>OW285238.1:62543975-63008107 GCA_935421215.2 Melolontha melolontha
CCCGAACACGCTCCGAAAGCAAATTGCTGGCGCAATAAGTGCATGTTTATGTTTGATCAAACAGAGATAGCATTCATTTCTACAAGTTTACACATAATGTGGTCTTTCAGTTACTTGGTTAGTTTAAAATTCTCTCCGTATACGAAAGGTTCTTTCGGTTACATGATAAGTTTAAAGTTGTTTCCGTATTCGAAAGGTTTTTAACGAAGTATCTCGCTAAAAAGAAAGCGTTTGTCGTTAAAAGACAAAATAATATATATATTTCCGAAGTACTGCAGCGGCGGTAAATCGCTGCAGCCAATAATCCCATTTAGTAGTTTCCACAGAAATATTGATATATGTCTTTATGTCCGTTCATGAAGGGATTGGAAATCACGTTCTAATGGCGTTCTAATAATAAGTTATGGTCGATACCTTTAACAGAATATTAGCCCCCAACCTTAAACGAGACATATTTCAAAAATCGTCCTTGAACCGTCTCAATTCTTAATTGGTGGCAAACGTAATATGGTGACCATACAATGGAACAATATTCCAAACAGCTCAAAACAAAAGCGAAATTTAAAAACTTTCTTAAAGTCATTAAATTGTTTGGAACTGCTTATTAACCTTTGATAAAACTTTTTCATAAATATTATATAATGAAGAAATATTGACATTTTCTCTAGTATAGGTAACGACCTGACATTTATTGATAATTAATCTCAAGCTATTAGTTCGACACCGGTGCGATAAAACGTCGACATTCTCCTGTAGGACCCGAACATCATTGTCGCACGAAATAAAATAATATATCTTGATCATCAGCATAAGCCAATACAGAAGATTTAGAATACCAAGAAGATCGTCTATGTATATTATAAATAATAATGGACCTAAGTTCGAGCCCTGAGGTACACCCGATGTTGTTAAAAATTCGTAGGAATAATACCCATTGTAAAAAACTCGATTTAATCTATTTGATAAATAACCTTCCATTAATTGCAGGAATATCTTCACTTTGCAAAATTAATTTGTTGTCGAGTTCTACTGAGAGACAGGTTTCTTTACGGGCCATAAATGTTAGGTGTGTCTGTCGACTTGACCTAGTTTGTCTTAATTTTTTCTTGCTAGTTCTGGATTTGGTGTAAGTTATCTTGCAGAATTTGAGATGTAGTATTTGAGTTTTTATCCGAGGTTAACATGATATCAATATAATTAATTCAAGATCTGCACCAATTAGGAATATAATCTGGATCTTAAATGATTTTCGGCTAAGTTGCGATGCGAAATTGAATACAGAGATTTCGATGAACTGATTTTTGGATAAGAATGGAAGGTTATAGACTACTAAAATTGCGCTAAATAAAGGTTTGGAAACGTCGAAAACAGGAAATATTATAATGAGTAAAATAGATCAAGAAATCGTGTTTGGATGACTTAAAAATTTGAAGATAAATCTTAAGAAGTTTAGTACTTTACTTAATATGTAATGAGAAGAGGGAATTTAATATTTTAATCTAGGAAATTTTCCATAAAAGCGATAATGGTTATAGTTTTAGTCAATCCTGCGATTATGCAAATATTATATTGATCTCTCCGTGGTTGTGATTTGGATTGTTATTATTACATACTAAAAGTGATTTACGTAAACTATTTTGAAAATAAATAAGTACTTGCTAAATATTATTGTTCATTGAACACCGATATTTTGCAATCTATGGTGGAATATTTTTAAAACTATATAAATTATATTAAATGTATATTTACGATAAAGTCAACTTCTTATTTTATATATTTTCATGTGTCTCAAATACGATTATAGTCATTTGAAGAAATGAAATGAAAAGTATAACGGTGCGAAACGAAGCAGAGGGCATCTTCCAGAGGAAGGAGAGAAAATTTAAATATACACGTCTTGAAGTACAATAAGAGTCGAGTGGGAGATGCAGCAGCAGCAGCAGCAGTTGGAGATGTAAATTGGGTGGGGGGAGGACCCGGAGTATTGGAGCTCCGGGTAATGTCCTCATCCGGGCCAGCGGTCGATACTGGAACGGAGTACCGCCCTCTTCACAGAGAAACTACACTTCTCGGAGATGGTCACAGTTTCTTAATGTTATTGCCTTTGTCATTGTTCCTGCGAAGGATCAATCTTGCTTTTCTTTTATGACCTGGTAGAAATATGCTATACATCGCGACAGTTTATACCGTATTCTTATTTGAAATTAGAATTTTTATAAGCAATAAAGTGCAATGAACTATTGGTAAATAGTCCGTGACCATAATAATGCGAAGAAAATATCTTAATACATCGACATTGCTATTTTAATTCTGAAAACTAATGTACACATACAGGGCTGTTTGAAAATTTTTGAATGTATACAGTGTGATTTATAGTCAGTAATTTTATGAAATCCAATTTTTAAATGGGAAGCTTACACTAAAATTTCAAAATGCAAACTATTTTTTGAAATGCCAATCTTGTAATAAATCTAAATTTTCGTAAGTTTTTAGAAAAAGTTATTTCTCGTATCTATAGCAGCATTTATTACTCAAATCATGGCGTAAAAACAAGTTGAACTAGAAGACATATCAGCAATAACTTAGATAGATCCCTTTGTATATTTACAAATCTATATTTATTTTAGAAATAAGCACGTCTTAGCAAAATCTTATTTGGGAATGCATTATTTATACATTAGTGATAGATATTGATATTGGAAGTTTGGTAATTTTTTCCTAGTAAGCAATAAACCTTACAAAACATTATCTTTTTGTGTAAGCTTATTTGCTTATCACGTCTTGGACAAGAGCTTTCTATCCTTTTCTTAAATTCAAGGTTGGAACCATGCCCGAATATTTTTGTTTTTGCCGACGTTTCATTATCGATGTTTTGGACAAACTTAAGAGGCGACGTCACAATTAATGAAGAAATAGGATTTCAAAAAAATTCTTTGAAGAATATTTCTCTAAGGTTTTAATGTGGACGAAACAGAACTTTTAAATTATAATAAAACACGTTTATACGTTTGTTTCAAATACGTTTTAATAACACTACAATTGTTTCGCCAAACATTGGCTTCATCAGGTGTTGATAGTCTGATTATACAATAAAACAACAACTTAATATATATAGTCTCACACTCATGTATGTAACACATTAACAGTTTCAGAACTTTTAACTAAATGTTTGCTAAATAAGGTTGTGATTTAAAAAGAAAATTGTTAAAAAAGCAAAAACAGCAAATGAGGTTGTGGTTGATAATTTTAATTGATGCAGGCCTGCGTAAACAATGAAAAGGAAAGATTATTGATTTTAACGAAAAGTAAGCAACTTAGGTGATTGAAAGACGTAATGTACTTGAAAGTTGATTGTTGTTATAATAAGAAAAGAAACATCGTATGTGATACATGTATCAGAAGAAGCTCAAAAAAGGTATAAAAACCATTAATCAAAGTATCGCACATGGGGCACAGTAAAGCTAACACATATAAACGCGCAACAACTTTACACGACGTCCACGTATGTCAAAAATCAAACCAGAGTCAAGAGACTCTGGTTTGATTTTTATATATAGAAATTCAAAACTATAGTCGATAGATTATAAAATTAGGAAGAAAATGGGTAATCTATAGATAAAGTGTAATAACAATAATAATTCATGCCTTTATAGGAACTTGACGCCAATTAAGCTGACATCGATTAGGTACGCGCTTGCGGAGCGACTTTAGATGTTTGACTGTGGGCACGTACCTTAAATGAGAAGAACAACCACGAACACCTTCTTCGATACCGATATCTGATTCGTTTGCGAGGCCCCCGGTTGATATGCCAGTGACTTAATGCTGAGCTAACGGCCGGCTTCTAAATTTATGGAATTACTTCGAATCGGAGAATGAAGCATCTAAAATGAAGTGATGTTGGAGAAATCTCTCCAGAGAAGGAGTTAATTTTGAAGAAATTCAATAATAAAAAAAAATAAATATTTAAAATACATATTAATCGGTTGCGAAAATTTGTTATAATTTGAATTTCTCGTATTTATAATTTGTTTTGATTTAATTTGTGAAAGCGATATTTATTCTTTTTATTTTTTTTTTAACAGGAAGATCAAATTGCTTGATAAGTAGAGCAGACCAATTTCCGCGCGCGCCATGAGCGCCGATATGGGAGTGTAATTCGTAATATATTAGAATATGCGATAGAATAGGGACGCAACATGAGCTTGTTACCGATATAAGTATAGAAGTAGAGACATTTATTCTATAAGAAATAATTAAATATACATTTGGTTTTCTGATATTAAAGTAATATGCATAAACACACGAAAAATAAGAATAGTACATATTATAGTAGCGTTGTATGTACCAATAAATAAAATTGAAAATGTATGAAATCAGTGATTGTGTGCACGACAGAGGATTTAGAAAAACACTTACCGTACAAGTACCAAACACATACTGAATGCTTTTTATTAGTTCTGATGCAATACAATCATCCTCACATCGGCGCACATGGCGCGCACGGAAATTGGTCTGCTCTATTGATAAGGTTTCTGTAAGAGACATTGTTTACTATGCTACAACGGTAGATGTTGTTCATTTCGCACAACTACATTCTTTCTATGTCTATTATGGTATAAAACAACCATGTTTTTTGAAATTATTAATTACATGCCGTATTTTTTCCCCAGCTATGGTCTTTTTAAATTAAATGAAATTTACGTATAATTTTCCTTATGCAGTGCTAGCGCAGCGAAATTTTATAATATTTTTTTGTTAGAACGAAAACTTGAAAAACGCTCCATGACCGGTAAATTTCAAAACAGCTAAAATAGAATAGGTAGAAATACGAACACAAAAAAGCATCAAATAATTATAGAATCAGTAATAAGTTAATAACTATTTTACTTGATATTGCATAGGTAAGCGCACTGTAGATACTGACCAACGTCGATTATCATACGTCTCTGTTGTGTGTATTAATCAAACGTTAGCAAGCTTTCGATGAAGATGAGTAGAATATCATCGTAACGTCGATATTAAAGAGGTCCTTTTTAACGACCAAACCAATGGAACATCAACCGAGAAATCACCTCGATATTTATATATTTGTATATACATATATAAAACTAGACTGAAGCAAGGAATATACCGGGTGTCCTTGAAATAAAAAGACAACGTATCAAAACTGGAAAGATGTAATTATATAGAATGTAAATCCAAAATATTTTCCCAAAAGTCCCTCTCAGAAGTGAAAAAAGAAATTACAAAAATATTAAAAAAATTTAGTCACGCCACTGTGCGATTACAAAAAGTATCAGAGACGATATCTTAAAGTTGACCGACAATAACGAAAAGAATAGTTTTGTTATTGTTCATCTCAGCCAGCTGTTACGTATGTAAATATACGCTATAGCGTATGTGTGCGTGAAGTATTTATTATTTATACACATTCTGAATATTTTGAATTCATAGGGGTCACGTAATACAATTTTCAAGGTGTTTTCAATTACAGAATTCATGTCGTAATTGACTCACAATATTTTGGATTTATATTCTATAAAATTACATCTTTCCATATATCATATGTTGTCTCTTTATTTCAAGAACACTCTGTATATACACTAGTGTGAGCTATCCCTTTCCCTCACTACTGAATGATGTATGGGTCTAGTCTTAAAAGGCGTCTTTATCTGGTATACTATGCAAGTATAAATATGATCAGTGAAGTTTTTCCTATATTGATTTTTAATTAAAACACTTCCATATGTTGGAATTCCGCCCGATTGCATGGAGTGTTTGAACATTTACGAAGCATAAAATAAGTTGTTATACTTTTGCAGTAATGTTTTGTTGAATGTTTGTGAAAGAAATGTATTGCTGTGCAAACAGGCGAATGATTATAGATTTGTTACTTATCTTTAAATAAGACGCTAATAGAAAGAATTTTATTATATTAAATTTACATCCCTGATCTTACAGAATAAGGGTCGCTGTTATTGTTTTCCGTAGTATAAAGTTTAGACAAGTAACTATTTTATTCCCAAAAGATAGTAGTTTGAAACAAAGTTAAAAAATAATAGAAATTAATTCTTTAACTTGAGTATTTAACATCCTAATACGTCAGTTTGCCCAGAATTTGGATATTGGGTGGAGTACATTTCAATTCCATTTCCAATGCGGAGCAATGACAATAAGAGAAATTCGTGGGATTCGTGGAAACTTCAACCAATAGGGACATTCGGCACATTTCGAGTTTCTAGAAATGTGGATCTTATTGCTTGCCGAGTGGGATTGGACGCCCTGGCGCCGACTAACACCGTCACGACGCACCGATTGGACGCTGATGCCGTTCTTTTTTTCTACTGTACAATTGTGTCTGATTCTACGATTGTTATTTGTGCGCAGGAATCGCAATTCTATATATACATATGTATGTATACATACCTATATATGTATTGATCTTCTACGTTGGTATACGAATTGTAGTCGGTGTCCTCGGCGTTGTCGTCGGCGTCGTCGCCGGGATGGTAATCCTGGTTTATGTATTACCGCATTGAACTTTGTACATAAGGAATAATTCCGGGCTGATGTCGCCCGGAGACAATCGACGTCTGTATTGATTCTAGAGATTGAATTCGCCAAGAACCAACTGCTGGAAAATTATTTCCCTTCCGTGTAAAATTTATGCAATACCGAAAGTAATATAATTTTAATTATAAATTACCCTAAAGGGCTTCTTTTATCTATTTTTTTCTAAAATCTTGTTAAGCGATGTAAGCACACATTGTAATTGTTATTAATTTAACATAATTGCTTTCATATAATATTTAGAAATAATATATATTTTATATGCAAGACGATAAATGTTTTCTTTTTAAGTAACAATGCACCTAATCTTAGATTAATAAGTATTTTAAATATCATTTAAATTGCTACAATTACTTGAGTCTGGATACCATTCTAGTTTGTAACACGCTTGGCACACTTAATTGATGTGGCTACACTGTACTGTGATTGCTTTTCCCTAATCACTGTACTATTACTCAAGCTCAAAATATTTGGTGTAAGATTTGAAGCACTTCAATATTTGGATGCTTGTGGAGCCTCTCCTCATGACTTTTGACAGTCTTGATTTCTTCTATTGCTGTCCTCACTTGTAGTTCCCAGTGAAGATCTTCATTCCGAACATACCAAGGGGCGTTACGATGTTCCTTAGCACTTGATTTTGGAATACTTGAAGGCAATTGCAATTACTTTCTTTAGTACAACCCCACAGCTGAAGGTCATATGTCCATACTGGTTTAAGCACCTGCTGGTATACTAATACTTTGTTTTTATTAGACAGCTGAGAATTTCTTCCTAACAGACAGTACGTATTTTTATATTTTAGTTTTAATTGTTCTGTTTTGATTTTAACTTCGCATCCAGGTTAAGGCGTAAGTATTTGTTGCAGCGGTTTTTTTGAATAATTAATAAATGCGTGTTAAGAAATATGGGGTTGATTTGATGGGGAAGTGACTAAATGAAACACAAATTTTAATACTAAAAATTAGAATATCGATGTGTAAACACATCAAGTGTTGTGAATACAAATTAATATAAACATGCATAAACATATCTGTATACTGAAATCGGCGAGACAGTTAATTCACGTATGTAATTACGTATTTATGACGTTCCATGACAACCTCACAACTTGTCGTACATAGAGCACAGTAAAGCTAACACATATAATAACGCAACAACTTTACATGGCGTCCATGTATACACTGGCACTTTGATTAGTGGTTTTTACCTACTGATGATGACAACTTAGTTGTAGAACCACGTATTTAAGATACGATTATTAATTGTGGTAAGGGGTTTTATACCTTGTTCGAGTTAACTATTAATAACCTACATTTTTGTTTTTAATTAACTATTTTGTTAATATTATAGGTGCTAGTAATTATTAGGATTGTTTAACTTAACAAAAACACATTATATAGTTCCTTTAACAAATTATAAAGAGTCTGTATTTTTTTTGTATATTGACAGTAAATTTCGATTTTGTCATTTTGTCATTTTTATTTTCAGTACGGCTAATGCTGCTAACCTGCTGTCATTATACTTGTTAATTATTTACCTGCTTTCTATTTAGTAATTGTCATAGTTATCAGTTCGTTTACAAACTAATTTTGCGATATAAATCTTCGTATTATATTTCTGCATTAAAATGCTAAAAGCTTTACGTTGTAATAACTAAAGTAGGACATCTACTTCTACATATTTAATGTAACACTTATTTGACGAAACACGTCCTCATTAATTGTTACATCTTTCGCATTCTTGCTTAATTGAGTAACTATGTCAATATAACATTAAGTAAGTAGGCATGCTATATATATATATATATATATATATATATGTAAAATAAAAATTGTTGGGGAATCCGGCAATAAAAACCTTTAGTTAGTCAATTAGAGTCCTTTATTTTTTTTTTTTTTTTTTTTTTTTTTTACCTTATATTTCGCTCTGTAGATTTAGAGCTTCATCAGAGGTCAAAAAGCGAAACTAGTTTTTGTGAGAGATATAACATTTTTAAAAAAACAAAACCTATAGAGAAACAAGCAGTCCACGTAATACAAATAAAACTTTATATTAATTAAAAATTGTTACTTTAAAAGCTTATTGTTTTTACATATTAAAACCATTTAAAAAAATTATTATTTTTTCAACAAACACATCTAAAAAGAAACACACACATAGTAAAGAACTACTTGTCTTGATGTAAATTACATTTTAACAATTCAAGTGTCGACAAGGTAGTAGTCACTACCTTGTCTACACTTGAATTGTTAAAATGTAATTTACATCAAGACAAGTAGTTCTTTACTATGTGTGTGTTTCTTTTTAGATGTGTTTGTTGAAAAAATAATAATTTTTTAAATGGTTTTAATATGTAAAAACAATAAGCTTTTAAAGTAACAATTTTTAATTAATATAAAGTTTTATTTGTATTACGTGGACTGCTTGTTTCTCTATAGGTTTTGTTTTTTTAAAAAATGTTATATCTCTCACAAAAAACTAGTTTCGCTTTTTGACCTCTGATGAAGCTCTAAATCTACAGAGCGAAATATAAGGTAAAAAAAAAAATAAAGGACTCTAATTGACTAACTAAAGGTTTTTATTGCCGGATTCCCCAACAATTTTTATTTTACATACTTGTTTTAACGGCAAAGACTCTTTGTCTACTTATATATATATATATATATATATAGATATATATGTATATATATATACTGAAGACAGAAGAGAACGAGTCAGTCTGGTAAATCTAATCTAATCAATCTTGTAAACTGGCGGACAAAAAAACAGTTCGACTCATTTTTTTGCATTGTAAAATGGGTTATCGAACTCTCGAAAATGGAATATGAATTGTTATAGGTTATAAATAAAATATTCAAATCTATGGCAGATAATATCCCTATATTGACATATACATTGACATTTTGCATCTCAATAACTTTCAAAATTTAAAAACTGATTCACAACGTGGTAATTTTGTTAAAATGTGGTCAAACGTCAAAATGAGTCGGACAGTTTTTTTGTTCGCCAGTTTATATGTGAACACCGCAACATGTAATGTTGTTGTTAATTATTTATTAAATGTTATTTTATATTGTTTCCGAGTGGATTATTTATTATATCAGTAAAACCGGTCTCTAATGAGCCTGGCTCAGAGATGAAGGGGCAACGAGGACCAGGTGACATTACAAGGTAAGCAAAGCAAGATGATAGTTGCATCATTGATCGACTACTTTACAAAAGAACGAAATAATGGAGAACCATTACTACCAATCAATGCTATTAATGAGGTATATATTAATTATATGTAATATGTAATAAGAATATTAATAATGTTTTTATAGAGAGCTAGTCAAGCATTAAATATTAGTATGGTGACTGCAAGCCAAATTGGCAGTGCATCAAGAATGAGCAGCCAATACTTAGTGCTAAAAAAAAAGAGGCCACGATTAAAATCAGTTACGGAAATTGCTAGAACTAGTGAAGTAGATATAAGGAATACAATGAAATGAATAAAAAAAAAAGCAGTATGTAATTTAACTTTCTGTATTAGAAGAACTTAAAGAAAGAGACATTTTTAACGGTTGTTTAACATCATTAAATATTATAATTGGTTTTTGATAGCTTAAAGATTGTCCCTAGAACAGGTCTTATGGAACACACTACCTCACATTGGATTTATTTTTTTAGAAGCATATGTAAGAAATATGAGATTCGAAGAATTCGAATTTGTTTATTTGGTTGAAACATGGATCTTTGAAAATGGTGGCATATGCAGATCGTGTCGAGGTGGTAATAAGAAAAGTGTGAAATCACTGAAAACAGATATTATTCTCCATGCAGGTAACAAAAATGGCTTCATTCCAGGAGCTTCTTTGTTATTTTCTGCTCAAACAAAAGAAAGTGTTTATCACGGAGAGATGAATCAATATAAATTTTTTTCTTAGTTTGAAAATCAGTTAATACCAAATTTGAAAAAACATCTGTGTTTGTAATGGACAATGCAAGCTACCATTCTACATTAGAAAACAAAGAATCTAACTCTAATTGGAACAAAACAGATATTAAGCAATGGATATTGATAAATAATGTTGCTCATGAAGAAGATATGTAAAAAAAGCAATTATTACATCTTGTGCTTATTAGAAAATAAGACAAGGAAAACATATGTAGTAGATAAAATTGCTGAACAGTATAATCTTAAAGTTTTAAGATTACCACCTTACCACTGCATTTTCAACCCAATTGAAAATATATGGGGAATAACGAAAAGTTATTACAATTATCATATTGGAAGAGGTGGATGCATTTCATTGTGGAAGGAAGCATTAAGTACAATTACTCCAGAAGTATGGCAAAATACTATTAATCATACCGAAAAAAATACAAAAAAATGGGACATATTTAGGTGATGATAGTGATACCATTTGTGATTTGGATTTGGATTAATTTGTTGTGTTTCTTCATACACTACATAATATCAAATTTAATGTGCTACATAATTACTTAAAAATTTTGAGATAAGGAATGCGAACAAATTTTATTACATTTTATTGGTTAAACTATATTATTGTTTATAATTTTAATTATTAATTACTGTAATCTAAATTCTATATTGCAAATTTGAAATATATAATATATTTTTGAATGATCTATAATAATAAACTGTGACTGTTTATGATTTTTAATATGTACAGTACAAGTATAATTGCCCGAACAATATTTTAATATAAAAATTAATTCTTTTTGCAATTCATAACGATCAATATGATAACTATAGCCAGATAAGTTTCTTCTAGCCTTAAATTTTCACATCAGTGTGACATTTATAACATACATGAACATAACCTGTAGTATATTCCAATTCAAATTAAGGTGACCTACAATTGACAACATTGCAAAAAATTACGTCATACACTATGTATGACGTGCAGTAACTGACTCCCTGGTATCAGTATATCTGTACACATGGACATACACAACATATTTAACCAATGGTCACTTCAAATACAGACACATACATTTGAATCTCATGATCTCATCAGTGTAATTTCGTGTATGTCCATGTGTTATCTGTATCTGTACGCATGTTCTTAACATATTTGTATTAATTTGTATTCACAAATTAATGTAAAACATGTATTTTTCAACATAATTCCCATCCACTTTCATATATTTAGCCTAGCGATTTTTAATTATTTTAAGCTATCCAAAAAGTAATCTTTCGAAAGCTTATCGAAACAGGGCCATTATCTCCTCATTTGCTCCGAATTTCTTTGCAACAAACTATTTTTTTAAGTTTGGGAATCACAAAAATATCTCTCGGAGCCAGATCTGGCGAATATGTGGATAAGGTAGCAATTCGTATCTTAGTTAGACAAATTTAGTAGCTACCGTAGAGGGCACGTTATCCTGATGAAACAAAACCTTTTTTCTGAGTAAATGCCGTCGTTTTTCTTTAGTTTGGCATTAAAATGTGTCAGTAGATGAGCATAATTGGCCATAATCGGCATAAATAGTCAGTTATTGCAATTCCCTTATGTAAATAGTTAATAGAGGTTACGCTTTTGAAATTCCCAAAAAATGGAGGCCATAATCTTTTTGACCGAAAAGGCACGTTTTGAGTTCTCCGGAGCACGCTGATTAGAAGAGACCCATATTTTGTCTCTGGATTATTGTGATGTATCAAGGTTACATCTACAGTGACATATCGACGAAAGAATTCTTTTCGATTTCGTTTGAACTTGTTCAAATAGTCATTTGAAACTATAACACGAGTTAGCATTGTGTTATAGTTTCTGTCGCTTCTCTGTCGTTTTGGACTTTATTAATAATTTCTGCAGGAGTTACTGTAAATAAACTTTCTTGACGTTCAACATCTTCTGTGTTTATATGACTACTTTTGATAGCAGTGAACCAGTTACACATCATTCTATGGGTAGGACCAGATTCATCATAATATTAATGTAACTTTTCTTCAGTTTCTTTAATGCTTTTTAAATTGAAAAAGTAATATTGAATTAACACATGAAATTCTTTTTCTTCATATGAGCACAAAAACAACAAATAGTTTACTTGAAACGATTATAAAAACTTATCGATTTGACAGAATTGGGCGAAATTAAAAAAAAATCGTGGTCACATTCTTATTGACCGAAAAACCTGTGTTTGCTTTCATTGCACTTCGTTCCCCGCGAAAAATCCATTGTTTCGACTGTATTTTCGTTTCTGGAGTATATGAAAAATGTGTGAAAGTCATATCCATTCGGAATGTGCAGATACCGGTATTTCATATCTATGAAATACCGGTTCTTGTGAACTACTCGTCTTAATATTCATATGTTTGCAATATTCTAAATTAATACAACTAATGAAATTATCTAAATAATCATATAGCTATGGAGTAATAATTAGCAATTACAAACCTTCAAAACTGACATCTGCTTTCAGCTTTCAACAACTAACATTTGCTTTCAATAACTGACATCTGCTTTCACAACTGACATATGCTTTCACAAAACTGACATTTGCTTTCAGAACTGACATCTGCTTTCAAAACTGACATCTGCTTTCAAAACTGGCAACTGCTTTCAAAACTGACTTCTGCTTTCAAAACTTACATCTACTTTCAATAACTGACATCTGAATCATTAACATTGTCACCTTATAACGCGTTTCTAATTAGCGTGAACCAAGGTCTATCATGGCTTAATTGGTTAAAGCGAAGGTTCGGCAAACCGTAGACTTGGGTTCAAGTCCCAACGTAGACAATATTTTTCAATTAAATTCCGTATGACTTGCGTGGTAATTTATAGACAGCAATGTTTACATTCACATTTACTTTACAATTACATACTAATTTGATAATATTTATAAATGTTTCATATAAAAGCTGAAAAACTCCAAGAATTTATCATTGATATATATATATATATGTATATATATATATATATATATATATTGAAAAGTGGCGAATGTAAAGAAACGCCACTACGTTCGAGCGCCAAATGAAAAGCGTCGAATGAGCTGAATAAAAATAATCAGATGATATTCTAGTGATTGAATCATACTTTGGCTGTATATGAGTTGGGCGCCTTATTTTATAAATAGGTAAAGTTAGATTACTAGCCAATAGTGCGTAGTATCTCAGTTTGTGACTAGGGGTCGGTAGAACATGACTAATATATTAAATAAATTTCACTCTTTCTCGGATCATCGTCGGTAGGTTTATACTCCTATAAAAATGAAGGAAACTTAATTAATAGTATTACAAAGTTATATTTAGCTACGCAATGATAAATAAAAGAGCTTCTTTAAAATAATAGGTATAAAATATTTATTGAAAGCAAGTTATCTGTATACAATGAATAAGCAACATGACTATGGCAAAACAAGGAATTAAAATAATATGTACGTGTGAAATTATGGTTATGTATCAAGTGAAATGCTATAGTAAAGTTTGTTATAATATAAATAAACAAACACAGTAATGGAAATTACTACAATTCTTAATAAATATTGTTCTTTTCACAAATTTAAGCAAGATAGTAATATGTTTAAAAGTAAAATCAAGATGTAATGATTTTAGCAAAATTTTGATTTGTTGAGAAATAGTTATTAATAAGACTTTTACAAAAAGAATTAAATTAAATAAACCTGTGTCTTGCAGGGAGCGTGCAGGTATTAAGAAGAGTTTGGCTATTCAGGATGTTCAGTGGTACGGGATCAAGAAAGTTGTTCTTGGGTTATACGGTACAGGTATGTAGACGCTTGTTCTAGTGCGTAGCAATCAGTCGAAGCTCGGCGGCCGAAAGATGCTTTGCTAGAATTGTTACCGTTGTCGGATATTATTCCCCCAAAAAGTGTGTCAAAAGTTTCGCCGGTATTAATTACACTTTTTCTGTATAATTTTATTCTATTAACATTAGTATTTTAATATTTAATTAATTTTAAAAACGGAGTATCACTTTTTAGGCAGCTTGTGTGTAAAAATTCTGCTACTAACGCTAACTATCAATTATTTCTCTCCAAAGCCTTATTAGAAATTAATAAATTGACTTGATTTATACTTTTATTATTCCTTACAATACTCAAAATGTAGATAAAATGTTAATTTGGACCGAAAAGCAAAATTAAAATATTAATTTACAAATAGATATGACTGGCTTTTCAATGTTAGGTTATGTACAATATTCAATACCAAAATAACCTGTTCGCGGGTTTTTCTTATAATTTAAAAAGTGAGCGTGTTCAACTAGTATTGATATAAAATTCAAATGTAAATAAATTAACTATCTTTTTGATTTCGCGTAAATGACTTGATTGATGAAAATGAAAATTAAAAATATGAAAAGTAAATTTTGAAATAAATATAAATTAATCTGAAATACACAAAGTTATCGTAATCTTAATTGACATTTCGACACTAATTTAACAAGTTATGTCCACTAAATGTAGCTATTCTATTGAGTGTATTTCTTGTATTGATTCTTACTTTTTCATTTGCAGATAGCTGGAATTATTGAGCTATTTGCCTCATAACAATATATATATATAGAGCCGAAGTTTGCTATTCCTGTTGGTGGGGAGAATGTTGATATAAAGCGTTTCGTAGCTGATGTTGAGGATGTATTGGATGTCGTGCCTGAGGCGTCGAGAAATTCAGTAAGGGGTAAGGTCGCCAACAGTGTAACCAATTTCATACAGAATTCACACATTCGGGTTCATTCACCTTTCAGTAACTTATTCGATAGACCTAAGTCCTTCCTAAAATCTAATCCAAACCTATACATATTACAATCGGACAAGGGTAATTGCACGGTGGCTATGGACAGGACAGAATATGTAAGTAAAACAGAGAATTTGTTGAAAGACAATTCTACTTACAAACCTTTACAGAAGGATCCTACGGTGAGCATACAAAAAACATACAATGAATTGATTAAAAAGATTCATTCTAGTGGACAATTACCTAATGATATAGAAAAAGTTTTAACAATCTACAACGCCACTCATCCGAAACTTTACTCAATGCCAAAAATTCATAAACCTAATATACCAGTCCGACCAAACATTAGTTCTATCAACTCGATAACATACAACCTTTCCAAGTACCTCAGCAAAATTTTAACCAACGCTTTTGAGACAGATAATACATCCAATGTAAAAGACACGTTTTCATTTGTCAATCAAATGCGGAATGTCACACTCCCCGATAATTATGTGCTGATTTCGTTGGATGTCATATCACTGTTTACAAACATACCATTACAACTAATAACAGATGTCATAGCGAGTAAGTGGCACTTAATCGATCCATACACGGACTTATCGGAAATTAAATTTTTTGTTACTAATTACTTTTATTTTCAATAATACATATTTTTCGTTCAACGAAGAATTCTACAGTCAGATATTTGGAACACCTATGGGATCGCCCATTAGTCCCATTTTAGCCCAAATAGTTATGAATCAGTTGTTGGAGAGTGTGATGGTTAAGTTACAATTTCAAACACCGTTTTTGTACAAGTATGTTGATGACATTGTTTGCTCTGTACCACATGATAAGATAAATGTGACGCTACAAATATTCAACAGCTATAGCAAAAATTTACAATTTACTGTGGAAAAAGAAGACAATAACAGTGTACCCTTCTTGGACGTTTCAGTGATTCGGGATGAGAACAAATCGATCATTTTAAATTGGTACAGAAAGACAACTTCATCTGGTCGGTTCATCAATTACTATTCCATCATCCTCTCAATCAAAAATATAACACCGTCATAGCTATGAAAAATAGAGTAGCACACATAAGCCACACTACCTTCTTAAAAGATAATCTTAGAGAACTTTTTAGCATCTTCGTTAACAATGGTTATCCTAGGCATATACTGAATAAATTGATATACAGCTCCAACTTTTACGACGGCCCTACTGAAGACGTCCCTGCGGATAGTGTATTCTACAAAAAAATTCCGTATATTGGTGGTCTTACTCACTTAATTATATCACACTTAAAACAATTTAGGAACATTAAAATAGCTAAATACAACACATTTACGGTGAAAAAATTGTGTAGTAAGACCAAATATGTAACACCTTTGTTTTTAAATAGTAATGTCATCTACAGGATACCATGTTCGGATTGTCGTGGCGTGTACATACGCCAAACGTCACAATGGCTAAAACAGCGTATCACACAACACAAAAGTGATGTCCGTATTGGTAAGAGATCTTGTGCTCTGGTGGATCATGCACTTGATCTCGGCCATACATTTAATTTCGGCGATGTCAGAATTGTGGACGCTGAAAATAATTTATAACTTATTTATTTATAAAATAACATATATATATATATATATATATATATATATATATATATATATATATATAAGCAAAAATTCATTAACGGGTGAGCGGTCTGTCAAGTAAAAATAAAACTCCTTTATTCCACTTTATATTTCATAACGGATTTGTTACTTCATCAGGATTGTCTACATGTTTAACAAAACCACAATATATTAAACAATATAACAATAACTAAATACTTACAATTGAGAGTTAAAATTTAGCAAACAACGGCACTAAACATGTTAAAATTCATCAAATTTAAAACATCAAATCAATATGCTGTTAGTTTATCGTCAACCTTTTAAAAACAAATATACATATATGTTAAAATATAAAACTAAACTTACAAAACACACACCAAAAAACTGATGTCATAAAAAATCTAAACCAACAACAACTACAAATCAAATGATACAAGGACTGGTCAATAAAACTTGGCAGGTAAAATTAACCGCCAACACCGAGTATATTGCAATAGATTATACTTAGTCCATTAGTATCCGACTTATAATTTACGCTATTAGTGTCTCCGTTGATATGCACCATTTCTAAAAAGCATCTTATTTTGTAATTATTTTCAGCGTCCACAATTCTGACATCGTCGAAATTAAATGTATGTCCGAGATCAAGTGCATGATCCACCAGAGCACAAGATCTCTTACCAATACGGACATCACTTTTGTGTTGTGTGATACGCTGTTTTAGCCATTGTGACGTTTGGCCTATGTACACGCCACGACAATCCGAACATGGTATCCTGTAGATGACATTACTATTTAAAAACAAAGGTGTTACATCTTTGGTCTTACTACACAATTTTTTCACAGTAAATGTGTTGTATTTAGCTATTTTAATGTTCCTAAATTGTTTGAAGTGTGATATAATTAAGTGAGTAAGACCGCCAATATACGGAATTTCTTTGTAGATCACACTATCCGCAGGGACGTCTTCAGTAGGGCCGTCGTAAAAGTTGGAGCTGTATATCAATTTATTCAGTATATGCCTAGGATAACCATTGTTAACGAAGATGCTAAAAAGTTCTCTAAGATTATCTTTTAAGAAGGTAGTGTGACTTATGTGTGCTACTCTATTTTTCATAGCTATGACGGTGTTATATTTTTGATTGAGAGGATGATGGAATAGTAATTGATGAACCGACCAGATGAAGTTGTCTTTCTGTACCAATTTAAAATGATCGATTTGTTCTCATCCCGAATCACTGAAACGTCCAAGAAGGGTACACTGTTATTGTTTTCTTTTTCCACAGTAAATTGTAAATTTTTGCTATAGCTGTTGAATATTTGTAGCGTCACATTTATCTTATCATGTGGTACAGAGCAAACAATGTCATCAACATACTTGTACAAAAACGGTATTTGAAATTGTAACTTAACCATCACACTCTCCAACAACTGATCCATAACTATTTGGGCTAAAATGGGACTAATGGGCGATCCCATAGGTGTTCCAAATATCTGACTGTAGAATTTTTCGTTGAACGAAAAATATGTATTATTGAAAATAAAAGTAATTAGTAACAAAAAATTTGATTTCGATAAGTCCGTGTATGGATCGATTAAGTGCCACTTACTCGCTATGACATCTGTTATTAGTTGTAATGGTATGTTTGTAAACAGTGATATGACATCCAACGAAATCAGCACATAATTATCGGGGAGTGTGACATTCCGCATTTGATTGACAAATGAAAACGTGTCTTTTACATTGGATGTATTATCTGTCTCAAAAGCGTTGGTTAAAATTTTGCTGAGGTACTTGGAAAGGTTGCATGTTATCGAGTTGATAGAACTAATGATTGGTCGGACTGGTATATTAGGTTTATGAATTTTTGGCAGTGAGTAAAGTTTCGGATGAGTGGCATTGTAGATTGTTAAAACTTTTACTATATCATTAGGTAATTGTCCACTAGAATGAATCTTTTTGATAAATTCATTGTATGTTTTTTGTATGCTCACCGTAGGATCCTTCTGTAAAGGTTTGTAAGTAGAATTGTCTTTCAACAAATTCTCTGTTTTACTTACATATTCTGTCCTGTCCATAGCCACCATGCAATTACCCTTGTCCGATTGTAATATGTATAGGTTTGGATTAGATTTTAGGAAGGACTTAGGTCTATCGAATAAGTTACTGAAAGGTGAATGAACCCGAATGTGTGAATTCTGTATGAAATTGGTTACACTGTTGGCGACCTTACCCCTTACAGAATTTCTTGACGCCTTAGGCACGACATCCAATACATCCTCAACATCAGCTACGAAACGCTTTATATCAACATTCTCCCCACCAACAGGAATAGTAAACTTCGGCTCTAATGCCTACTGCCAGACAGATCATTTGCTAAATTGTTGTATTTTTTCAAGTGTAAACTCCTGACTATATTAAAATGTTTTTTAAAGGCTGACACGTTTTCATTTGTCAATCAGATGCAGGGTGTCACACTCCCCGATAATTATGTGCTGATTTCGTTGGATGTCATATCACTGTTTACAAACATACCATTACAACTAATAACAGATGTCATAGCGAGTAAGTGGCACTTAATCGATCCATACACGGACTTATCGAAATCAAATTTTTTGTTACTAATTACTTTTATTTTCAATAATACATATTTTTCGTTCAACGAAAAATTCTACAGTCAGATATTTGGAACACCTATGGGATCGCCCATTAGTCCAATTTTAGCCCAAATAGTAATGGATCAGTTGTTGGAGAGTGTGATGGTTAAGTTACAATTTCAAATACCGCTTTTGTACAAGTATGTTGATGACATTGTTTGCTCTGTACCACATGATAAGATAAATGTGAAGCTACAAATATTCAACAGCTATAGCAAAAATTTACAATTTACTGTGGAAAAAGAAAACAATAACAGTGTACCCTTCTTGGACGTTTCAGTGATTCGGGATGAGAACAACTCGCTCATTTTAAATTGGTACAGAAAGACAACTTCATCTGGTCAGTTCATCAATTACTATTCCCATCATCCTCTCAATCAAAAATATAACACCGTCATAGCTATGAAAAATAGAGTAGCATACATAAGTCACACTACCTTCTTAAAAGATAATCTTAGAGAACTTTTTAGCATCTTCGTTAACAATGGTTATCCTAGGCAAGTACTGAATAAATTGATATACAGCTCCAACTTTTACGACGGCCCTACTGAAGACGTCCCTGCGGATAGTGTGATCTACAAAAAAATTCCGTATATTGGTGGATTTACTCACTTAATTATATCACACTTCAAACAATTTAGGAATATTAAAATAGCTAAATACAACACATTTACAGTGAAAAAATTGTATAGTAAGACCAAAGATGTAACACCTTTGTTTTTAAATAGTAATGTCATCTACAGGATATCATGTTCGGATTGTCGTGGCGTGTACATAGGCCAAACGTCACAATGGCTAAAACAGCGTATCACACAACACAAAAGTGATGTCCGTATTGGTAAGAGATCTTGTGCTCTGGTGGATCATGCACTTGATCTCGGCCATACATTTAATTTCGGGGATGTCAGAATTGTGGACGCTGAAAATAATTACAAAATAAGATGCTTTTTAGAAATGGTGCATATCAACGGAGACACTAATAGCGTAAATTATAAGTCGGATACTAATGGACTAAGTATAATCTATTGCAATATACTCGGTGTTGGCGGGTAATTTTACCTGCCAAGTTTTATTAACCAGTCCTTGTATCATTTGATTTGTAGTTGTTGTTGGTTTAGATTTTTTATGACATCAGTTTTTTGGTGTGTGTTTTGTAAGTTTAGTTTTATATTTTAACATTTATGTATATTTGTTTTTAAAAGGTTGACGATAAACTAACAGCATATTGATTTGATGTTTTAAATTTGATGAATTTTAACATGTTTAGTGCCGTTGTTTGCTAAATTTTAACTCTCAATTGTAAGTATTTAGTTATTGTTATATTGTTTAATATATTGTGGTTTTGTTAAACATGTAGACAATCCTGATGAAGTAACAAATCCGTTATGAAATATAGAGTGGAATAAAGGAGTTTTATTTTTACTTGACAGACCGCTCACCCGTTAATGAATTTTGACTTATACAGTACGGTCGATAATACTTAATAGTCTATATATATATATATATATATATATATATATATATATATATATATATATATATATATATATATATATATGTATATATATAAGTGTTTAGATCATTTCTTAGCCGTTTATTAAATATAACAATTGATAAATTATTGGATTCCAACATAGACAATATTTTTCAATTAAAAATTTCGTATGATTTGCTTTGTAAAATTTGTAGACAGCAATGTTTACATCCCCCCTTACTTTGCAATTACATAAATACTAACTTGATATTTGTAAATATTTCATATAAAAGCCGAAAAACTCCAATAATTTATCAATTGTTATATATAATCGATAAAGCCTTCTTATACCCGAAGGTGTTAAGGCATATATATATATGTATATTCAAGTTTCATCTACTGTGACATATCAACAGAAGCATTTCTCTAGGATTACGTTTGAAGATAGTCGAACATACTTGTGATATTTAGATGAGAGTACGCATTTGATCAGCATTAAGCAAACGCGGTATCCATCCCGCGGATAGATTTTTCATATTTAAATGTTCATGCAAAATATTGCATACTCGTTCGGTTGAAATGTCTACTTCATCAGCTATCCCACGTACTTTCAATCGGCATGGATTTGAATAATAATTTCTGGAGCAGTTACAGTAAATGACAGTCCGGGACGTTGTGCTTATATGGTCACTTTTAAAAGCAGGAAACCACTCACAAATTCTAAGGGACGGTTTACATTCACGATAATATATTTACGTAACTTTTCCTCGGTTTCTTTGTATTTCCTCCTAAAATATAATGTTTTTTCTACACTATTATAGAAAATAAAATTTATACTCTCTTGGCTATTTCATTTCTTTCGACAGTTGACTCATCCATCATTTTATTTGTTTGTTACTAATGGTTACCATCGCAAAAATGTAACAGCTAGATTCTACTATATTAAATTATATTAAATGTTTCTTATGTGATTTCTTGTGTTTTAAAGTGGTTATATAAAAAAATAGTGCATTATATACGGGGAAAAATGGAGATTTTAGTCTTACTTTAACCTGTCCCTCGTTTCACTCGAGAAAACACTTCAAAGTTAGAGCTAAAATCTCCTATTTTTGTCCCTAATATAATAAATAACTATTAATTTAAGATTCATGTATAAATAAAAATTCCGAAATATTTAACATTAAAAAAAATATTTTCCTTCCATGGCAAACCAATTAAAGCATTAAGCAATAGGAAAATACTTCACTGGTGCATAACTGGTTGCCTACTATGTCACCTATGCATCGACTATTCTTTTTTAGAATTACACATAGGGAAATGTATGTGTGATGATAAAAGAAGAATACGATATTTCTTTTCGTGTAGGATAAAAAACATCGTGTTCACCACGGCAAGAAAATGGTTTACCGGGTTTCAAGAAGTGGCCAGCATCGCCTGTCCATACCTTTTCTCGACCCGCCAAATATCCATTTTCTAGCCTAGGTACACAATATACTATTAATTAACACTCGGAATTCTTTTTTGTCCATATTTACACAATTTTCTTTAAATTAGTATAAAACATAACCTATCTGTTAGATTTGTTTGAAATTTTAACAGTAGACATTTGAAACATGGTGGAAGTCAGAAACATAATAGCCGTAGCGAAAGAGTTGCCAACCTTTGAAAAGTAACTTTTCCATCAAATTGCTCTGGTAATTGGCCTATGGCCAATTAAATTAAAATGAAAAGTATTGTATATGTTCTTGACTTTTTGTCTCCATAATTGAATAAATGATATTGCTAATATTACTAATTTTTAAGAAATATAAAATGAACAAAAATCAAATTACCGTGATAAATAAAAACCATTTAGGTACTCAAGATAATTATAAATTTCTTTAAACTGGTCATTAGGGTGGTCTTTAGATGTATAGAAAATTTTTTTTTCTTAAGTTATAGACCGTAACTCTCTCTAGAAATGTTTCTTTTTGTGTAAAAATAGGGTATGCAAAAAATTATGCGTATCGAACAAAGAGAAGGCGTGGCGCACCGCCTCTCAATGTGACCCCTGTTGGTAAAATGAACAGAAATATAATTTTTTTTATGTATTTATATTGTTTAGTATACAATATACCTATAACTTTATTATTATAACTTAATTAAATTTACGGTAACTCCACGATTTGTAACAAGAATTTGATTACAAAAATTTAATTGGAATCAAATTTCAAAAATTGTCGCGGCAACTAAATTATTTACATATCTTGATAATAGTTTACAAGCATAGATATTTTTTTAAGCCAACGAGCTCTAAATATAGCTTTTTTATCCCTTTTTCGAATACTCTTACGCGTTTTTGTTAAGAAAAGTTGGCATCACTGTGGTGCAGCATTTAAGAAAATTAAAAAGGGACTTCCCCTATAAAATGACAATTGATTAAAATTGTCAATTAGAAGAGTGTGTTACTTAACAGAAATAGTGTTAAAAATAAAAGCTTGTGTAGAAAGTGTAAAAAAATGGCCGCAAACCTAAGACAGAAGTTTAGAGACGCTTGACAAAATTGACAAAATTAACTTTATGAGTGGTGTTGAAGATCAGAAAGTGAAGGATGCGGTTGGAAGTGTATTCGAGATTATAAAATTTGCATCTCAAAATCTTGAAGTAAAACAACCAAGTGATGATTATGAAGAGCTTCTTCAATTAAGTATAGTTTTTCTTGGTGGTACAGTTCCGGAATTTACCTTCAAAAAGCCTGGAGCATGTCATCAAGCCCGTTGGATGTCGAAAGCTATTTATTGCCTTAAATTATATTTATTTCGAAACGAATTTAAAATGATACAATTGGAGATAACTAGTATTCGTGACATTTGCATCTTTGTTGTAAGGTTATATTTAAAAATTGGATACAAGCACCAGTTGCAGCAGAAGTCCTATGCAGGATTTAAGATTGCTAAAAGATTTACACGCTTATAAAATTGTTGATGAGAAGATTAGTCGTGCGTCACTAAGCAAATTAAGTAATCATTTGTGGTATTCAACCCCAGAAACAGTAGCGTTGTATTTTTATGATCCAAATGTTACATATGAGTCGAAGAATCATGGTGCAAGCTCTGGATAACCCTACTGATTGCGAATTAAAAAAATTGATCGCAACTCCTCATACTATAAGCCAATATCTTAATAAGAATATAACCCAAAAATCACGTAATTTTTTTAAAAGGTTTAGTATTCCAAGGACTCTTTAACAAAAAATCCAAAGGAGTGGGCAAATGAACCTAATTTTAACGTTGGCCTTAATATCTTTGGAAATATGAATGTTGTTAATGACTCGGCAGAACGAACAGTTAAGCTAATGGAAGATTTTAATTTAGTGTTATCGAAATATAAAGAAGAAAAGCAATAGATAGTGCAAATTATTGCGGATTATCGGAAACTCTACCCCAATATGAACAAATATTCTCTTTTGAAATAAAATAACATATAAATAACTAAAAACAAAGCATTTTTATTTATCCTTTGTCAGACAGAGATCTTGTAACATTACAAATCTGTGGCGACAAGGAATAAGTAAATGTTTTATGTTTTTCCTATTTATTAACTCTGTTTTCCAAAAGTAAACCATTCTTCTATCTTTTTATTAATTTTCATTTATTTTCTTAAGAAATATGTCACCATATATGTAGATTTTACTTTGTAGATCCAAAGGAGTGGGTAAATGAACCTAATTTTAACGTTGGCCTTAATATCGTTGGAAATATGAATGTTGTTAATGACTCGGTAGAACGAACAGTTAAGCTAATGGAAGATTTTAATTTAGTGTTATCGAAACATGAAGAAGAAAAGCAATAGATAGTGCAAATTATTGCGGAATATCGGAAACGCTACCCCAATATGAACAAATATTCTCTTTCGAAATAAAATAACATAAATAACTAAAAACAAAGCATTTTTATTTATCCTTTGTCAGACAGAGATCTTGTAACATTACAAATCTGTGGCGACAAGGAATAAGTAAATGTTTTATGTTTTTCCTATTTATTAACTCTGTTTTCCAAAAGTAAACCATTCTTCTATCTTTTTATTAATTTTCATTTATTTTCTTAAGAAATATGTCACCATATATGTAGATTTTACTTTGTACTTTACTTTGTATTCTAGTCCTTAAAAATTTGGCTTAAATGAAAACCAGAGAAGCTTTAAGACAACATCGTCTCAAGGAAATTTAAAATATGTTAGAATTAAAGTCAAATATATTTTTTAGTATAAATAAATATATTTTTTACAACCAAGAAAATTTTATTTTTAATATTTTTTAACCAAATTTCAAGAGCGATGCGCCACGTCTTAACCTAGCCCAATTGTGATAATTTTTTGCGCACCATATTTTTGTACTATAACGAACATTTTGAGTGGGAGTTACGGTCGAAAGAACAAAGTTGAAAAATAAGGACCACCCTACAGGTGGTCTATGGTTGTACGGAAATTTTTTTTTTTAAGTTATGGACCGTAACTCCCTCTAGAAATGTTTCTTTTTGTGTAGAAATAGGGTATGCAAAAAATTATGCGTATCGAACAAAGAGAAGGCGTGGCGCACCGCCTCTCAAGGTGACCCCTGTTGGTAAAATGAACAGAAATATAATTTTTTTTATGTATTTATATTGATTAGTATACAATATACCTATAACTTTATTATTATAACTTAATTAAATTTACGGTAACTACCACGATTTGTAACAAGAATTTGATTATAAAAATTTAATTGGAATCAAATTTCAAAAATTGTCGCGGCAACTAAATTATTTACATATCCTGATAATAGTTTACAAGCATAGATATTTTTTTAAGCCAACGAGTTCTAAATATTGTTTTTTTATCCCTTTTTTCGAATACTCTTACGCGTTTTTGTTAAGAAAAGTTGGCATCACTGTGGTGCAGCATTTAAGAAAATTAAAAAGGGACTTCCCCTATAAAATGACAATTGATTAAAATTGTCAATTAGAAGAGTGTGTTACTTAACAGAAATAGTGTTAAAAATAAAAGCTTGTGTAGAAAGTGTAAAAAAATGACCGCAAACCTAAGACCGAAGTTTAGAGACGCTTGACAAAATTGGCAAAATTAACTTTATGAGTGGTGTTGAAGATCAGAAAGTGAAGAATGCGGTTGGGAGTGTATTCGAGATTATAAAATTTGCATCTCAAAATCTTGAAGTAAAACAATCAAGTGATGATTATGAAGAGCTTCTTCAATTAAGTATAGTTTTTCTTGGTGGTACAGTTCCGGAATTTACCTTCAAAAAGCCTGGAGCATGTCATCACGCCCGTTGGATGTCGAAAGCTATTTATTGCCTTAAACTATATTTATTTCGAAACGAATTTAAAATGATACAATTGGAGATAACTAGTATTTGTGACATTTGCATCTTTGTTGTAAGGGTATATTTAAAAAATTGGATACAAGCACCAGTTGCACCAGAAGCCCTATACAGGATATAAGATTGCTAAAAGATTTACACGCTTATAAAATTGTTGATGAGAAGATTAGTCGTGCGTCACTAAGCAAATTAAGTAATCATTTGTGGTATTTAACCCCAGAAACAGTAGCGTTGTCTTTTTATGATCCAAATGTTACATATGAGTCGAAGAATCATGGTGCAAGCTCTGGATAACCCTACTGATTGCGAATTAATAAAATTGATCGCAACTCCTCATACTACAAGCCAATATCTTAATAAGAATATAACCCAAAAATCACGTAATTTTTTTAAAAGGTTTGGTATTCCAACGGACTTTTTAACAAAAGATCCAAAGGAGTGGGTAAATGAACCTAATTTTAACGTTGGCCTTAATATCGTTGGAAATATGAATGTTGTTAATGACTCGGTAGAACGAACAGTTAAGCTAATGGAAGATTTTAATTTAGTGTTATCGAAACATGAAGAAGAAAAGCAATAGATAGTGCAAATTATTGCGGAATATCGGAAACGCTACCCCAATATGAACAAATATTCTCTTTCGAAATAAAATAACATAAATAACTAAAAACAAAGCATTTTTATTTATCCTTTGTCAGACAGAGATCTTGTAACATTACAAATCTGTGGTCACAAGGAATAAGTAAATGTTTTATGTGTTTCCTATTTATTAACTCTGTTTTCCAAAAGTAAACCATTCTTCTATCTTTTTATTAATTTTCATTTATTTTCTTAAGAAATATGTTACCATATATGTAGATTTTACTTTGTACTTTACTTTGTATTTTAGTCCTTAAAAATTTGGCTTAAATGAAAACCAGAGAAGCTTTAAGAGAAATTTAAAATATGTTTAAATTAAAGTCAAATATATTTTTTAGTATAAATAAATATATTTTTTACAACCAAGAAAATTTTATTTTTAATATTTTTGAACCAAATTTCAAGAGCGATGCGCCACGTCTCAACCGAGCCCAATTGTGATAATTTTTTGCGCACCATATTTTTATACTATGGCGAACATTTTGAGTGGGAGTTACGGTCGAAACAACAAAGTCGAAAAATAAGGACCACCCTACAGTGGTCATATATGAAATTTCAATAATATTTTTTCATTATATCTTTAAGATTTGAAATATTGTAATTTGGTATTTTTGGTTTATTTTATTAATCATTTTGCAGAAAATTAAATAATTTATTAATGTATGTAAGAGTTGATCACAGAAGAAATCTTCACACTGTATAATTAATATATTGGATTTAATTTTGGTCGAGCTCACTATCTTATTATTCCCTGTAGATCGTGAGGCAATCAAGTTCTTTATGCCTACTCATTGTTTGTATTGAAGGCGGCAAGTTTTTAAAAAATCTTTTACTCAAACTGTATATTACAATAGACATGAAACGATTTAGAGAAAAATTTCATTTCAATGCGTTTTCTCCTGTGTCCATCCATTCTATTTATGGGTAATTTGTCGATTCGTCAAGGTGCTACCGTCGGCGCCAGACTAGGTATTATTTAGATTTTATTCGAATGGATCGATTTCTAATAAAATTAATTGAAATTTGTGGGAAAAAATAAACAGAGGTTTAGTGGGTTTCTTATGATGTCAATGCTTTCTTTTAAATTACTTTTGTATAGATGATCAGTTAAAATTGTGAGTTTCAATAACAGACAATACATGAATACATATACATGTATTAGAGAAGAAAAAGAAATTTATTCGAATGCGTTTTGACGGTTTTAGTGTTTAGACTTCGTTTTATATTTCAAATGTCTCTTTACAAACATATCAAAAATATAGTTCACGTTTCAGTTACTAAAACTTATTATTTTCGAAAGTAGATATTTCTAAAATATACAATTCTTTAAGAAACAATGAGATATATGTAAATAAATTCCAAATTTCGCGAAGTGATGTCAATGAAGTAAATGCTTTCTATATACAGGTGATTCATTTTCGGCCCTCACCATGGGGATCTCGCTTATTATTGGAGATAGAGTATAGGTTTAAATTTGGCAAAGTTTTTAAATTTTGTGTTTGATATAAATCCGTAAAGAAAATAGACCTGTGACAAATGACCTTCGTTATTAAAAAAAAAAACGCGAAAACCCCATTTTCTTCTTTTACCTGTAGCACGGACATTTGGCCTTGTAGAGAAAATATAAAAACACATCCTTGTGGCCATTTCTAAACCTCTATCCAGTGGTGTACTCTAAATTTTTATACGACGTTTCGTTTCTTTCTGGCCATCATCAACTATCTAATTTCTTATAGGCGCCATATTGGATTTAGACATCTTCAGAAAGAGTTCTTTTTTCTGATTTCAACAGTGTACCACATGCTGACTAAAGTTTTTGACATTGGGTTTTATTTGAAAGAATAAATTATAAGATTAAATAAGGTAGCCATGGTATTTCAATCTGTCAAACATTTCATTTATTGTTCATTAATAATACAAAAATGTCATACACTAAGGAAGAGAAACGAGATATGATAAGTATTTTTTATTCTTCGAACCGAAATTCAACAGTAGCGAGTACCAGATATCTACAATTATATCCAGAACAACAGCCTCATCGTACCATTTTTCTAGATCTCGACAGAAATTTGGTCGAGAATGGATCGTTTACTAAGCCGCGTAATGGTCAAGACAACAGGAATTTAAATGAAAATCGACAAGATATTTTACAAATAGTAAATTAAAAGCGTGTTTTCAAATTTTATGTTAATCTTGTATTTTTATAGATAAATAATAATCCATCAATTTCTACACGTGAAGTAGCGTCAGAATTAAATTTGTGCCAGTCCAGAGTTTGGAGAACTTTACATAAAAGTAGGTTTAAACCATACAGGATCCATGTTAGTCACTCTTTACTGCTTGGAGATAATTTGAGAAGGCTAGAATATTGTAATTGGTTAATGGGAAGGATAGAAAATGACGAAAATTTTTTAAGCAAAATCATCTGATCAGATGAAACAAAATTTACAAATTCTGCAATGTTCAACAGAAATACGGAGCACTATTGGGCAGTACAAAATCCCCGGCAAAACAGGGCTAGAAGACCACAACATGGTTTTGGAATAAACGTTTGGATGGGTATTTTGGCAAATCGTCTCTTAGGACCAGTTATGTATGAAGAACATTTAAATGGAGAAAGATATTTAAACATTTTACGTACATACGTATCTGACTATCTTGACGACAATATCCCATTAAATCAATTACAATATTTATGGTGGCAACAAGATGGCGCACCAGCACACAATGCAGCTGTTGTTAGAAATTTCTTAAATCAAGAGTTTGCAAAAGTTGGATTGGAAATAGGGGAGTTGTTAAATGGCCTGCGAGATCACCTGATTTAAGTCCGCTAGATTTTTTTTTATGGGGATATGTTAAAAATAATATTTATAAATTAGATGCGCCACAAAACATTGAAGAATTACGAGACAGACTTCAGAATGCCTTCGATGCAGTTCTCAGAAGAACTATACAAAGGGCAGTACAAAATGCCAGAAGGCGTGCCCAATTGTGTATTACCGAAGATGGCCAGATAATTGAACATTTACTGTAATTGTTTATTGTCTACTTTTCTATGTATTTTTATTAATGATTTTGTTATCTTGTACTCGCTACTGTTGAAATTCGTTTCGAAGAATAAAAAATACTTATCATATCTCGTTTCTCTTCGTTAGTGTATGACATTTTTGTATTATCAATGAACAATAAATGAAATGTTTGACAGATTGAATTTCCAAAGGCTACCTTATTTAATCTTATAATTTATTCTTTCAAATAAAACCTAATGTCAAAAACTATAGTCAGCATGTGGTACATGGTTGAAATCAGAAAAAAAAACTCTTTCTGAAGATGTCTAAATCCAATATGGCGCCTATAAGAAATTTGATAGTTGATGATGGCCAGAAAGAAACGAAACGTCGTATAAAAATTTAGATACACCACTGGATAGAGGTTTAGAAATGGCCACAAGGATGTGTTTTTAAATTTTCTCTACAAGGCCAAATGTCGGTGCTACAGGTAAAAGAAGAAAATGGGGTTTTCGCGTTTTTATTTTAAATAACGAAGGTCATTTGTCACAGGTCTATTTTCTTTACGGATTTATAACAAACACAAAATTTAACAACTTTGCCAAATTTAAACCTATACTCTATCTCCAATAATAAGAGAGATCCCCATGGTGAGGTGAGGTGAGGCGAAAATGAATCAGCCTGTATACGACGCTAGTTATTCGAATTTTTTACTGAAAAAAAAATCGCCCTTATGCAGGATTAAATTAGTCGGCGATTTAAGGTCTGTTTTACTTTAAAATCTATATACCTATTTAAAATAATCTACACACTTCTACTACATCCCTCACACTAAACTATGATATATGTTGCCGATCAGTAGCCAAAATATTGAAGCACGAAAAATGTCATCCGTATAAACTACATTTAGTGCAAGAATTATTGGACGGGGATTACGATCGTAGAATTGAATTCTGTGAAAGAGTGATGGAGATTTGCAAAAATTACCAATATTATATATACGATTTGCTGTTTTCCGACAAGGCTACGTTTTATTTGAATGGCGCCCTTAATCACCATAATTGTCGATATTGGTCAATAGATAACCCTCATTGGGTGCTAGAAACGCATGCACAACATCCGCAGGAATAAACGTTTGGGCTGTTCTTTTCAGGAACCGTATTATTAGTCCTTTTTTCATTCATTGTACACTAACTGGGCAGAGATATTAGGTCTTTTACAGGATCAGGTTGTTCCTAATATTGAGGAATATGGTGAATTACCTGTAAGTGTTTGGTTCCAACAAGATGGGACACCCCCTAACTATGCCTTTGTGTTAGAAGTTTTTTAAACGAAACATTCCCAAATCGATGGATTGGTCATAGAGGATTCATTGAATGGTCCGCACGGTCTCCAGACTTAAATCCCCTAGACCTTTTTGGGGTCATTTAAAATCTGTGGTTTATACTAGACGACCGCATAATCTGAACAAGTTACCGCAGAGAATAATTGAGGAAGTGCAATTAATTCGTGAGGAGGCTCTGCCAATGTCATTCAAGAATTTGTTAACAGACTTGCAATTTGGCAAGAAGTGACGGTCATCATTCGAAAACTTTCTTAACGGATATTGATTTTGTGTATATTTTTTGTATTAATTTTTCTTGTTCTACATAAAATTTGCATTATTGGATTTAATTAAATATCTTTGCCGTTGTTGAACAAAAGGGTGCCAAACCTTATTATTCCTGAACTTCCAGGGCAGAGTCCTATTGAAATTCGTAAAAATATACAGGGTATAGATCTCGGTTTCCGGGTTGGAACCGCGTCGAGTTTGGCGTAATTGCCAACGTTTCGTCCACTGTTTCAAGGGACATCTTCAGGGCTGTACGTAGATGTTCGTCGTTTCGCAGTAGCTTGAAGAATGCTATGACAGAGACCGGTACAACTTATACAGGGGGGACCGGGTCAGACGGTGGCCTGCTATTGGCTGGAGACAATGAGCCAATGGCATGCGTCGTATGGGCGTGGTGATTCTTAGTAGTGTTCAGTAGAGTTTGCCACGTCGGATGTAACGTATAGCCATCGTCTCTATTGAGATTGCGGGGATGTTTGTAAATTTCAATTAGATTCACGGATTTGAAATTTACAAACATCCCCGCAATCTCAATAGAGACGATGGCTATAAGTTACATCCGACGTGGCAAACTCTACTGAACACTACTAAGAATCACCACGCCCATACGACGCATGCCATTGGCTCATTGTCTCCAGCTAATAGCAGGCCACCATCTGACCCGATCCCCCTTATATAAGTTATACCGGTCTCTGTCATAGCTCATTCTCACTGCGATATCTGTTCACGCAACATCGCAGTTGAGAGCATCTACGACGATACAACGTCAATACGAACCCGGAAGAAATGGCCGGAAGATATATCACCAAAACTATAACGAACCTAGCTCTGAAGCATAGCTTCAAAAGAAGATGTACGCCGCAGCAACGACAAGACGCAGAAATTATCATAAGCCAAACAACCGACGAAGAAGATATCCAAAACCTTCTACAAAGGCAACCGCAGTATCGCCCGAAGAAAATGAAGAAGAAGAAGATGCAAGCCCGGCAAACCCGCCCGACAACAACTCGGATCACATAATCAACGTCCAACTCCAAAACGTTTTTACAATGCCGAAGAAAACGTCAAAAAAACAAAAAACAGATCACGCAAGTACACCTATCGAAACAAAAAACGCATACAGTGTCCTCGAAAAAACAATCACCGAGGAGAAAATGGAAGAAGAAACCGAAATCACTCCACAACCGTCAACTTCATACAACAGCACTCCCAGGGTAAGTGATAAGACATACACTACACAAAACACAAAAACTGAAACAAAAAAAACACACAAAATCGCACCAATTATCATAACCGAAAAAGACAAATGGTCACACATACGAAACATACTCAAAACACACAGCATTAACACCGTACAAAGCAAACTAGTGAAACCAGGATACATATCGAACCGACAACTGACGAAGACTACCGAAAACTGAAACACATACTTGACAACGAACAAATTCAATTTTACACGTTTTATTTGAGAAGCGAAAAGACATTAAAGGTAGTTATGCGTGGCATTCCTACCTTTATCACCGAAACTGACATTACAGACGACTTGACGGACAAAGGCTACCCGATAATCAAAATTAAAAAGATGAACGGCAAACAAGGCATACCGGCACCTCTAGTATTAATCGAACTAACGAGACAGTACAAATCTATATTCAACATACACGACTGCTGCGGACTCGCAATAAAAATCGAACAACTAAACAAACGGACAGACATTATACAATGCCACAAGTGCCAGACTTTCGGACATCACCAAAGAAACTGCAACATTAACTACAAATGCATGAAATGCGGAGACGGACATTCGACACACTTATGTACCATGACAAAAACAACCCCACCAAAGTGTGCAAACTGCGGTGGCCCACACTTATCCACATTCATCAACTGTCCAAACAATCCAAACAACCCAACAAACAAAACCACACCCAAACCTAAGTACATACCAGCACCACCCCCAACAACTAATTCCTGGACTCAAAGACAAAATAAAACAACACTTAACACAGTTGACGAAGTAGCACTTGCCTTAGGCAATATGCTAATAACATTACACTCGACAAACGCAACAAACGAACAAATATAATACTTCGTAAAACAAACACAGACAATAATACCACTTTACAATAAAACACATTAAACACACACACAACTGAAACGCAAAAAATGTGATGATGACCAACAAACAAACACACATGACTTAAACGCAAAAACGCGACTGACGCACAGACTGCACATACAAAACACATGACCGCACAAAAAACACAACAACGCAGGATTACTAATCAGACACAAACACATCACAACCCTGGGAGATACGAAACAATGGAGTGGAAATGGAGGCAATCTTCGACCACAAAATAAAATTCAACGACTCATACTGTCATAGCATTCTTCAAGCTACTGCGAAACGACGAACATCTACGTACAGCCCTGAAGATGCCCTTGAAACATTGGACGAAACGTTGGCAATTACGCCTAACTCGACGCGGTTCCAATCCGGAAACCGAGATCTACATCCAGAGAACGACTGCGGAAACCTACACCTACATTTAATATACAGGGTATTTTATTTAAAATAAAAAAGTTAACTTCGTTTCCAGCTAAACCGAAAGTCTGATTCGGATATAAAAATGCTCTTCGAATTTTCTATTTGCATTAACTTAAATTTGGAAAATTTTCTTAAAATCTAAGTAGCCGTATCAAAGATTTTCGAATGGATCCATACATTTGCCTAACCCTGTATATATATAGTAGATTGAATTAGTCGGCGATTTAAGGTCTGGTTTACTTTGATATGTATATACTTAAAACAATCTTACATGTTTCGACACCGACCTTAAATCGCCGACTAATTTAATCTACTATAACATACGAAGGTCAAAAAATAATGATCTATATATATATATATATATATATATATATATATATATATACATTCTAATTTGATATTTGTAAATATTCCATGTGAAAGCCGAAAAACTCCAATAATTTATCAATTGTTTTATATATATATATATATATATATATATATATATATAATAAATTTATTTTATCCCTTTTATAATACAAATTACAGTAATATAATATTACAATAAATAAAAGGGTAATGTCAAGGTGTGCGTGCGTGTGTGTTAGTGCGTCTGTGTTAGTGCGTGTGTTAGAACAACACATACGTTAGTTTTATTATTTATTCTATATTGTTTGATAGCTTCCACAGATTCATCCACATCATACTTCACTCAGCATTTCATTTGTGTACACCGATTGTTTCCTGTTGTTGAAGAATGATGTTAAAAATTTTATTGTTTGTCCTCTATATATATATTTATATATATATATATATATATATATATATATATATATAATATTTTCGTGACCTTGGTATGATATGGTAAATTCAATCAGTTGGCGATTAGAGATCTGGCTTACTTCAAAGTATATATATTTAAAACAACCCTACATGTTTCGGCAATGATGCCTTTATCAAGGATATAAAATATAAATTATTATACTTTATATTTTATATCCTTGATAAAGGGATCATTGCCAAAACATGTAGGGTTGTTTTAAATATATATACTTTGAAGTAAACCAAACCTTTAATCGCCAACTGATTGAATTTACCATATATATATATATATATATATATATATATATATATATGAAGTAAACCAGACCTTTAATCGCCGACTGATTGAATTTACCATATCATACCAAGGTCGCGAAAATATTATATGTATATATATATATATATATATATATATATATATATATATATATATATATAACATTGAAAGTCATTTAAGCAATATTTTAATTGTTTCGAATGAAAAATGAATTTACATCCATTAATTTTGACTTCTTCTTATAAGTAACGAGAATAGACTCACGTAAAAGGTAGTGAAAGTTTTGAAGCAGCCCTAGAATATTTTCATGATTAAATCGTAGAGAAATTAAACGATCCTCATAATATTAATAACATAACGAAACATTTCTTAACATATTAATTTATTTGTTAAGCTTTACTTGATGAAATTCAATTATAACTATTACATTAATTGATTTTCAGTTAGTCATATATTTTATTTATCAATAGCGCTGCTCTACCTCCCTTTGACATAATGTAGACCCTTAGTTTTATCACTTTATGAACAGTATTGTATACACCGTACTTCAATATCTTTGTGAAAGTTTTTGTTCCTAGACATTTAAGTAAAAAAAACTACCCATTCCTTCAACTATTCAAAACAAGACATGTGTTTGTTACGGTACATTTATGTAAACATATATCCTAAAGTTAGTTACATATCTGACGAAGCTCAGGTTGGGGCGAAACGATCGTTACTGTGTAAAGTAAAAAGTTGTGACATTCATTAAAATTTGTTTTATTTTATACCGATAATAGTTGTTTGGTAAAGGTTCATTAAGGTAAAATATGAACCGTATTTAAAAAGTTTAGAAGAAATCACAATTATTTCATTAACTGCCAATTTTAAGAAAAATCCATTATTTAATGTTTAAAGATTTAAAGATGTATTAATAATGATTATATAAAAAGGGAACTTCCTTTTGTAAATATGCAATTCACTGCACCTTTCTAAATTTTCTCTTTATTGCTTTTTCGATGTCGATTAGTATCTTTGGCACGTTGGGTGTCAATTATTTAACAAAAATGTTCGACAGTGACATAATTATCGTAGACGATATTTGTCGAGCAATTTAGAGAATTGGATCCCAGGTTTTTTTTCTTAGAATGAAATTTCATAATATATTTACCACATCTTAATAATATAATTGGTAATAAAATCTTAGTGGACACACCAGCATGGTCTTAAGCTGTGACTTCTTTTAGGACGCTACGAACTCCTTTATTTTCCACTGCATGCTCTGACTTTTTTCTGGGTTGGGCTGACACTATCAAATTTCATTGCCCGTAATAATTCACAGAAACAGTTACGTATTAAAAAGAAAAAGATTAATCGCGACATTTAGCAGACTTTGTTTTTGTACATCTATCAAGATTCGATGTAAAAACTTTACAAAAATAAACATCATACCTAATTTTTTAATTAACTTTAGCCCAACTATTTATCCATTAATCAGCAACTCTACAACTCTTACACTTAAGCGTCTACATTCCTACAGTATTGTATCGCGCACTCACTTAAGTTATGTCTTATAAAGCTACGTTGCTCTTTCAGCTACATTTCCTTTTAACTTTTCAAATAAAGATATGTGTTCGAGGTCAATCTAGATTGGTCCTTGCTATTTTACACCGTTTTGCTAATGTCTCGCCCATCCGCGGTTTGTAATGTCGCGTAGGTGTAATGCTGTTAATTTCCTGATGACGCTTGCTTACGAAAAAATGAGGAAATACTGACCTTTATTACCACTTGTTTTATTTACACGCGATATCACACGCAATAACTAAAAAGATGATGTGTCTTGTTGGTCGTGTATGGTTGTGACGACACAGTTCTCAAGTTCAATTATTCCTCTGTTCCCTTAAAAATTCGGGATACCTGAAAGAGAGATATGCATTAATACACATTGTTGCAGCTGTCATAAAAAATCATAAAATGCAAACGAGACAAATTTCTTCGGTAAGAAATATTCTCCGCCGTGACAAATATTCAAAATCTTGTTATTAATTTGCTTTCAATTAGAAATTTTGAATATTAATGCGTTTTGAAACGTGCTTAAATCAAAAGTGTAAAACCTTAGAGAAACAATTCCTTGTCAAATAGCAATAAAGTTTAAAATACTGATAAATAACTACGCGTATGTGGTTAATTGTACGTATAAACAGGCGCGTCTAAAATTAAATAATAATAATGATAACGAACACTATATAATGCAATTAATAATATAATAAATATCTGGATGTATATTGTTTTGTCTAAAGTCAAAACAATCACTCACAAAACATAGTCTGCTTATAAATGAAACCGATTGCATTACACATATTTGTATCTGTACACATGGACATACACCTTGCATTTTCCAACATCTACTTCTGGAAAAGATAAGTGTTTCTGTCACAACAATAGACTTCGTCAATTTGGCTAGTGAAGTAAAGTTTGATGGAACGCCTCATAGGTATAGCAAATCTTGTCCTATCAGGTGGCACCAGATAATCTGGTGACATCTGACGGACAAAAGAGACTATGCCGAAAGTAGAGATTTTCTCTCGTCTAGCTATGCCGGTACAGAAGGGAAAAAAATGCGTATATCGTTGTAAGTAAACTTTACTTCCCTAGCCAAGCTGACGAAGTCTATTGTTGTGACAGAAACACTTGTGTTTGGCAGAAGTAAATGTTGGGAAATACAAGATGTATGTCCATCTATACAGGTACAGACATGTGTAATGTATATCTGTTTCATTTGTAACAAATGCCTAATGCGTACACAACGTATTGTGTACTCAAATTTCTTCGATATATTTGCTGCCATATGGCATCGTGTTAATGGACTTACACCTATATACTATTTTTTTTCATTCAGTTTTTTGGGATATCCGGAATAATTATGATCGATTACCAAAAAAAGAAATGGTCAGACCATCACTGGAGATTCTTATTCTAAATTACTAATCAAGAAAATTAAGGAAACCAAACGCGGCATGTTAGCGAAAGATGTGTTATTTTTGCTGGAAAATGCCCCTGTACACAAATCGCGCATTTCCATGAATACAATTTGGGATCTAGAGTTCGAATTACTGGAACACCCGCCCTACTCCACCGACTTAGCCCCTCAGATTATTATCTGTTCCCTCGATTGAAAGAAAGTTCAATAGGACGTAACGAAGAGGTAATAGAAGCTGCGGAGGGCTGGTTTGCAGACCAGGAAGCGTTGTAGTATTGCTGTATTAAGTGTATTAATTTAAGAGATTATGTTGAATAATAAAACTTTAAATTATTTCAATAGTGGGCTAAGAATATATCAATACCTCCTCGTACCACAACGTTTCCCATGAGCAAAGAAAACTTCTAGTTAGAAAAGAATAGGATTTCCACGATAGCCTTAAATAATGGTTATTTAGTAGACATGAATCATGATAAATGACATTTTAACAAAGCAACTAATGTCTAAAACTCTTTTTAAATTTATAAAATAAAAAAAACAAGAAATCTAATAACGAATTAATTTTATTTAAACCTAACAACTTCATACTGAAAACCATTTTTTATATTAAAATATGTATTTTATATTAATAATGTTTATGAAAAAAGTGAAAATGGACAACACGTGATAACACACAACAAACGCTTGAGATTTAAGGTTATATTAGATGCACTCATTTGTCATGCCGGCAACCAGAATTTCAAATTACCGAAAGTTGTAGATCCTTCTCTATACCATGTGTTAGTGGTATGTTTCATCTTTCTCTGTTTTCCCCTAAACATACTATTGTTGTAAAAACATTTAGTTCTTTCCAGTAACTAACCGACCTTTAAAATTATATGAATAAATCCAAAAATAGTAAATGTGCCAAGTAAATTTAATTGTCAAGTAACTAACAGGTACTTTACTGGAAGGTGAATAAACCAGGCCTAAGAATAACAAATATAAAATGGACAAAAAATTGAACTCAGGTGTTAAGTTAACTTGTGAGGAATGTAAAAAAGTCTACATAGGGTAGGCAGGAAGTACAAGCCTAAACGAAGCAACATGGATGATCTTACAAACATAAAAAACATACTCTACATTTTTAAACCAATGCTTAGAATATAGTCATAAATTTAATACCCATTTTGAAATTATACATATGCAGGAGAAAGGTAGAAGACAACTTATTGGAAAGATTGTAAGTTAATAAATTTCATAAAATCGGCACAGTTTCAAATGATCAGTTAGATTTAAATAGCTCCGCCCTTTTAAATCTGAGTTTGTAATGAATACACAACCTCTTTCCTAATAATAATTGTTTTTCTAGATTTGTTTATATACAGGCTGTCCTTGAAATAAAGAGACAACGTATGAGGAATGGAAAGATGTAATTATATAGAATATAAATCCCTCTAATATGCGAGAAAATAATGACACAGATATTTAAAAAATATTTGTCACGCTATTGGGCGACCGACTATATAATAAAGAGTATCGAAGAAGATACTTAAAGGTGAGTGACAATAACAAAAAAAGAATAGTAATGTTATTGTAGGTTAAATTTAAGTTTGGTCTACGAATCAGTCAGTTGTCGATAGTTCTATGTGTACGTTCGATATGATTTGCATTTAGGTCTTCGATTAAAGGTAGATTATTACCAAATTGGATCTGAAATGCCCCATCTTACAACTTCTCTTAAAAATTCGTATGCTTGTATAAATATTTAACAGCCGACTTTTCGTACCAGGTTATAGTACCTTTAGCACACAAAGCTGTCTACATAATGTTGTCTCCTAGAGTTCATATTAACATAAACATTGCATCATGTGCTTGCGTGTAAATTCAATAGCGGTATATTTATAGACATTCTGAATCCATATTAAAACAATTATTATTTGTTACTTCTCGTAACAAGAAAACATTCACGTAATACACATAAAATGGGTCAGTTCTAAAATTTATATAAAAAGCTAATTTTGTACGTAAATATATTGAGGTTATTGACTTTAGCATACAACAATGTTACAGTTATTATAACATCGGCGGCTGTTACGTTTGTAAACATACGCTGTAGCGTATGTGTTTGTGTGTAACTTCAATATAGGTATTTATTATTTATACACATTCTGAATATTTTGATTTCATAGGTCACATAATACTATTTTCAGGGGGTTTTTAATTTTTGGGTTCGCGTCGTAATTGACTGACAATATTTTGGATTTATGTTCTATATAATTAAATCTTTCCATTTTTCATACGTTATCTCCTTATTTCAAGGGCAGCCTGAGTAAGTATTAATTTTGTAAAATGAATTTGTTTTATCATCACCTAATGAAGCTACAGTGTGGTGAAACATATGTACTGTCCATATTTTATCTTTTCGAAACTTAATCGTTGTGTTATTAATTATTGTAATAAAGTTTCGACACGTATTTTTTCAATCAATCGGAATCAGTTATTGGAAATAATTTGTAATGAATAGACATAATAACTCGGTGAAAGTTTTGGCGGAGTTAGAGCGAAGATTGGTAGATTTTAAGATCTTTTTATATTGCACGAGATACGTATATTGCGCTAGTATATAAAAATAGTTTGTTACTCCATTTATTTCATTTTGCATACTATTTTACAAATGAGAAACATAGCTGATAACAGTATTGAGATAGTGTACAAAGACCTATTAATTGAAAATGAAAAAAAAATGGTTCAGCAGCAACGTCAAATAAGGAATCATGTACTATACCATTTTAAATAGCTATGTTTATTATTAGAATATTTAAAGAACTAAGTACAAAAGATAATAAAACTTTTTATATTGCACATATTCACGTATGTATAATTGTATACTTATAAAAAATGAATAGAAAAATATATAATAAAATTACTATGATGCAATATGTTTAGTAATTACACTTAAATAATAACTAGGGACCGGACACGAGAGGCCGATGACTCATCGCCCACGGGCGTACTATTGAAAATTCGTATTTTTAAAGAGTTTTTAATTTTATTTACATAATTGGAAAACAAATGGGTGGTGATCTATGAAATACGAAATACATTTTTATTTGTTCATTTTGCAGTTTGAGATTTAGATTTTCAAAATAAATGATTAGTTTTGACAAATTTCCAAAGTGTTCCTGAAGAAAGTACAATTGATTTTTTAAATGTGGAATTTGTATTAGTTCCTTGCACTCAGAAATACTTCGAGCATCGTCACTTAAACATGTAACGAAATTTTGAAAACTATCGAAATTCTCTGCATAAGAACTAGTAGCTTCCAACAATGTTCCCCATCTAGTTATCACTGGAAAGCGAGGCAGTGACAAAGATGTAAGTTTTTCCATGTAAAGAGTTCAACAGGGCTTTTCTGAAAACTTTTTTAAAAGCGGATATAAGTCTATCAACTTCCGGAAAGGTGATATATTCACAGATTCTGTGGAGCGCATGCCTCACAAGTAATATGCAGCATACTAGGATATGTTTTCTTTAATAGTCTGCCTGTTTTGACATATAACTGACAAATAAAAGTATTTTTTCTTTGTACATATCGTCCGAATGAAGTATTTGGTGCATATTCTCGTAAGTGGTTTTAGCTACTGTTTCCGCAACTGTATTTATAACTTTTGTTGCTATTACATATGCGTTAAATGGAATAGTTGGATGTAGTACACCAGCTACAACATTTACCACGCAGCGTCCTAATATATTGACAGTTTCGTCGTCATTTATTCATTTGAAAGAGGGCTTCTAAAGCGTTCTACTGCTTTCGTGTAGCACTTAGAAACATAATATTTGCGTAAGGTGGTTTCATCAGGAACATTTCGACCAGCATATTTTTGGAAAAATGTTTTAAGTTTATTTAATGGAATATTTGTTGCCATTAAAGTTACACAGAGATCTTCGTTAAAATTGTCAAATTCCAACGGGTCTAACTTCTGTGTATTTGTTTGCGATGCTAAGTGACGTTTTACGTGCGATTTCTTAGAATCTTTTAACGATATTTTACACACTTTGCAATAAATTTCGGAATCACTGGCAATAAACATACAATCAGTATGACCCTTGATCCAACTCGTCATTGTTACACTTTACCATTCGCGACGTTGTTCCGTATTATATTTGAAAAAGTAACTTGTATCAATGTTCTAGATCTAAATAAACGAAAACTAAAAATGTATGCGTAAGTTATTGAAACTTAACGAAATTCATTGCGACACTTACGTCAAAATAATTAGGAGAAGTAGATTCGATGAAACGATGTTAAACAGGATGTATTATCGAAAATTGTGAAATTTACGAAGTATGAATTACATACTTCATAAATTACAATTAAAACAATGAAAAAAAGGAAACCGTATTTTATTTATCTTACGAAATATTAACTAATAAATAAAATAAATTAAATTATCACGTAGATTTCATGAATTTCTCATAATAAACTTATTTCCAAGTAATTGTATAACATGTCCCACCCTTAAATTAGCTTAGCTGACTAGAATATATTCCGCTATGTAACTAGATTTAAAATAGAAATAAACTACGGTTCTAATCTTCACTTTTAATCTTTAATCGTAACACGACAATTGTTTCGCCAGCACAGTGGCTTCCTCAGGTGCTTACATCTAAAGAGTACGTTACAAACTAAATTAAAAAAATATATATATACAGGCTGTCACACAAAAAACGCCCCAAGCTGTAACTCTGTTATTTATATTTCGATTTTCATGAGATAGGTACCAAATGAAATGGTTTGATGAGTACTATGTTTGAGCCTACATTTACTTTTTTCCAGCGTCATCTTCAATTCCTAACGATTGTCAATTTTTTTTTTCAAATTGTACGGTATATATTTTTTTGCATAATTGAATAGAGATTTTTTTCCTGAATCCATTGATGTACAAAACATTCATTTTAATTGTAAATTTAGAAGAGAAAAAAATTAAAACACTTTCCAAACATTCTCTGAAAGTGACTTGTATTATACTCAAAATAAACTTGTAGCATGTCAGTAAGTGAATTGAAATTAATGATTTATATCAAAAATGTCAAATTATGCTTTCCTAGTAAAGAAAAGTCAAAGATGACAGTTACATATGCGTAATGCGTTATTTTTCCATCGCATACTACAATATAACACAAGTGATTAAGAGCATATACGGACGGAGTTTTAATAATTTTTTTCTTCTAAATTTAATTAAAATTGATGTATTACACATCAATGGATTCAGGAAAAAAATCTCTATTCAATTATGCAAAAAAAATATATACTGTGCAATTTGAAAAAAAAAATTGACAATCGCTAGGAATTGAAGATGGCGCTGGAAAAAAAGTAAATGTAGCCTAAAACATAATACTCGTAAAACCATTTCATTTGGTACCTATCTCATGAAAATCGAAATATAAATAACAGAGTTACAGCTTGGGGCGTTTTTTAGTGTGACAGCCTGTATATATATACGTATATAAAATCTAGAAGGATGGTATTCTTTTACAATGTTTTTAAAGAAATCTATGAAGTATTGTCGGTAGTGAGAAAATGTGGCACATCTGGTCGGCCCTAACTGTATATTATAGGGTACTAAACATGTTTCCGCATAAAATTTGTTTAATAAACTACATATACATTTGTATTATCGTCTAAACAGATTTTAAGCAAATAAAATTAATAAAGGCGAGTTATTTAAATCTAATTGGTCATTTAATAAAATTTGTGACTGTTTTAATTTATTGATTTCTAAACTTTCCAGTAAATTTAATTTGTTGCCTTTATTTTCTAAATGCAGAATTTGAAAATCTTTATCGAAAGTGTGGTTTTCTTCTAATAGATGATTCGCAAAAGTGGAATCTTGTTTTTTATTGTTAATCGAAGAACAATGCTCGGCAATGCGTTTTTCAAACGATCTTCCTGTTTGACCGACATATATCTTACCAAGCCACTGTGCTGGCGAAACAATTGTCGTGTTACGGTTAAAGATTAAAAGTGAAGATTAGAACCGTGGTTTTATTTCCATTTTAAATTATGTATCTTCATCAAGTAAATGCCGAATCAATTCAATTAACTAGATTTACCTATTAATTTGAAAAAGTTGGTGAAACAATTGTTACTATGAATATGAATAAATATTCGTGAAAATCACACAATTGTGTTTCGTATTTAATTTTACAATGGATTTTTATCAAGTATAGGCCACTGCTACCTATAAGAAGCATATGTAAGGAGCAGGCGCAGCGATGGCGTCTGAAGATGGTCGAAATCTAAACAAAACCCGTAGTCGTATAGCACAATGTCTGGGAGCTTCTATTCATTGTGTATGCCCTTAGTCAGTGGAGACGGGTTTGGGTGACTAAAATAAAAGATAGAAGGTAGCACCACTAGAAAAGGGATTGAGCATTCTTAGGCGCATGCGCATACAGACTACACAAAACAAACGCTAAATACTTACGAAATACTAATACTAAAATGCTGAACAGGGTACCTGCAACCTGAAAAGAAATTTCTAAAGGGAAAAACCAAAGGCAAAGAGAAAAAGAAAGCTTGAAAACAATTAATTCGTATATTGACGTGAAGTTATATAAATAAAATAACCAAAGTAAAAGTTTGGGTTTTAAGAACCGTCAGGTATACACTTTAACTTAAAATCATGACCAACATAATAAATACAGATCATACATATCATACTGTATATGAAGAAATTTATATCAATACATAAAACCATAAAATATTCCAAAAAAAATCCAACCAAACTAGTACAGGTAATATTAAATTTTCATCGAAACATCAAAAATAGATCCGGTATCAAATAAAATCTAATAACAATTATAAAATATAGGCAGCTTTTTCTAGGGTACCTCAGAAACAACCTCACAAATTATTATAATCAGATATAAGTTGTAATCATTATTTTACATGATAGCCAAATATAAATTTTATTTAAATACAAATATTATAATTTCCAGAATACATCGACATTTAACGTACAGCCTTGTTTTTATTGTACATACAAAAAAACATTTAGTTTCACATACGGCAAAAATTTAGCAGCAAAAGAAATAATGTATTACAGAAATATATAAGTTAAATTTCGGAAGCGTTGAAATTTAACAAAAAATTTATTTGTTTTGCGCTTTTGACAATACGTTACAATATAGATTTAAACTAGATTACACTTGAGGATTATTAGCGATCTGTGTCGCGTACAGTTACACTAATAACTCTTTCAACTAATGCATTGCCCATCTTTATATATTAAATATTATCTTATCTTACTGTATCCGGCTAAATGAATGAAATTGCAGAGTGGACGTCTGGTAATTAATGAATGGTTTGTATTATGTCTGGACACATAACTTATATGTGCAAATATAACACGAAATTTAAAATTTAATGCAATTACAGGAAAAGCTAATTTTTACGTTTAAATGTCATTAATACGTATAACTCTACAAAACTGACTTTAATTTGAAATATAAAGATAAATTGAAATTGCAATGAATCAGCTCTAAAATATTATGTTAATTAATTATGAAAGGAAATAGAAAACAAAAGCAAAATATCAAATATAATTAAACTAGCACAAAATAATAATAGTAGTACGAATTACTTGTTTTTCTACGGTACGTCATGCCCTTTGGTGATGGTTTTTATGTTCGTCCTTGAGAGAAAAACTCGCTAATTTACGGTTTTGGTCTGGCTTGGTGGTAACCAAATAATTATCAACGTGGCAACCCCGGATAATAGAGGGATGTAGTGCCTATACGATGTCTTCGCCAGGAAGCTTATTTTTCCCGAAGATCGGACAAGAACGCCGTTATAGTTACAGTTTGGTTTAAATATCTTTCCTGAACCATTAAATTTGCTACAGACGAAATCGGCTATTCCATAAATATATAATCACTACTTGACTTGATTCGCTTAATGCGATAAAACTATACGTCGAAAAGCTGTGATTATAGCCTTCTGCACTACTTAAAAAGACCCAACTTGATATCACGAAAGTCGGAAGTCGAATTTTTCAATCACCCGCTTGCATAGAAAACGATAGGGGGGGGGGTGATACAGTTACCAAATTTAAACAAATATAGCGATATACATACCCGTTGAACGTATTTAAATGATTCGCAAACAAATTAAGATACCGGGACTAGACAATAAATAAAAGGAAAACTAGAAAATTAAGGTGCAACACCACATCAGTTAATTATTTAACGATTTTTTTTTTAAGTAGGGCTGATAGGCTCACTGTGACTTCTTGTTCTTTCCAAAACTAAAATGTACATTAAAAGTAAGAAGATTTTCTAATAGAACTGATATTCAACGGAATGTAAGTCAATCTTGCTGAAATAGTTGGTAAATATGATGGGGGTGGTCTTTTATTAAGACAACGCTAAACCGAGCTCTGGTTTTTTGAGTAAATAGAAGTCGACAAGCGTTAGGAGGAAACTTATGGAGTAATAACTATATCCGCTGGATCTGGCGGTTGCTTCAAAATCAGCTGGATGGTATAATATTCGATTCGATAGACGACATTAAGAAGTATTTGGACAACTTTTTAAGCATAAATCGCTAAGCTTCTATAAATACGAAATAATGACCTTACCTGGATGTTAGTTGTAGAAACTCATCGAAATAGATATAGGATATTTAGAAATTTGTGAAAAGCCACCTTATCCTGGAACGTGTGGTTGCCTTTCGCTCTTATTAGAGCTCGTCAGCACATCGATATCCTGGAGACAGACATGACATGTGATAATATATCAAACATTTTGAACTTATTGCGAATGAGAATTAATGACTGTTAAATCTCATTTTTACATGCAAATGTCGCCTAATGTGTTGCGTTAATTACGACAATTTAACAAACTAAGTTCGTACCAGTATGCAAAACGCAACATTCGCGACGTTAACCTACTTAGTTGTTAGGATAATTCAAAATTTATGAAAAGCCACATCCAGACCAGCCAGGATATCGTCGTAGTAGTAATTAACGCAATACATTAGGCGGCATTTGCATGTAGACATGAGATTGAATAGTCATTAATTCTTATTTACAGTATATATATATATATATATATATATATATATATAATAACTTCGTGACCTTGGTATGATATGGTAAACCTAGTCAGTAGGCGATTAAAGGTCTGTATATTACTTCAAAATATATGTATTTAAAAAACTCTACATGTTTCGGCTGTGTACGCCTTTATCAAGAGAATACAAAATATTTTGTATTCTCTTGATAAAGGCGCACACAGCCGAAACATGTAGAGCTTTTTAAATACATATATTTTGAAGTAATATACAGACCTTTAATCGCCTACTGACTAGGTTTACTATATATATATATATATATATATATATATATATATATATATACCGATAGGTCCAACTAGCAACGGGCCATAGGCAACAGTATACGTATGGAACGTAATGCGATGTGGCAACATGTGTACGATGCCTATATTGAGTGACTTTCTTAAAATTTAAATTTATTTTGCAGAATTATTGATTTTTTTACTTTTATCTTTTAGAAAACGTTATTGTTTTTTTTATTACTTATAATTACTTTATATGAAAAATAGTATACCATAAAAGTGTAAACAAAGACAGTATACATTGAAACGAATATTCATTCAATTGTATTGTCATGAAATTGAATTTGTCAATCGTTGTTAAATTTGTTAGAATGAATAGATATTTATATTTATCGGAAAATACTAATACTTAAAGCAAACAAATAAGGTGCAGTGTTTTGTTATAGGAATGTATAATATCCATTTCTTCCTGCATATTGATTATGCAGCCGATAAATATAAATATCTATTCATTCTAACAAATATAACAACGATGATTTACGGGGGATGATTTATTTTTCAAATAAAAAATTTCGTATGATTTGCTTTGTAATTTGTAGACAGCTATGTTTACATCCCCACTTACTCTGCAATTACATACATTCTAATTTAATATTTGTAAATATTTCATATAATAAAGCCGAAAAACTCCAATAATTTATCAAATGTTATATATATATATATATAAATATATATATATATATATATATATATATATAAATAAATAATACATACTTGATTAAATATCATAGTGTTAGTCGTCATTCTATTTAAGTCGAAAGAAATCGCAGTATTTATGCTACAATTCAATTGTTGTTGGGATATTCTTAAATGTTTTTTTCACTTTTAATTTGATTAAGTAAACCAATGTTATGTACGATTACTGCATAAATTCAGAAAAAAATTAAAAATTGTTGTTGAAAACCGCAGGTATATTAGAAAGAGCTGTTAATTCGATAATCTGAGGCAAGGGAGGTATCTTATGTTCAGCAGCTGCACAAACTAATGAAGAAAATAACAAACTTAACGGAGAAAATGGTCTATTAATTGAGTTACCGTACAATTAAAAACATGACGTTGCTGAGCAAAATGTATTTTCAACGAGATATAATATAGCCTCATCCTTTCTAGCACCATACATAGCTTCTCCTTTTAATATTTATTGCTAATTATTAATTAATACGCACAAGGAGTTGCACTTAAAACACTATTAGGCGTAATTTATATTGAAAATAAATTGCATTTAAGCACAATAATATAGACATATATATATTCATATCATACCGAACATTATTTATCTCATTTTAGAATAGTTACACAAAATATTCAGGCAGAATTTATTAGTTTTTGTGACAAATGTTAATTACAAAAGAAAATTTAAATATACAGGGAGATTTTTTTAAGTATTGTACTTGTCCCAAATATAATGTATATATATATATATATATATATATATATATATATATATATATACATATAAAGATAATTATTTCTGTTTATTATTATGGTTTTACTTCAAAATGTATATATTTAAAACAATCCTACATGTTTCGGCAAATGATGCCTTTTTCAAGGAATATAAAATATAAATGACAGTATATTAATGTCATACTTATACATTTGTAATACTGTCATTTATATTTTATATTCCTTGAAAGAGGCATCATTTGCCGAAACATGTAGGATTGTTTTAAATATATACATTTTGAAGTAAAAACAGACCTTAAATCGCCAACAAATTGAATTTATTATATATATATATATATATATATATATATATATATACATATATAACTAACTATAACTATATAACTAACTGAATTTACCATAACATACAAAGGTCACGAAATAATTATTTCGTCACCTTTGTATGTTATGGTAAATTCAGTTAGTTGGCGATTTAAGGTCTGGTTTTACTTTAAAGTATATATATTTAAAACAACCCTACATGTCTCGGCAATGACGCCTTTATCAAGGATATAAAATATAAATAAATGATTTATATTTAATATCCTTGATAAAGGCGTCATTGCCGAAACATGTAGGGTTGTTATACATACATATACTTTAAAGCAAAACCAGACCTTAAATAGCCAACTGATTGAATTTACTATATATATATATATATATTATAATAAAAATATTAATTGAATATTTATTGAAGACACTAGCTTTAATTCGTTACATTTCTGTTATTTGGATTTCTTAGAAGGTTGGAAGTCTATTATATTTGTATTGTTTTTTTAATTTAGAGTGTCAAATCTATAATTAAATTTCAAAAGTATATGACTTTCTTACATTTTCTAAAATTATAGAACTATGTAAATCTAGTTAATTTTGTATATTATTGTTAATGTTTGGTATTATCAAAGGTTATGTGTGAAGGAAAATTTAATTGTAAACCAATAAGTTCATAATATGAATTAAGAATCAAAATTATTGTATAAATGTCAAATACTTTGGAAAATTCCGTATAACTAAAGCGACCAATGAACTTAAAAAGAGAAAAGCTGTTGGGTTGCTATGGGGTTATTGAAACAATTAGAGGGAGAATTTTGGCATTTTGAATAGTTCAAATGTGTTTTTATTTGGAAAGAAGAATTTTTAAAAAAAACGTTTAAAACAAGTAATTTAAACGTCATATTCCTTTTACCATCTGTTATACGTTCTCATATATTCTGTTGTGATCAAAATAATTATTTTACGTTTTAATTTTGAGAGAATACAGCTACCCGTTCCTGTTTTAACCTTAACTGGTCACCCCGAGCCAAATAGGGATATTTATGGGATATTTTTAGGACCCGTATAACCTGAAAAACCAAGTTTATCCATTATCCAAATGAGACTGTTTACTTTGCTGTACTGAAGAATTCATTATCTGAAGGTATTCGTTCAGTTTGTGACCATCATAGCCTGAATCTGGAAACATTTTAATCAGTACGTCAGGTGGACCAAGGCTGATCGCAGAGATTAGGAGTATTTAGTAGAAAATTAGAATAGTTTGAAGAAGGTTTTGTGCTAAGTCTGTATTATTGGTATTATTAGGAGAACAGATGCATTTGCTTACCGGAAGTGGATAAAGATTAAACTAATGACCATTTTAGAACAATTGTAAGTAAGAAGGTTATATACATATACATTTATTAAGCGTGATTTGGAATTGCCAGAACCAATTTTGTTTGTGCAGCCAAATATTTGACCTGTTTTCGTTATTTCAATTTATTTGTTTCACCTAAGAAGTTCCACATAATCTTTAAATTCTATTATGTTTTCAATAAATAAATTGTTAAGTCTTTGTTTAACCTGTATGATTTGTTAAACATTACCAAATATATTATACCAAATTTAATATTCATCTATAGAGATAAGATCTTTTCCTTTTAATAAACATTTTTTTAAAGCAACCAAATCAAGTCGTTTCTGTTGTTTCTTTGCCAGACAAGAATCTTCACGACCCTGGAGATGCTTAGTGAACTCATGCTAGATAATTTTCCAAATTATACTAAATATCAAATTTTCTTTTAAACCAAAACTCTATTTTGGCTGTTTCCAGCGTTTTGACACTAAAATAATTATTATATTTGGCACTCCAACGTTTGCCCTTGACAATAACCTATTATATTTGGCGGTCCAGTGTCGGACTGTTAAATACACATTATAATATATATATATATATATATATATATATATGTTCAGCTTATGCCTGTAGAACATTAAGAAATTAATCAATTTGTTTATGTAAAAGAAAGCAATATCAATCAAAGAACGGTAATTAAAATGTTAATAATTTCGGCTCTTCTGGCAAGTGGTTAGCAGTGTATGTAAAGAATAGCTCCGTAATTATTTTCGATATATGGATAAATTACGAGCTGTTAATATAATATAGTATTAAAAAATAGCGTGGAAAAGTGTAAGATATAGGCTAAACTAAGTAAGAGTAAGAATAAAGTAGCAGTAAAAATATAATAGTAAATAATTGTGTAAGAGATAGAAAATATATCAATAGAGGCCAAACCTACGACGGGTTGACCAGGGTTTGGTTTCTTGCGCGGCGGCAAAACATATCGACAAATAAAAACGGCTACGAAGTTCGAAAAATAAGAACACAGGACCGGACTAAGAAAATAATTTAAACAGAAAAAGGGACAAAGAAATAAAAGTGTAGAAATGGGGCGTTCTGAAGATATTGATAAATACTCCATCGACAAGAAGAAGAGAAAGTGTTCTAAAGAGGATGTAGAAGAACATGCCTTCAGTAAAAGTAAGAAAATAGCTAGATCGCCGATAAAAACACAGAAGAAAATGGAAGATAATATAGAAGCGATGGAAATAATGCAAATGACAATAAAATCCTTAGCGGAAGAAATAAAAGAAATGAGAGAGGAACAGAAGGGGTACAAAAAAGAAATAGAAGGAATGAGGAAAGAGAATGAAAAATTGATAACAGAGAATTACCAATTTGGGAGAGGAATAATAATAATGGATGACAGGTTAGAGCGTCTTGAAAATGAGAAGACACGAAATAATGTAATTGTACAAGGACTATCAGTGAATGCAACCAATCAGGAGGAAATAAAAAACAAAATGGAGAGAGAGTTGCATTTAAAAGTCAAAACAAAGGGAGTGATTAAACTAGCGGAAAGAACTTGTCTAGTACAAATGGAAAGTGCGACAGACAAGAAAACAGTTATGCAGAACAAATACAAATTGAAGGAAAGGAGAGCGGAAAAGGTCTTTATCAACGACGATTTATCGAAACAAGACAGAGATATACAAAAGATAATCAGAAATAGGGCAAAAGAAGAAAAGGAAAGTGGCAAAATGATTAAAATTGCGTTTCGGCAATTATATATTGAAGATGAAGAATGGAAATGGGATAAAAGCAACGAAAAACTAATGCAAATGAAAGACAGGAAAGCTCAAAAAAACTAAGAAATCAATGTATAGATGGAAAGAATGAGCTTGACACGGGAATGATAATGGACGTTGACAAAATTAAAAAGACGAAAGAAATAAAGCATACGATAAGACATGGAAACGATACTTCGAACAAAAAGAAATAATGGGAATTAGCGACTTGGAACGTTAGAAGTTTAAGCGGAAAGGAAAGTGAACTCATAAGTGAATTTGAAGAAATGCGTTTAACAATACTATGTATAAGCGAAACAAAAAAGAAAGGCCAATAGGAGCACATACTAGATAATGACCACATTTTACTGCATAGCGGAGTCAATTCGTGTAATGAAGTATGTGTAATAATACATAGAAATTTGAGAAGCAACATAAGTAGTAAATGGGAAGCTATATCGGAGTGCATATTAGTAGTGAAGCTTAAAGACAGTAAACAGAAGGTAATGACAATAATAGCAGTGTATGGCTAATGACAATAACAAAGTAGAAGAAAAAGATAAATTCTGGGAGGAGCTGACATTAGTAATGGATGAAGCCAAAGGAATATTGTTTATCGCTGGGGACATCAATGGCAGAATAGAAAAAAAACGACGGTTATAAGGCAGTTATGGGAGAACATGGAGAGGAAATTAGAAATGATAATGGGAAAATAATTTTGGACTTTTGGTTTAAACCATGATCTCGTAATAACTAATTCATTCCATAAACACAACGATATTCACAAATATACGCGTGTGCAACACAATAGAGGGGAAAAATCTATAATTGACTATGTGCCGGTAGAAAGGAAAATTAGAAGAACTGTCTTAGATGTCAAAGTTAGGAGAGGGGCGGAGATACATAGTGATCATTATTTGGTAGTAGCTAGCATCAAAGAACTAGAAAATAAACATGACAATGGAATTAAAATAAAGAAAATAGAATTCACGTCAATAAAGACATATAAATTAAAGGAATAAGAAATAGCCAGAAAATATGAACAATTAGTTAAAAAAGATATTGAAGAGAAGTCAGAGATAAGAAATCTGGACAATTTAGAAGAAAAATGGAATATGTTCAAATATATAGTTGTAGAAGCTGCCCGTGAAATATGCGGAGTATTCAAAATATGTAACACAAGGAAGCAGACTGCTTGGTGGACGAACGGTATAAAAGAGGAAATCAAAAATAAAAAGAAATTGTGGAGATAGTACTTAGCAAATAAGAAAACAGAACAATACATAATGTATCAAAGGCAACGGAAACGAGTAACAGAATTAGTGAAAAAGCAAATAAATGGAAAGAATTTGGCGATAGAATGGAGAGAGATAGCACTGGTAATCAGAAACTATTCTATAAAGTTTTGAAATCGGGCGGAAAAGTCAAATCAATAGATGATGGAAACATATACAATAAACAGCAAGAAATAATCACTGATGAAAGAGAGGTAATGAACAGATGGAAGGAATACTTTGAGGAGCTACTCTGCAGCAAATGACACAAAAATGTGGAGACTGTTATAGAAAGTGGAAATATAGCAGATGAGGATACAGAATTTACTGTAGAAGAATTAACTGATTTAATAAAAAAAATGAAAAATGGAAAAGCTCCTGGAAATGATAAAATAGTGGCAGAAATGATTAAGAACATTGGTCAAGTAGGAACAAAGAAACTTTTGGAGATCATTAATATGGCTTGGAAATACGAAAATATACCAGAAGATTGGGAAGTGGCACTAATAACACCGATATACAAAAAGGGAAATTATAGAGATTATAATAACTACAGAGCTATAACGTTACTAAGCACAGTGGTCAAAATATATGAGCAGTTAATTAACAACAGGCTAAGACCGTTAATCCAACCATCACTATCGGAATCGCAAAGTGGATTCAGACCCGGAAGGAGCACGCAAGATCATATATTTACACTAAAACAAATAGTTAATAAAAGATTGCAACAAGGGAAAAAGGCATATTTCACATTTATTAATTTAGAAAAAGCACAGCCAACAGCTGTGCTAACCTTTGGAAGGGCGTCGTTACTTCACATTAATTATGTGGACGGTATGCGAGGTACTTCGGCTGTCTGACAACAGGTAGCGCCGAATTTACTTCTGCGCTCGGTCTGGATAATTACGGTGATAGGGCGAGGTGGTTCTTTTTTGTGAATGTGTCTGGAAATATCCTTTCTCCAGCAGGGGCGTACCGATGAGCTTGTAGAAAAGCGAAATACGTATCTACGTCTCTGGCGATGGGATATATTCGGACACGTTCACAGAAAATATTAATAGTGAACCTGCATTTGTGTTCTTCACACCAGATTTTTAATAATATTTTATATTATTAAAAATACCTTTGTATTAGATTGTAATTATTATTGGAGGCACGAGATAAATGAATTATCTGTAGCCTCTGAGTATGTACCAGATTGGTTGATAATTTTCTTGATCTAAGTGACACTATTGAAGGATGTATTTATGGGTGTGATTAACTAAAGTTTTGTAACATATTTGGTCCTTATATAAATAATTTTTCGAAATCCGATTTCATTCGTGGTGTGTTTGACGACTTTCTTAATGATAAATTAAATAATATTCTGATGGAAAAAAGTGACGAGCACACCCTGTATAATCTGAACGTGTCAAGATTAATGCATAGATTGAGCCTCCGACAGCTGCAATATGTTGTGTCCATGGAGATCGATGCGCGGAAGGAGAAACCGGTTATTGTTGGTGTGGTGGAAGCGGGTAGTTGTAATCGTACTTTGTGCGTGATGGAAGGCCGTTTGCGTTAACTGAGTGAGTTTAAGCGAGGAATGGTTGTGGGGATGCACATGACAGGAGTATCCTTCCGTGATATCGCGCGCTGTCTCGATCGGTCATGATCGGCAGTGCAGCGGGCATGACGAATCAAGATTCGAATTGAGCACCGGTGACGAATTTTGGTTCACCGAAGACGCGGTGAGCGTCATATCGAGGAGTGCATCCAACCACGCCTTATCTACCGCCAGCAGGGCATTATGGTATGGGGTGCTATTACACATGGTGGACGTACACGTCTGCTGCGTATAGAGCATACGATGACGGCTCTTCGCTACGTAGATGAGTTGCTACGGCCCGTTGTACTTCCCTACGTTCGATGGCGCCCACGCCTTCTATACACGCACGACAACGCCCGACCGCATACTGGACGTGTTGCCCAGACCTTTGTGGAAGAGAACCATATACGGATGCTGCCATGGCCGGCACGTTCTCGGGATCTCAATCCGATCGAACATGACTGGGATATGATCGGTCCGAGACTTCAACGTTCGGGTTACGTTGAGGAGCTATGGAGGGGAGTTCAAGCAGCATGGTTGGACATCCCTACCGCTACCATGCAACGACTTATTGACTCCATGCCTCGTCGTGTAGTGATGGTACGCGCCGTCGCGGGGGATACTCCCGCTATTAATGCATCCCTTCCCAGCAGTACTGCTCCGCTTTCTAGGTGAGGGTAAGTTATGCTACGTTAGTACTATTTCCATTACAAATTTCATTGCGTTAGAACCACTTCTTCAGATTATACAGAGTGTGCTCGTCACTTTTTTCCGACAGTGTATTTTGTACTTTTTTAAATTATTTGGCAGCTAATGTTTCTAAGGATCTTATATGATTATTAAACAAGAAAAGAGGTTATAATTGATACCTTAGTACAATTTTGTAGTTGAAGTCGGATTCTGAACGCATGATATCATTCTCGTGGTACCTGGTGAATTCTATGGATAGGTGTTCGATTTCCTGAGGTGATCAATCTGTTTTGAATTTCAATATAATGAAGCAACCATTGCCTTGGGCAGATGTAGAGAAAAACTGGAAACTTCATCCCAAAATGATCGTATGGCTATATACAAGGGTAATTAGACTCCTGATAAACTATGGAGTAGTCGCATGGTGGCCAAAAGTTAAGCAAAAAGGAGTTAGTAGACGGCTAAGTAGTATACAAAGGCTAATTTGCCTAAGTATCTCAGGGACCACGAGAACAACTCCTACAGCTGCTCTTGGAGGCGATGCTAAAATTAACACCTCTAGATATCCGTATACAAGATGAAGTAAGATTCGTAACTAAAAGACAAATGCAAGGCCAAACACTTATAAATCAAGTCCAGGACATTGACCATCATGAGATGATGGAAGAAGTCAAGGCAGATTTAATTACATGGAAACCGAGTGATCCCATGGTTCAGAAATAGTCCCATCCAGACGGAATCCACCTGGTAGATTCTGTAGATTGTCGCCTGACGGGACAAGATTGTGATTACTTGCGGAACCGAACCATAAGACGTCACTTCGTGAACCCACACTGATGAGATAATTTAGATCGAAATGCATTTGTCTGAGGTTGAAGTGACCACTGGTTAAAAATACATGGTGTATGTCCATGTGTACAATAGAGATATATTTTAACATATTTGTTTTAATTTGAACAATTTTATTGTTAATGTATATTTTTCTCGTAACTAATGCTATATGAGGCTCTTTTAAATGGGTTCGCCTCATCCAATTCAATTCAAAAACAAGCGTTAAAATGCTGAATGACGGTTACCAGATCAAGAAATTTAAAAAAAAACGAATCTTTTATTACGTTCTGTATAGCCTCCGTACTCAGTAATAACTTTATTCCAACGGTGCTGGCATTATTCAAAGACGCGAGGAAAACCATTTCGTTAAAATTACTTCGAAATCGGCTCTAAAACCTTAACAGCATTCAATTCTGCTAAAAACTTTAAAATCAGGTATGGGGCTATAGCAGAATTATACGGGAATGCGGGCTGCACCTGACATTTTTACTGTACTGAGTATATGGCCTTTCACTGACGCCAAATCTTTTATTATAATAATAATTATGCTTATACACTATCTTATAGAAAGCAAAAAAAAACTAACCATTAGTTTTGCTGGCAAGTTCTTCAGATAACGGATAACATGGCTGTTCTGAAGAATAAAGACTCGTGTGGTCCGGATGATGTACCTGTGTTTCTACTAAAAAAACTTAGTGATGCCATTAGTGGACCTCTTGCATACATAATAAATGTGTCTTTTCAGACTGGAGTGTTCCCGTCTGCGTTAAAGACTGCGCGCGGTTGGTATTCGGGGTAATGTATTGAACTTGATTATATCATTTTTACGTCAAAGACATATTGTTGTTAATGTAAACGGTGTTTGCTCGAATACAGCTGATGTTGGGCTGGGTGTGGCGCAGGGCTCCATTCTGGGGCCACTTCTCTTTATCCTTTTTATAAATGATATGAAAGACTTTATAAGTGCTGGACATCTTGTTAATTATGCTGATGATACGTCGATCGTCGTGGTTTCGGACGAATTAAAACTGTTGGAAACATATGTAACTTCCGTCGTGGGAGTTCTCGAGGAATGGTGTTGTAAGAATCGTTTAATCTTAAATACGACTAAGACGGTGAGAGTGAACTTTTATAAACCAACGGAAGCAATAACTGCGAAATGTGACGAAAATGTTAAATTCCTGGGAATACATCTGGACTCGAATCTGAATTGGAATATTCAGGTTGACACTGTGATTGCTAAAGTTAATAGAGGTTACTATGCCATTCTGAAATTAAAGAGCTGTTTGGATAGGGAAGGACTGTTGGGCATGTATTATGCAATGGTTTACCCGCACCTGGCTTATAATATTGTAGTGTGGGGAAGGGCAAACGATTTTAATAGACTTTTCATTGTGCAGAAAAGAGTAATTCGATTAATTTGTGACATTAAGAATAGAAATACATGCAAGAATATTTTTCAGGAACATGGTATCCTCACATTGCCGAGTATATACCTATATAAGTGTGCTGTGTTTGCATATGAGAATAAGCATTTATTTCCGATTAATGCCCAAACTCATGACTATAATACGCGAAATGGAGAGTCCTTCCGGATACCCCTGCACAGAACGACAGCATATGAAAGATCTCCTTACTATGCCTGTGCTAGCATATTCAACCGTTTGGCGAGGGCTATAAGGATTAGTAGTACGACCAGGAATTTTAAATATAACTTAAAGTGTTTCCTTATTAATGAATGTTTTTATAGTGTTCAAGAGTACTATCATACGTAGGAATGTTTTCATGTAATTTTAATTTAAATTTAATTTTAACAGTGTAACATATTTTGGTGACGAAACCTATTTCATAATGCTGTGATCTTCAGGTTAATAAAGATTATTATTATTATATTTCGCCAAAAAGGAAACGATTTCTTTTTCTTATTATTGTTCATGGAATCACTGTACGATGTGCGCGAACTTGCTCGTCGGACAGCCTTATGAATGAAGACAATATATGTTCAGAATAGATGAAACGAGGCAAGTAAAAATAAGAAACTAAATAGAATAGATTGTCAATCGCAATTTAAAGTAAAAAAAAAGGAAAAAAAAATTATTAATCAAGACATTAATTGCACATATCTCATAATACCTACATTGTTTCTTGTTTTTTATTTCTATTTTTGTGTCTTCCGTTCAAACATAAATATTTCTTAAATGTTTTTGAAACCGTGTGTGAATTCTACACACTTTTATGGTATACATATATAATATAAATCGTCCTATCTAATCGTAATCAATAGGTATTTTATTTTTCAAATAATAATTCTACGGCAATCGTCTGCTATTATCGGTCCGGCAAATAACCTGTCATTAGGCCTTGTTACGTTCCTATCACGAAAATGGAAATCCTACCCGTCTATCCACCTTTACCATAAGTTAATGGCAAACACACGGTGAGCACTACGAAATTTTTCAACACAAAAATTAAATTGGTATGACGATTTCTAGATGGCTTATCAATTATTGTAGCACAGATGTTGAGACTCCTATTTCCATTTATTTTTTTTTTTCCTGTTTATACGGTTGAAGAGGATCGAGCTTTGTTATTATGTACAAAACGATTTAGGTAAAAGTTACTACTAAACGCATAATTATATATAATTCTAAACTTTCGGGCACGAATATCATCTCCCATTATCTATCTGTTTTATAAATTCGACTTTTATTGTGTACATCAGGTATGTACATCTACGGATAGCTTTTTGTCTCTCTTATACTTGTATATTCTGGATATGTTTGATCATGTGGGATAATATGTTGATATTTTAGCTCCGAATTAATTATCCCATTTATGTAAGTATATGTGCGAGTGTAATAGAATAATAAGTTCGATTTTTTTGTCTTCAAAATAAGACGTTAATAAAGAGATAAAATACTGATTAGAACGTAGATATACTTAATTTACATAAGAAACTGCGTTCTTTCAAATAACTTCTTAAATATTAAAAAGATGTTTAACCTAGTTATGTTTATTTGAGGTAGGAAATAGTACCAACATAGAATATAGCAGTAACTAGAAAATAATTTCTCTGCTTTTAGTTTTTTAAATATAACTAAAAAGTAAGTAAAAATCGAGTATTAAATTATTATTTATTATTTATCGTATGGCGTCTACAAAGGTAAATAATTGAACATCTGATGTATGATGTAATGGTGGCTATAATTCTATACCCAGGAATGTTTCTTCGAATTTTAATCTCTTAGTTGTTTTGCAAGATCAACAACGGGTGTTTTAAAAATCGAATTCTTTAAATGTGTCCATAAAAATAAATTACATAGTGTTAAGTCACATGATCGTGGTATCCAGATAATATCTGTATTCAGGTTAATGGTGCGATCTCCAAAAAGTTCCTACATGGAAGCAATGTTTGCATTGGTAGTATATACACGAGCGCCAACTTGCTGAAAATAGCCTTGCTGTAAGGTCATCATAGTGTAACATATTAACAAATGCAGCTAAATTTTCTAACTGGTACCGTTCAGCATTTATTGTTCCTGAAATGTAAAAAAATGACTTTATCCCAACATAGCCTTTTGGAAATTTAATGAAATGTTTTTAAAAACTATTTTTAACATACCTTCACCACGATTCGTCTATAAACATAATTTTCGACAATGTTTCAACGTTGTTGGTGAATTGTTCAATACATCGTTGGCAAAATTCTTGTCTTCGTGGCCTATCAACATGTGTTACCTGTATACGGTAAGCATGCATATGTAGATTATTTTAAGGATACGTCGACAAGATTTAATTCTTGATGTAAATGCGGTACGGAAATTCATGGACGTTCGACTACTTGTCTTACCACTTCGACAATAATCTCATTTTTGACCACAACAGTTAAAAGTCTACACAAATTATATCTCTAACGGTCGAAATCTATAGAGGCACGAATTGGAAAGTGATAGTTCTTATAAACCCGAGACTAAAGATATCGGATCTCAGGTTCGTATTTTGCAATTAAACATAGAAGGCTTAAGTAGTGGTAAAATCGACCATCTTAGTAGTCTTGCAATGGAATAAGATAGATATTATAGCACTACATGAGACACACTTACAGATTTAAAACAAAGGATCACTAACAAGATTGAAGAAATCAATAATACACCAGAAATTCTTCAAAATGTTCTTAGTTCACTGAAAAAAAGAATTACTCCCTGCAGAGTTGTGGGTGGTGGCCAATATAACACATCATAATTAATATATCACTTTTCCTTTTATTTTGACATTCGATATTTTTTTGATGAAATAAAAATGAAAAAAAAACATTATCACTTAAATTTCCACTTGAATTTCCTTCAAGTAAAGGCTACTTTGATTAAAAAAAAAACTATATTTTTTTTGTTCAACATAATATTTCATATTTAGCTTTAAAAATGTTTATTATTTATTTTGTTATGAGAAATATTACATCTGCTGATATTACATATAATTAAATTGAAAAATATATTTTTAAAATAGATTAATTAGTTTGAACTATTATTAAATTAAACAAAGTGACAGGTAGGTGGCTCAAGTCGAGTCAAATTAACGCACAAGGGATTTTATTGCTAGCATACTCCGAAAAACTTTTTTTTGGCTTACACATTACAACCACGTTATAATTAATAGATTTAAACGGAATCAAGTTAAAATTCCAAGATCAGATAAATTTTAGTTATACTTCAAAAGGCATCAAGATTGTAATAATTAAGTTATTGGTCTATATTTCGATATGCTTTAACCCAAATCAAAAATGGTAATTCGACCGCAGATCTGTAGTTGAATTTTGCATACGGTTTTACGCACACAGTATATATTAGTAGATCATTAATAATATGCAATAGAAATTCTAGTTTAAAGTCACGGTAAAAAAAAAACATGGTAAAACATAACATAAAACTATTGCAATTTATTGGGCTGAAATAATGTGACTATTTCAGCCCAAGTTTATATGAAATATATGAAAATTTAAAAATTCGGGGACGATAGCAACTAATAAAAAAATGGACATGAGCCTAGGCCAATTGTGAGAAAATCGATCACCGTGTGCAAAATGCAAAATCAGGGGATATCGATAGAATTGAAATTAAAATTAAATGAACTTGACACTTAATTTGTTTATGACATCAATGTTCTGTGCACTAGAAATTCGTGTATAATAGTTTATTTCGTGACGTTTTACGTGCGATTTAATGGAATTTTTTAACAATACTTTACAGGTTTTGCCATTATTTCACGATGCCATTCTCGATGTTGTTCCATATCATACCTGAAAAAGTAACTTAAAGAATGTTCTAGATCTAAATACATGAAAATTTAAAATTGTATGCGTAAGTTATTGAAACTTAACGAAATTCATTGGACACTTATTTCAAAATAATTCTGAGAAGTAGATTCGATGAAACGATATTAAATAGTATCTATTACAAAAATTACGTATGTAATTAACAGTTAAACCAATGAAAAAAAGAACTAACTCACCGTACCTTATTTAACTTACGAAATTTAAACTAATAAATAAAATAAATTATAAAAACTCCTCCCGCTTCTATATACGCCCATGAAGAATGTAATTTAACTGTAATGTTGAAGTAATTGCGTCACAATATAACGAGAAAAAACAGATGCACGGTTAACCGAATGAATAGTGAATTCAATAACTATGCGATGTTATATACTATTTATAAGGTCCATTTTAATTTCGGCCTGGTGCGTCCGGTCTCTATCAATAACCAACCAGCAAATTTAATCGGATCTGCTTGTGATTTATTTATACGTGATTTTCGTATAAAATACGATAAAATACGATTTTGAAATTTTCATGAAGCAAAGATAATTTGTGCAATACAATTTAGAAACTAATATTCCTAGAGTTTATTTAATTTTAATATGTCTTCATAGCTCATTGTTACGAAGTTATGTCAACTGTTTGTAATTGAATGAAAATATCAGTAACTATAATTAATAATAACATGGATTTTTCATAAATAAAAACTAATAAGCGCCGACAAGTTTATTAATATGGATTTCGAAAAATGTGTAGATGACTCATAAAAAACATGCATGCCAGGGACGTACGCATGCAATTTTGAATTTAATTTAAATAATAAGAAAAAAATTATAAAACGTGCACAAACACGTACCGCATTATGAATCATCAGTGAATTCATTATCTGGATAAGATTTTTCAAATATTCCAATTATCAGATATGTCTCCACAGTTGTTTCACTTAAGTTGCGATGTGCGGAATAAACGTGTTTTAATGCCGAAAGCGACCGTTCCACATCTTTTACATATTTAAAATAATCTTGGAAAGATGGTTCTTTAGACGCACCTTCACAAATTGGTTTTAATATATGAAAATCAGAATTTTTGTCTAAAACACTTTCAAATTTTTCACACACTTATTTCTTTCGCATTCTACAGCGCATAACCGTGCGTGAACATAATTGAAAATTTGAACAGTATCAACAAACGGCATCGACACATTTTGTAATTTTTCTATTCAGTCGGCTAGTCCGAAGTAATTGTTGTGTATAGTTTGTAAATCTTCTTTAACCTGAGGATCTTTATATAACTCCTGACTTTTCTTGATACCTGCAGCTTCTGTTGGATTGAATTTTAAAACTACCTTCTTTACATGATCAAAATATTGATGATAGTAAAATGCAGCCTTCAACCATGTTGTTCAACGCGTAGTTATCGGCTCTGATGGTTCAGGTATTTCGGGACACAGTCTGTGAAGTAGTCGAATACGTTTAGGGGACTTTAGAAATACTACCTTCGTACTAGCTACGAGTATTAAATAATTTACTAGTGGATAACATTCACGAATCGTTTGTGCCACAAGATTCAATGCGTGGATTTTGTACGTTACATGTAAGACGTTGGCACTATGTTATTTGAGAGATCGTCGTTTCAATCCGTCTGGAACCAAGTAAGATGGCAGGTGACAGTTGATGAGGTTCCGTTGTACGTGCCATAAGAGTAACCACTGATTTTTTTTTCGATCCGTCGTTTCATCCACGCACAACCACTGTTTTTTATCTTTCAATCCCCATTTAATTCTTTGTTAAATATCTTTGCGAGCAGAAGATAGAAAATTTCTTAATGTTGTCCGACTTGGTAATTCGCACTTTGCGTATTTATACCAAAAAGAGATAAATAAATCAAAATAAAATCCATGTGTTTCTTGCACACTCCTTTTTTGTTGCCATGGGTTATGCTGTTTATGTATATTTCGCAATATTTTCTCCCATGACATTTTATTCTATATCCATTATATTTTAGATCCGGGAAATTCTCAATGAATTTACGCCCTGTAGTCCGCATGTTGCGGTTAAGCGAGTTAATCGATCGCGGCATATACATACACTATACAATTGCATACTAATTTGCAATTCAAACTTCCTTTCATTCGCACGACTAGCAGGCGATATCAAACCCGATAACGCCTAAAATATCTGCGGCTGTGTATGTGGCATCAATATGCCATCTCTAATTATAAGTAGTACATAAATTTAACTGTTTCAACTGCAATTTTCATAAATACAGTATTCAGTGCCAAGTAAATCTATAGTAACTTTTTCAGTGCACCTTTAATTTAGAGATGCTCTTTGAAAATCGTCATAACATGCCGAAAATTTCTAATAACAATAGTGTTATTTAGTACTATTTGAAAGTATTAGTCCTAATAAAATATATAATTTTTTTCTCTTTGTATATTAAATTAAGAGATTCTGTACAATATATATGTAAATCATTTTGCGATTGTCTTTTAAATAATGAATAAATTATCTAAAAGCGGAAGGATTATGTAAGTACATTTAGCTAGGGTAAGTTTTTGCAAGTGAAAGTAAATTTAAACATCCTTTTAAAAACAATTAAAACATTACCATTAATATTATATTCTTGATCTGTTGACTGTGAAGGAGAAAATCTGGAAATGAAGGGGCGAGCGTCGAGAATAAACGAAGGAAAAGGGGTTAAGATCGTTAAAGGGGCATCTGATAATGGAATCAGACTTAGACTAAATGGAAGCTTAACACTTCCGGTGGTTTATGGATTCCACTGCTAAGCATTCAATCCGTTCCGTTCTTAAAACAAAAGCCAAGCAACAAGCAAAACACTACGTGCACAGGGCCTCTTCGATCTCCCTAAGATATTTACCCAGTTAATACCGGAGTAGAAGAGAAACATCACTTCAATTCTCACGGCTGGTTTGGTTGTATTTGTGCGTTTGTGTCAATTAAATTGAATTGATAAGACAACTAAATGTAAATCCCCGTCAACGTTTATTCGAAAAGTAAACTGCAGTCGACATAAGCGTAATCTAAATTTTAAATATGTTATTTGTAAGAAAATTATTAAATAAATGTGAGTGCTATATTAATATTCATTATATTAATATATTAACATAATCCCTGGGATTATATTACATTCATTTTTATAGAGTTTGAATTTTGTTAGGTTCATCTGTCCATGTACGAGGGTGATTTGACAGGAGATTGACTTTTTTAAAGTTGGCAACACTTTCGCCATGACGAAGACGAATATATTGCTAACGTCAGCCATGTTTTAGAAGCCTACTGTCATAATTTCGCCTAAACCCGTCATATAGATAAGTTTTTATAATCGTTTAAAGTAAACTATTTAGTATTTTCGGAGAAAAGAGAATTCTGTGTGTTAATTAAACATTATTTTTTACGTGGAAATAACTTTAAAGAAATTGACGAAAAATATAAATATTATCCTTCGCATGGAATGATTTGTAAGTTCACTGCTTTCAAAAGCGATCATATCGGCGCAGAAGATACTAAGTCGTCTAAGGGTTTCACTTACAGTAACTTCGAAAACGAAATCCGAGAGAATTTTTTCTTTAATGTCATCATAGATGAAACCTGGATAAACCACTATACTTCCAAATCAAAAACACAGTCAAAACAATGGATTTCTTCTGATGAACGTGCTTCCAAGAATTTAGAAACTGCCTTTTCGGCCAAATTATGGCCACGATTTTTGCAGATTCCAAAAGTGTAATCTTTATTGACTATCTACAGAAGGGAAGTATAATAACTGAGCTATATTATGTGAATGTCCTAACGTATTTCAAAGCAGTACTGAAGAAAAACGACTGCATTTATTCAGAAAAAAAGTTTTGATTCACCAGGACACGCACCATCTAATTCATCCATTATGGCATCGGCTAAATTTGTCAAATTAGGATATGAATTGCTACCTGATCCACCATACGTTTTGATTTTTTCTTGATTCCTAACTTGAAAAAATGACTTGGAAAGAGATTCAAGACGAATGAGGAAATGATAGTCGCAATGAATGAGTATTTTGACGGTCTTCCGAAAGATTAGTTTTTAGACGGTTTAAAGAAATTCGAAAGTCGCTGGGTTAGAATTGCATGGGAATTATGTTGGTAACGAAAATATATTTTTTTCCCTGAAAAAAAGTATTTCATTGAAAAGTCCCTCCCCCGTCAAATTAGCCTATTAAGTAAAAATATAAACTCAAGTTTTTGAAATAGTTAATTTAAGTACATATAAGTAGCAGGTTATAAGTGTAGAACTAGAGAAGAAATTTCATTCATATTTGATCAAAAAAACAAGTAATATTTCTTTAAATCAATAACATGTTACTCTATTGTGTTCACAACTTATACTTTATATGTGAAAGTTTTTCGGTTTAATGTCACCATAAAATGTATTGTCTTTTCCAAAAAATATTGGATAGTTTTCATAGCAGTTTAAAATATATTTCTAAATTTTTATTAAATGTAATCATTAAATAAATCGATCAAAATTCATAGTGAGAATTGTAATTATTTTTTATTAATATTCTAAATTATTAATATAAACAAATCCCTATGAATCAAATTGAGAAAAACATTTATATTTATACTGATATTGTAGACTTTTACTATGGATACTAATAAGCAACAGCAACAACCAGTAAAGAAGGAAACTGGAAAAAAAGATCGCGATGGGAAGAAAGCTGGACATTATTAAAAGGAAAGAAAACGGAGAAAAGATCATTTCTTTCGCAGGCTGATTTAATTTAAAATACCATCAATTATTTCCACTATTTTGAATTCGGATTTGGAAAAAAAATTAAATGTGTGGATTCAATGTTAGAATTCAAGAAATTGTCTTGTTTTGATGCGGTTATTAAAGCTAAAGCATTATAAAGATGGTCTGTTCTTATGGAAGAAGAAATGAGAAAAATTATTAACATCTGCAACATATACTTGAACATATTAATATGTTGGGCAGTTCATTGTAAGCAATGGCTGAGTGGCAAAATTTAATATATATATAAAAAAAAATATTATTACAATTTATTACACATAGTACTATTTTGTACATCACCAACTTTAGGAATTCCTACACTGTATAGTATCTCTTTTATAACTACTTTTTATTATACTGCACAACTGCATTCTACAAGCAACCACTTTAACAAACCGATAATAATGTCGTATTTTTTGTTACACCACGATAACTGTCGCTACAGTAACTATCGTTTGTAGTATCGCATATTACAATTGTAGTCACTTATAGTAGTAGTAGTAGTAAGACTATTTAGTCCCTTTTGAGACATAGGGGAGAAATGGTTTGTCTCCATTCTTGTCTATTTCCGGCTATATATCCCAATCTTGCCACTGACATATTAGTCTCTTCTTGTAATGTTCTTCTCCATGTTATTTTCGGGCGTTCTGCTTTCCTCCTTCCTTGGGGCTGCCATTCTAATGCTTTTTTATAAATTTCTGTTCTCGGTTTTCTTAAAGTATGACCAAGCTATCGACACTTTCTTCCTTTAATTTGTACTTCGGCCCCTTCTTCTCCTGTACGATCCCATAATTCTTCGTTTGTAATTCGGATGGGCCACCATATTTTCAGTATATTACGGATACATCTATTTATAAAGCTTTGCAGTTTTTACTTGTTTGCATTAGTTAGTGTCTATGACGCAGAACCGTACAATAATATGGGTTTAATTATGGCATTAAAAACTTTAATTTTGGCCCTGTTAGTGATGTTACCCGATTACCAAACATTCATCATCCCTATAAATGCACTACGAGCCTTAGATATCCTTGAATTGATGTCTTTCGTTACACCGTCGTATTCGGCCATCACATTACCAGGTATAAAAATTAATTTACCCGCTTTATTTTTTCTCCAATTAATTCTGTCTTTTATATTTTGGGTATTGATGATTGTCATTTTCGTTTTCTTTTTATTAATCTTTAAACCTACTTTACTAGATTATTTTACTAAGACATCAATATTTTTCTGCACATGCGTTGCACTATGAGAGAGTAAACAAATATCGTCAGCGAAATCCAGATCTTCTAGATATTCCGTAAGATTCCGCTTTATACCTCTGTTTCCTTTTTCAATCACTCTGTTCATAATTTCATCCAACGCTATTAAAAATAGCAATTGTGAGTGAATACAACCTTGTTTAACCCCTGTCCTCAACTGAAACTCATCCGACTCTCTCCCCTCGTGTAATATTTTGCATTGTATCCATTATATCCTTCCTTTATTAGGTTGATCATTTTATTAGGTATTCCAATATTTTTAAGTGGTATTCACATACAGTCTCTGTCCAATGAGTCAAATGCTTTTTCATAATCTACAAATATTAAATACAATTGATTACTATTCCAGGGATAGCAGTTTCTTATATTATATATTATTCTCAGTACAGCAATATAAAGGTTGGCATTCAAAGAATTATGAGTAGTAATTCCTTTTACTCATTACATAATCTACGTACTGGTACCAATGTTATATATTTGTTCAGGTTGTAGTTACCGAGTAGACCGGGTTGGTTTCTACTTAATTTAAATTAAGCATTTATTAATATTTTTATCCCTGACTGATCATTTATAATTCTGACGCATGGCCTATAATTAATATATTGTATCTAGTCCTACTGCAGCGCCTGATCTCACTACATTCACATTCAAATATTCATTCGGACAATTAGTTAGATTCGTAGATCTGCTTTCAAAATATCAAAATCAAGTAATGTCATTACAGACTCTTTAAATCTATCTTTTGCTTCCAAATATTCTCTTGTGTCCCAACGCCTACTCATTGAGGATGGAGTAAAATATTCTCGGCCTGACACAGAGATATCGGTCAGAGTGACAAATAGAGTTTATTTTCTGAAGCTATAATCTGTTGCCATACGATCTGCAAACGTTCATTCAGCTCTTAATAACAATAAAATATGTCGACAGAATTTAAACATTATCGTATATCGATTCAAAGTAATAAGCGCGCTGGAAAACTAAAATTGCCCACAACCAATAATATCATTGTTTCTTCCTCCTGGTTTGAAGGAAGTTCGGTATGTATCGACCGAAGTATGAGTTGAAATAATGCAATAACTTTTGAATAACAATAATATATTTACAACAAATTTAGTCTTTTGGAGTTCCGTTAACTTAATACAAATACAGTATCTGGTCTTAATACTAAAGACCGAGAAAACTGGCTAATAAATAATATTTGCTCCTATTTAGATCACTGAGATCTTAGTAGGAACTGTTAGTTAGATCACTGAGATCTAAGGCTAGAACTGTAGTTAACTCGAAGAGATCGTACTTGGAACTGTAGTGAGCTCTAAGAGATCTTGTTTGGACTATTTCTTCATTTACTTATTTTTTGGCAAGAAAGTTTTGTCCCCGCCAGTTACAAGAGAGGGAGAAAACAAGGAAATTGATTATACGGAAATTTCCATACAACCATTTTTACCTTCCTTCCAAGAAAAGCATATGCTGTAGTTTCCAACGTCATCAATGTATTAAAATAAACAATATACGCCGGAAACCCTTAATTATAGAAAATAAAATACCTCTTAAAATAATAAATATACAATACACAGGAGGTGCGTAAGAGATGACATAATAGTTCGCAGAATCGCATCGAACCACAACTATTTGACCTATTATAATAATATAATACTTTATCTATAACAGGAAATATGTCAATAGAACTTATTCTTTTATACAATATATTTACAACTACTAAATGGATGGGTTAACCAGAGGGTTGTACCTGTAATAAAATAAATAGTTTTTATGACTGTAGAAAACAAGACAATGAATAAAGAAATGTAATACCTGACCAGGCCTAAGGTAATTGACAACATTAAATATATCCGAACTCCAAGAATCTTTTCTATATACACTTTCTAATTTAAAAATAGGATTGAATACATTAACATAAATATACCTACATCTGTTTGCTTATATCTAAATGAAACTAAAAATACAAAATTAAATCCATTCTTCCCGAACAATCATTGACTACTTCTTCTTGACCAAGAACGAAGCAGTCGCAAGGACATGGTGCCGGCTTGGAATCCCAGAAGCATCGCAACAGTTCATTTATTGATTGCACAAGTAAAAATGTTTGATCGATGTTACGAATCTTATTCTTTGGCTTTGCTTGCTCCCTGAATTTGAAAAAATGTGCCTGGAAAGAGATTTGCCTCATGCGTTGAGGTACTCCCTGAAACACATGACGACTTTGAACAATCTAACTATACGCAGGATATAAAAAAGGTTTGGCAACCCTGAACTGATTGTGTGGAATTGAAAGAGGATTATATGTAAAAATAAATACCTTTTTTGAATATAAAGCTATGTCTATTTGGTCAGGTTAAGAGCATTTGACTATACTTACCTAATGTGGCATAATTTTGTTTTGTCAAAACCTACATTATGTTAAGAAAATTGGGGAAAATACGAGTGCTGATAAAAATGCAGCCGATCAATTTCTAATAGAATTTATAAAAAAATGTTTAAAATAAAGGTTTTTAATTTTGATGAAACGGATGTAAATTGGAAGAAATAATCAGGGCGTAAAATGATTTTTCTAAATGAATCTTCTTCAGGTTTTAAATTTTCCAAGAAAAGGAGTTTGGAGGAAATGCAACTTTCGATTTCAAGCTTGAATTTTATTGGGAATTCTGAAAATACTAGTGATTTAAAAGGAGTACACAAATCATCATTGCCGGCGTAGAAGACAAATGTGAATGTCTAGTAAATTGTGTATGGGCTACATAAAACAATAGTGTCGCAATTCATTATAATAAAAAGAAGAATCTAGATAATAAATAATTACTTATTCTTGATACACCTGGACATTCATCATCTATTTCTGATATTTGCGTTAACATTAAGGTGGCTAATAGCAAATTATTTGCGTCGTAAATTCATTATCGATGAAACTAAAAAGGATAAAAATGCTTACGTAAATGCAACACGTAATTTAAAATATAGGAGATGTTTGGAATGACATTCGAAATACATGAATACAATACAATACATACAATGAATGCTGTCAGGTGAAAGTTAAGGCTGGAAGCTGTAAAATGTAATGAACAACGAAGTAACTACAAATGACAGTTAACCAAATTTTGAGTAAGGCCTGGGGGAAAGATATTGACGTCCATTACATATTCATTGATTTTAAACAAGCGTATGATTTCATTGATAGAAATAAATTATATCAATTATTAGCAAAATTGGACATTCTCACTAAATGAATAAGGATGGTCAAACACAATGGTAACTGGGGATAACGAAATTGGGCCATATGTATGCAATCAACTCACATACTCTTTGAAAATCGCGCGAATTAAAACAGGATGGCAGACTGGTAGCGACCCTTTTTAACCTAGCACTAAGAGAAAATCTACTTATAAACAAAACCATTTTATTAGCTGCATGTGTAATGGAAGAAGCTCTGGAAATGAACTCAAAATTGTGTACCTGATTTGAAATAAATGCAGAAGAACAAAAATAATAGTACAAAGAAGAACTTGCAAACCACATAAAATGTTCAAATAGAGGATGATATCGAATCTGTCGAACAGTTCACGTATCTACTAGGGCTTATTAGTAGACAATTAGTAGGGATGGAATAGAAGATAAGGAAATAGATAAAAAATAACATGAGCAAATAGAACATACTTCTCATTGTCACATATATTTAGGTTTCGATATTCACCGACAAACTAAGGTGATAATATATAAAACAATCATTAGACGCATTGTAAGTTATGGCTGCCAAGTATGGGTCTTGATAGAAAAATTCAAAGTAAACTTAACGTTTTTGAACAATAGGTTTTAAGAAGAAATTGAAAACCAGTTAAAGACTGCTGCCGAAAACGCGGAATGCCATAGAACGAGGAACTATACCAACATTTCTCAGACGTTTCCCTATCAGAATTTATCAAAATACAGAGATTGTGGTAGGTGGGGCATGTTAGAATGGACAACAACAGACTGCCAAGGAAAGTACTGAACAGAAGAATGTACGGCAGAAGACTTGTTGCAAAACCTCGGAAGTAATGGCAAGACACTGTGACCGAAGAATCTTAAGCACTTTTGCGAATTCGTAGTTGGAGGAGAGTAGCTAGGAATAAACAGGGGTGGAGAGGCCAAGGCTCCACTTAGGGATGTAGTGCCATCGAATAAAACTATAAATGACATCATTTCAATGACTGCCAGTACATATATTTACAGTATCCGGGTAATTTACAGTATAAGGGTAATATTGCGATATTAGTGAGTGTCCTTGGAAAAGTTTTTTTGAAGAAATTCAATAAATGTTGAGGTAACACGTTCCATGCTTAAATCCTTAATATTGAACAGCTCTTTTTTGAAAATCAAAGGGGCATTTGATATTCTTCGTGAAAATGATCCCGATATAGACCATTGTAGTAGAATTATAAGTTTATATTCTTTGATATAATTATTTATAAAAACTTAAGACACATACAGGATTAGATAACTTCTAAAAAAATAATATTGCCTATTGTCTATATTTCTTAAAATGGATAAAATTTGAAGTTTAAACAGAATATCTTCCAGATTGACTGTAACAGGGTTAGTACATGTAAAACAACCTCGGTTAACGAAACCTCGCTTTATTAGCAATTTCCAGAAAGCAAGTAATTCGCAAGGTTCACCTTTTTTCAAAATTTGAATGAAGCTGGTGAGGCTAATCAAGTGAGCGTCTTTATATGCTGTTCACATATCATAATGTATAGCAAACGCCAATTAAGTTGGCGCGAGGAGGGGGTGCGCAGAAAACGTTTTTAAAAACGTCTACCCCCACTACTCAAGTAATTGTCAGAATACATTTGTCATTGACGTTTGATGGAACATAATGTATTTGCTAGGGGATCATAAAGTGATATACCCTCAGAGATTAGAATTATCTCACATTTGATGTAAAACCAAATACAAATCTCCCCACTACTTCTAATCCTGCGCGAACTTACCCCTCCTCGCGCCAACTTAATTGGCGTTTGCTATACTTGGTAATTCTAGATTCATAAATTGTTTATGTCACATTATACTATTATGTCACTATTTTTACCGAAATTGCACGGTCACCAAATACAGAAACAAATACTAGTTAAGTTAGTCAGTTGTTGTGGAGTAATTAAGCATTATATATTAACAAAATAAATGGTTTTCGCTTGTTCTTATACAGATTTGAAAGATTTAAGAGCATAATAATTTTTTTCGAGAACCAAGTTTTTAAATGAAACTTTTTCGTTTATTGTTTTGTAGAGTCCAAACATTAGCACTATACAGAATTTTTATGTTCGTCAATTTTCTCCCCTTTAACACGTCACCGTAAACACAATATATAAGCTTATGTGAAGTGGATAGCCATCAAAGCAAGCTGAGACCGACAATCGGAGCTCTTGATTTTTGTAATTAATGGATCGTATGTTATGTCAGACCTATCGCACAATGGTATGAGCTTCGTTTTTTTGTGAAAGGGCAGACCTCGCTCGTCCACAACATAATCTATATATACATATATATTTCATTTATGTATAAACGTATACGTATATGCATACAGGCACATACATACATACACACAAATCCATCAGCCCGACTTGATTTGACCGATGGTTTCGGCATCAGTGGCTAGACACAGCAGGACGTCTTTCTTAAACTTTCGATGTTGAGTATGCGATTGGTTCCATTGTTAATAACATATATAAAATGGCCGGCTAATTGTGTTCGCATGTAATTATTTTTATTCGATGGACTTTGTTGTTCGAGAGATGAGAAAAAAGGACGGAGCCGAGATTACATACAAAATATGAGATCGCAAACAGGTCGGTAAATACGAAAAGATTTAAAACAGATTTGGGTGTGATACATTCAAATCATTCCTTTTCTGTACTCATACTATAATTTTTCATGGTAAATTGGTCTCTAATGGTGATGAGAATGATGAAAGAATGTTCATTTGTTTGGTAATATTTGGTTACTTTTTATTACAATTTATTTACTTCTAAATTAAAATCATTTATTCATTTATTTTTTCAAGACATTTATGGATGTAACCGCTCCTTCGTTGCCAGTTTTCACTATTTTATATCGTGCCATGTTTGTGACCTTATTGATATTTCTTTAATTTTCGCGTAGCCTCCTTCTTTTCTTTTCTTTTTTCATGTAGGATACATTCAAGTTAGCCGTCATCCTTCTATAATCTCCTTAATGTCATAAAAATCATATTAGTATTTTTCTTTCAATCTTATAGTATTTTATATTACATATAAATCATCTAATTTTAGATGATTAAATTGATGGTACTGATTTAAAATTAATTTAAAACAATTTGGTTATGCACATGAGATCTGACAATTTACTATTTAAGAAATATACGTAAGGAACGGTGCACAAGAAATTATGTTGTATTATACAGTATATTATATTTCATTTTATATATGTAGTTTGAAAGTTGAACGCTATTTTAATGATCCATTGCACTGCGGTAGGTTCTCGGAACAAATTACAACCAGAAGAGGACTAAGACAAGGAGACCCGCTTTCGACTGACCTATTTAATCTGGTGCTGGAAGGAATCATGAGGGAAAGCAACATTCAAACAAACGGCGTAATTTTCCACAACAAAGTACAAGTTATTGCATATGCAGATGATGTAACCATATTATCGAGGTCAAAGAGGGAACTAGAGAAAGTATTTGGACAATTTGTGGAAGAAGCAAGACAACACGGATTACAGGTGAACGAGGAGAAGACAAAGTATATGGAAATGAGAGCGGAAGTGACAGAAGAAAATAGATATACCAAATTCAAATCAGGTCGAAACTAATATAAATTCGAAAAGGAGAAACAGATAGAGTACTTGGGTGTAACACTAACCAGTAAAGGGCAAGAACAAAAAGAAATTGAAAAACGCATGGTGAGAGGAAATAGAGCAGTTGGCGCGTTAACACGAATATTAAGAGGAAAACACGTATCCAGAACTTCTAAAATACGAATATACGAGACAATAATCCGGCCAGCTGTTCTATACTCAAGCGAAACATGGACCATGACAAAACAACAAGAAGAAAATCTGAAAATCTGGGAAAGGAGAGTGCTTAGAAAAATTTTTGGAGGAGTTAAGGAGGAGGATGGCAGGTGGCGACGAAGAACAAACACAGAGTTAGAAGAAATGTATAGAAAACCAAATATAACTCAATTAATTCGATCACGAAGAGCTAGTTGGTTGGGACATATCTCTCGGATCCCGGAACAAAGAATTGTGAAGAAAGTGTTGCACGGAGGAGAGGGTGGTAAACGAAGAAGAGGTCGGCCAAGGAAAAAGTGGTTACAGGAAGTGCTAAAGGATATAGAGGAAGAAGGAATTGATGACTGGAGAAAAAGAGTGAGGGATCGAAAGAAATGGAAGAAAGTAGTAGAAGAAATAAAAGCCAAGGGCCTCGCGGGCCTGTAGAGCTGTTTTATATATATATATATATATATATATATATATATATATATAATAACTTCGTGACCTTGGTATGATATGGTAAACCTAGTCATAAAGGCGATTAAAGGTCTGTATATTACTTCAAAATATATGTATTTAAAAAACTCTACATGTTTCGGCTGTGTACGCCTTTATCAAGAGAATACAAAATATGAATGACAGGATATAAATGTCAAGTAATTAAGTTGCTATGGTTTAAATTATTCAAAGATACATTCTAGTAATAATAATAAATCATGCCTTAGTATTCCAAAAAATAGATAACAAGGTGTGAAAATATGTGTTGTTCGCTGCTAGCAATTTGTGTCTCCTTCTGGGTATGAACTTGTGTGTTGGTTGCTGCTGGCAGCTTGCACCTCTCTATGGGTGTGTGGTTTTGTGTGAGAGCGTAAGTGTAGGGTTTTGTATGTCGGTGCGTTCGTGCGTGTGTTTAGTGATCGGTCGCATGAATTTAGAGAGGTCGGATAACCAGCCGTTGCGTAGGGCCGCCAACCCTTTCCCGACAACTTCTTTACAATTCCGTGCAGTACTTCGACGGTCTGACCCCCGCCCCAACGAGGCAAGGCGCAGACAGGCGAAGCGCACCCTGTACGGGGTTGCTCATCGCAACTAAGGGAACACTCTTAGTGGCTACCTCGGTCGACGATGGTCACATTTGTGCCATCTTAACGTTTTCCGCCGAAGCGGGGGCATAGCACACACGTCGAACGTGTGTGTGCTGTTAACGGCAGCCTAGCCAGGTTGTCGCCCAGGACCGGTCCTAGTGGTGTGTGCATTGCGCGGCGACGAGATAGCGCCGCGTAGCATGGTTCCTCACTCTTGCTGGAAAGGCGGAATGGCACCTGACTGCCCAACGGGCAGACCCCCCTAGAGTTTTGTAGCGCATATGCTATACAACCCAGTAGAGGACCACATCAGCAAAAAACAGAAAACAGGGATAGGCAGGGAAAAGCAAGACATGAGTTATTATTACGTATGCGCCCGTGGAGACTTAAGATGCAAAGTTGTCGGCATTCGCTCAAAACGAGAAGGAAAACCACGAAAACCTGCTCGGACAACTAGACAGGAATCAAAACACGGAACAGTCAGCATGATAAGCAAAAGTATATGATATTTAAATGATATTTAAATAACATAAGGTATATAACAAAAAAAAAAAAAAATATATATATATAATATAAAGGTAAATTGTAGATCGTTACAAAATTAAATTATAGTATATACTGCTTAAATTTTTTATATCATTTCTGTTGTTAATTGAATTTTTTTCCTGTTTAATACTGATAATTTCTTTAATTTGTCTTTTCACTGTGTGTTGTTCTTTATCAATTATCTGTGTGTTTTCAAAATCGAAATGGTGATCGCGTTGTAGTTTGTGTGTAGACAATGCAGTTTTTTCTGTTCTAGAGTATTTGTGGGCTTGTATTCTTTTGTATAAATATTGTTTCGTTTGGCCTATGTAGTAACTATCGCAATCGCGACATGGTATTTTATATACGACATGTGTTTCTCGATTTTTTTCTATTTTAGGTTTAAGTTTTGAAAATAAATGTTTATTAGTATTACTAAGTTTATATGTTGTAGCTATATCATATTTTTTTAAAGTGTAGTTAATTTTTTCCGATAGTTGTGGAACATATGGAATTGTGATATATGTTGTGTCATTGTTCAAATTTTTATTGGTGTCTGCAGTGTTGTATATTTGGTGTACTCTTTTTTTAATAGTTTGGTCTATAAGTTGTGGTGGATAATTATTATCAGTTAGGATTGTTTTAATTTTTTTGATGTTATCTTTTCTGTATTGAGTATGTGATAGTTTTAGGTTAGGCTGGGCTAGGCTGGCTAGGCTGCCGTTAACAGCACACACACGTTCGACGTGTGTGCTATGCCCCCGCTTCGGCGGAAAACGTTAAGATGGCACAAATGTTACCATCGTCGACCGAGGTAGCCACTAAGAGTGTTCCCTTAGTTGCGATGAGCAACCCCGTACAGGGTGCGCTTCGCCTGTCTGCGCCTTGCCTCGTTGGGGCGGGGGTCAGACCGTCGAAGTACTGCACGGAATTGTAAAGAAGTTGTCGGGAAAGGGTTGGCGGCCCTACGCAACGGCTGGTTATCCGACCTCTCTAAATTCATGCGACCGATCACTAAACACACGCACGAACGCACCGACATACAAAACCCTACACTTACGCTCTCACACAAAACCACACACCCATAGAGAGGCGCAAGCAGCCAGCAGCAACCAACACACAAGTTCATACCCAGAAGGAGACACAAATTGCTAGCAGCGAACAACACATATTTTCACACCTTGTTATCTATTTTTTGGAATACTAAGGCATGATTTATTATTATTACTAGAATGTATCTTTGAATAATTTAAACCATAGCAACTTAATTACTTGACATTTATATCCTGTCATTCATATTTTGTATTCTCTTGATAAAGGCGTACACAGCCGAAACATGTAGAGTTTTTTAAATACATATATTTTGAAGTAATATACAGACCTTTAATCGCCTACTGATTAGGTTTACTATATATATATATATATATATATATATATATATATATATGTAGTTTGAAAGTTGAACGCTATTTTAATGATCCATTGCACTGCGGTAAACCATGCAATAACGTATGCTTTTAAAGTTTTCCGAAAAATTTTAGAGGATTTGTAGTTATACTAAATGACGTTTGGTTAAGTTGTCGCTGGAAACCATATATCACAATTAACTTGTTTTAATTATGACAGTTTAGTTTTTGTAATTTAGTTCAGCAAAATGTTTTATAAGCTAGATATTCGCAAAGGATTTTACAATCTAGTTGGGCGTGATATTGTTGCCAGTTATCGTGAACAAGATATTTATTTATCAACAATTTATCAAACTATAAAGGAATGCAAAGGGGGAATACCCTGCGTTAATTTGCCCAAAAGTGGTCTACCAAGAATTTCGAGCTAAATGAGGCTATAAAGAACGCTTGAAGCTTTTAAGGACAGAGTAGGAGTTTCACAGCGAAAAATAGGTCGAAGATTCGGCGTTTCAAAGACCACTGCTTTTCGAACAATTTTCCGAAATAACAAAATATACCTCGATCCAGTTAGAAAGAATACCCAGGAGTTTTTGTGTGCTAAGCCACATCTATTTTGTCAATAAACTGATTGTAATGTATAGCGAGAAATATTTCACCTTGTCTTATTCAGAGATGAAGGGAAATGACGGTTTTTATACCGACGAACTAGAAAATACACCAGGTGTTAAATTCAAATGTAAATTCAACTTTGAGGACAAAATTTTAGTGTGTCGTGCCATTTCTGAGGCCGGATTTATCTCGCAGCTGTACATTGGTCGTGTTCGAGGAGAAGTCTTAACTGCACAACTTTACATTCAAAGATGCTTTTCTAAACTGCTTCGGTTTTTAAATACACATTATGGCAATGATGATATCATGTTTTGACCTGGTCTAGCTTCATGCTATTTTGCTGTAGTTACTAGAGACTGGTATAACGCAAACAATATAAATATTCTTCTTAAATTAGACAATCCTTCCAAGGCTCAGCCAATAGAGGAATTTTGGTCAATATTGACCAGAAAAGTGAATGAATGAAGTGTATGAATGAAAAAATTCATTCGTTGCAGTTTTAATGAATAAAGCTGCAAATGAAGACCAATTACGACGACCAATATTTCAAAAAATGTGAGAAAATGATTCTGCCGTTGTCCAGAAAATGATGGGACAAGTTAGAAGAAAACTGAGGACCATCGAAGATAATGGCCCAGTGTCAATAATTTGAAGATTAATGTAATATATAGTTTATAAAGTAAAACAGTTTTAAGAAAATTTTCAACATCTAAAATTTTTCCGAAACTTTGGGGCCACGTTATTGTTTCATCATGCACATTTAGTCTCCTCTGATAGAAAATAATAGATAACGGTCGAATTTATTTTAACGGAACAAAATATAAAGAATGTACTATTAACTATTCTATTAGACATAAAGGTATAAAAAATCAATGTTTTATCTTGTATTAATTATTTTACAATTATTTCGTCTGACGCAGATGTATTGTACGTCTGTAAACGCGCTTTTATGAATGCAATTGATTCACTTAGTTTGTCTAAATAGATTCCTTGTTAAGAGATAATATCTAGACATTGAAATTGATTCTTATAGGACCGTTATTATTATAATTATGCGTAATGTAGTAATTAATGATATATGTATATATATATATATATATATATATATACAAACACACACACATATATATATATATATATATATATATATATATATATATATATATACATATATGGTAAACACAATCAGTTGGTTATATATATTTAAAAAAACCCTACATGTTTCGGCAATGATGCCTTTATCAAGGATATAAAATATAAATGACAGAATATAAATGTCAAATAATTGAGTTGCTATGGTTTAAATTATTCAAAGATACATTCCAATTGAATAATAATAAAACATGCCTTAGTATTCCAAAAACAGATAGCAAGGTGTGAACATATGTGTTGTTCGCTGCTAGCAGCTTGTGTCTCTTTCTGGGTATGAAACTTGTATGTTGGTTGCTGCTGGCAGATTGCGTCTCTCACTGGGTGTGTGGTTTTGCGTTTGTGTGAGCGCGTAAGTGTAGGGTTTTGTATGTTGGCGTATTCGTGCGTGTGTTTAGTGACCGGTCGCGAAAAATTTAGAGAGATCGGATAACCAGCCGTTGCGTAGGGCCGCCAACCCTTTCCCGGCAACTTCTTTACTTTTCCGTGCAGTACTTCGACGGCCCGACCCCCAATGCACACACCACTAGGACCGGTCCTGGGCGGCAACCTGGCCAGGCTGCCGTTGCAATGCCCCCGCTTTGGCGGAAAACGTTAAGATGGCACAAAGTGTGACCGTCGTCGACCGAAGTAGCCACTAAGAGTGTTCCCTCGGTTGACGATGAGCAACCCCGTGTAGGGTGCGCTTCGCTGGTCTGCGCCTTGCCTCGATGGGGCGGGGGTCGGGCCGTCGAAGTACTGCACGGAAAAGTAAAGAAGTTGCCGGGAAAGGGTTGACGGCCCTACGCAACGGCTGGTTATCCGATCTCTCTAAATTTTTCGCGACCGGTCACTAAACACACGCACGAACACGCCAACATACAAAACCCTACACTTACGCGCTCACACAAACACAAGACCACACACCCAGTGAGAGACGCAAGCTGCCAGCAGCAACCAGCATACAAGTTTCATACCCAGAAAGAGACACAAGCTGCTAGCAGCGAACAACACATATGTTCACACCTTGCTATCTGTTTTTGGAATACTAAGGCATGTTTTATTATTATTCAATTGGAATGTATCTTTGAACAATTTAAACCATAGCAACTCAATTATTTGACATTTATATTCTGTCATTTATATTTTATATCCTTGATAAAGGCATCATTGCCGAAACATGTAGGGTTTTTTTAAATATATATACTTTGAAGTAAAACAGACCTTTAATCGCCAACTGATTGTGTTTACCATATCATACCAAGGTTACGAAAATATTATATATATATATATATATATATATATATATATATATATATATATTTTAAAAGAAATTATCGACCGTAATATATTGAATAAAATAAATTAATTCACAGACCACTTGCCCGCTTTTAATTTATTTTATTCATATATATATATATATATATATATATATATATATATATGTATATATGGTAAATTCAATTTGTTGGCGATTTAAGGTCTGGTTTTACTTCAAAATGTATATATTTAAAACAACCCTACATGTTTCGGCAAATGATGCCTTTCTCAAGGAATATAAAATATAAATGACAGTATATTAATATACTTTCAAGGCAACTGGTTACAATTCAAAATTCAATATTATACCATAACCTAAAATCTATTTTATTTGTGACTTATGTGTACTTCAAAATAAAGAAGTACAGAAGTAAATAATTCTATAGATGGTTTCTTCACTTCATGGCTATCGCGATCCAAGGACCTTTTGATCAAACGTTATACATATATATATATATATATATATATATATATATATATATATATATATATATATATGTTTATATAGATAATTATTTCTTGACCTTTGTATATTATAGGAGATTTAGTTAGTCGGCGATTTAAGGTCTGTTTTAAATTAATATGTATATATTTAAAATAATTCAAGCCTTACATGTTTCGGCAATCTTCAAAGAATTTTAAATGATAAAAAATGACAGTATATTACTGTCATATTTATATACGAAGTTGATAGTTCAAGTTCAGCGACTAGGACTGTGTCCATGACTGGAAGCAGTGCTGGAAGCCTGCGCGTGTTAACGTGTTCAACATTGCCTGCAATTCGGTCTGGATCTCCTCGATCGTCTCAAAAAGGCGCTCTTTAAACTTCAGTTTCAACTTCGGCAACAGAAAAAGTGTTAAAGGACAAGGTCTTGGGAGTAGGGCGGGTGGGGTAGTACTGTCGTTTTTTTGAGGCTAGAAACTGACGCAGAACAAGTGACGTGTGGGTTGGTGTATTATCGTACTGTAGGATCCACGAATTGTTGTGCCACTTGGTGTCATTAACTGTTTCATCTGATGGGAGAAATTTTATTGTGCACGATGCCATCAGCATCAAGGTGGCGAATCAACATCAACTTGACTATACTGGTACTGAAGTTCGAATCCCTTCCGGCACTTTCTTTCAGTGTGCACAAATGAACACGGTGCCGTTTTTGTCCAATGCTGAGCGATATGCGATTACGAAATGCCATATAAAACATCAATACAACATTGAAAATCAGATCTGAAGGATGATTGTCTAGAAGTGCGCTATTGATAAACTGCGCTAATAGCTATCCTTTTTTACTAGCATACAGTTTAATTCTACTTAAATATAAGAATATGTCTGTTGTAGGACAAAAAGGAATGTAACTATGGGTAACTATGGCAAGTCTTTATTCCAGTTGATCAACGCACTCTAGTTCATATCTTATCGTATCTATTCATTTCTTTCTCGCCACGGTCAAAGCAAATTTCCATTCCTTTCCAACTTTAATAGAGTGCATATATAAATCTATTACTAATATATTGTATACTCACTAGAGAAGGTCTGGAACTTCCTATCTCATATATCATTGGATATCAGTTACATTAGATAATCTTGTATTTTTTAATTTTACGAATAGCCACATATTACATGGAATAAAGTCAGGCAGGATTATTTAGTTAGGTTATTACGTTTTTACCACAAAGTTTCTCACAGTGAGTGTAACATTGTCATGAAAATTTTTAGTATCTGTGAGTAGATTGCTATTTAGGATATAATAAGATCATTTTCTTGTGATCGGAGAAACATATTAACATGGATATGTGACTGTGATGTGAGTGTATTTTTAACCTACTGTGGAGTTGGAATTTTCATTGTGTGCTCTAACGTTTTGTTTCTCAATTGTATTGGAAACATCAAGATTCATCGTCTGTAATTACTCTCGAAAACAGGGGCTTATTTTAAGAAAGTAGCAAATCAAACCGATAACGTCTTAGTTCACTTGTCTAAGATCGAGGTACAAACTTTGCAGAAATCTTTCTCCTATCCAATCATTTAGCCTAACTGTTTCTCAAATAACCTATAATTCTTCAGCTATTAATTTCATATTTAATCGTCTGTTGGAACGCATTGCATCTTTTATTCTGTTAATATTAACGTCTGTAATTGTTATTTTTGACTGTTCGCTTACGGAATAATTCTCCACATTTTCGCTCATCATTGAATCTTGTATGCGGCTAAACTTTCTCGTAGCATTTTCACCGTACGGCAGTAACAATAGTCGTCTCGTTTCAACAGCTCATTTATAGATTTTCACACAAAATATTAATATACTAAATTTAAATTGTCAATTCTTTACGCCAAAGTGCAGTCGCACATATCTATTTCCTTTACAATAGCTAGCTAACGACTGCTTTTATTAGATTGAAATTTACGCATGTTCGGGGTGATCCAATTAATGCTTTAGGATTTTAGAATGAAGGAAAACGTAAAAATTGTTGTGCGACGCGAAACGTTTTGTTTTATTCGATTTATTACGTGAAGATAATGTCATTCAAATGTGCACCAAATAGCGTATTCAATCAGTTCAATTTCTCATAACGCTTTCACATATTAGGTTGGTAGCGTAGACCTTCGACTTCACATAACCCCACAGGAAGAAGTCACGCGGCATCAAATCACTAGATCGGTGGATTCGTTGGCAGTATAGCATGTAGCGCCGTCCTGTTGGAACCAATATTCCTGGAGATTGTTTGCAGCAACAATTGGGAAGAAAGATTTGTTTAACATTACCCGATAACGAATGCCATTTACGGTTACACGGTGTTGTTGCGCACTTTCTTAGAAATACGGTTCGATGACACTACCACAGAATGGCACACCGAATTATAACTTTCGGATGCAAAGGTGTTTCCTCAAATTCACGAGGACTGTCTTCGCTCCAAACCCTGCAGTTCCGCTTGTTTACATAGCCATTTAGCCAGAAATGCGCCTCATCGCCGAACATTACGGTAGGATGAAACATGGATCGGCAAACAGCTGCTTTAATATTCAAGTAACTAAACTACGACGAAGACGATAATCTGCTGGCTTCAATTCTTGGACCAGTTGGATTTTGTATGTACACTTCTGGCACGATTTATTCTTGGATTATTCAGCAAAGTAAATTCACGTTCGAATGTCATCACAACATCACGAATTGTTTATTCACTTTATCGATGATGTGCAGCACCGAGTGTTCGTAATCTACGCCAAGTTTCCTTTACAGAGCATTGCTTCTGATAATAAATTTTAATAATTTCGCAACGTTCTTGGGGCGTTAAATGTTCGATGCTGTTTTGTAATAATCTAACCTACAAAACCAACAAATAAATGAAGTTAGTCACTGTACAGGTTTGCCAATACATATTTCACTTTAAAATACTAAAGCGTTAATTGGATCACCGTTTATTAGTTTAAGCATGGAGAAATATGAATATTCATATGGTTTTGATGCAATTATATCATGGATGATATTACGCGGTCATTCCTGAAATTAAAAATTAAAAATATGCGGGTCGATGATTTTTTAAACTTGGTAAATTTATTGCATTATGTTATACATATTATTTAATTGATATGTTCTAGATTTTATCCTTATTGTCTAAAGTTTAAATTTATAACTTTATTTATTTTTGTCTATAATACTTTAAGTGATTTATACGGAATATCTTATAGTTACTTTTTATAGTTGTATAGTGAATATAAAATTTTTTCGCGCAAATTTCTCTTTAATTTTTAGTTTAATTAATTAATTATTAATTCTTACATATCTTGTATACCATCTTGGAGTTAAAACCACTGAATATTATGACTGATAAAATTTATACTTGACACTGATTGAACTTATAAATAAATTAGCTTTATAAATAAATTAGCTTTTCTCCTTTATTGGCTCTTGTTAATGAGAAATCTATGGCCGATAAAAAAGTTAAACGTGATTTGAATTCGTGGTCTTAGTAAAATATGGATTACTTTTTTCTCGTTAATAAAGAATTAATAAGAAAAATAATTTAATTTTATATAGATAAGGTTGCTTTGATTTAGAAGTGACAAACGCTAATTTAGACGTATACATTTAAATATTAGATTCTATTTAGCTGTTATATCGACAAAATTAAAGTAAGAAATATAGGTTGTTAGATTGTTATGTAACTATAAAGTTACGTTACCTTTCGCGATATACGAGATAAGCGCCGTATGTTCTCGGCTTATACATGTTCAAACGTGATTAAAGTATCATGCCTTCAATTAAATTTTCATTTAGAGTAGCCTATGATTTCAATATAAATTTGTAAATACTGCGAAACAGTAAGGTTTCTTCGAAAGTAAAATTTTGACAACTGTCATAGTTAAGTCAATTTATTGAAAGGTTGTTTTATCAATTAGATTATAATGTGCGTTCAAATAAATTTTACCTCTAGTAGTCCATGACAACAAAAATGTTTGTTGTAACTTGTACTATTTGCATTTGCATCAGTTATCAATTTGACAGACTATTTATTCTGATGTATACTTAGTTGGAACTTTTTAAATTGCTTTGTAATTTAAAATTGATTTAAAATTATTTTCAGTATTCAACACAAGTCATTCATGGTTGAATCTTATTTTCGGTCCGGACCTAAGATTAACGAACAATGGCACTATTTGCTTGAAGAATGCTTAGAGGAATGTAGAAATATGTTTCCAAACTTCGTCTTTGATTTTAATAGTTTTCAGTACATAGTTAAATACTGCCCTAAGGTTTTCAGAGAAACAGGGAGTGTTATATGGAAAGAAGGCAGTGGCCGGCCGAAAAAACGTACGGAAGAGCTAGTTGACGATGTAACGCAAATTATGTATAATACACCAGAAACTTCCATACGAGTATTATCTCAACGAGTGGGTGTATCAATTGACACTTGTCATACAATCTTGAAAAAAGTCTTTATTTATTTCCATATCGCATGACCTGTTATCAAGAAATCAAAGAAATTGACTATCCTAGAACAACAAAATTTTGTCAGTGATTCTTAAATAATTATGATAATGACCTTCTTGACAAAACTTTTTTCTGATGAATCATGGTTTTATTTGAATGGATATGTTAACTCACAAAATATAAGGATGTGGAATACTGAGAAACCACTTGACTTTTATGTTGAAGCCTCACATCATCCACAGAAAATTAGTGTATGGTGTGCGATTAGTCGAAGGAAAATCATTGGCCCTATTTTCTTTAACGGTACCTTAACAGGAGAAAGGTATCGACAAGAAATTATTGTGCCATTTATTGAACAGCTTAATGAAGAAGAAATAAATCAGGGGTTATTTCAACAAGACGGAGCTAGAGCGCACACAACTGCTGAAACAATTAAATGAAACAGCAAATTGATCAAAATCGGTTGATAAGTTTAAACACCGAACATGAATTTCCACTAAGATCTTGTGATCTCACCCCCTTTGATTTTTTTCTGTGGCCTTTTTTAAATAACTTAATTTTTCGGGTACAGATACCTGATCTTGCAGACCTTCAAATCAGAATTGCTGAAAGAATTAACGAAATCGACGATATGATCCTACAAAACGTTTTCTCCTCTATTAGAAGAAGATGTGAGAAATGTCTCGATCAAGGTGGTGGCCAATTTCAACAATTTTTATAAAATGTTATTTGTTTGTTGCAAATAAACGTCTCTCATTCAGCTAAAAATTTTAATTTTATTATTTTGACATTTGTCATGTCATTCAAACAGTTTATAACCAACAAAATTCGTATTAAGAACTTAAGTGAAAAGCTAAGACATACATATAATTTCCATGGGCAACTTTGAAGTAAAATTTATTTGAACGCTCTTTATATTATCATGTTAAAAATACAACACGAAGTTTTTAATGTTGAAAGTTATTTTAGAACTGGTAGATTAGTAAATGGACAGTGGATTTATGCAATTAATCAATCATGGTTATATTGACAGATTTCGTAAAACGGAGACAGTATTTCTTAAATCCGGGAACGGAGCACCTAAAAAAAGATATGCTGATTGGATTGGAGATGTTCGATATCGAATGGGAAATTCACCAAAGAAATCCAGTGCGAAACTGTCGCAAGAATTTCAGTTATCAGTTAGAACATGCCACACAATTCTTAAAAAATATTTAAAATAATATCCATATAAAATTCAAGCTGTTCATGAACTTGGTCCCGTTGATTACGGTAGAAGAGCCGAGTACTGCCAATGGTTCTTGAATAACTTGAATAATGATGATGTTTTTAGTAAATGTTTCTTTACTGATGAGGCCTGATTTCATCTGTCGGGATATTTAAACAAAGAAAATATCAGAATATGGTCGTGAGAAAATCTTCATGAATTTGTGGAAACACCATTACATATTGTCGTGGATTTTTCCCTGAAGAAAGAAATAAAAGAAGATATGAAAAACATTATATTTATGTACATTTTATTACAGAGAGATAACTATAAAATTTTGATAGTTTATGTAACAATTTATTATAATGTGAAATTTTGTCCACAACTGTAGAATGTATGGGCCTATGGGATGTTTGGAGTTCGCGCCAATGTGGAAGTTATAATAATATAAATATATTTTGTCGCTGTTTTGATTTATATTTATGTTAGGTAGGGGTATTATGCCGTTCCCTGGATCTTCATGTTTAGAGAGATTTAATAGTTGTTGTACAGATAGGTCGTGTTTATTTGTAATTGAATAAAACTTAATTTTATTCAATTTAAATTCAGGATAATTACGGTGTGTGTTTTTGAGAGTGTTTTGATGTGTTAAATTAATTTTCGTTTCATTACGAGTCTGAAAACTTGTAATTTATTTAATTTAATAGGCCTATCTGAGGAGAAAAAATCTCTCGTTTTAGTGTATTGGATACATTAATTAATGTATGTCTATTTTTCTTAATATAAATTAAATGTTTATTAGAGCTCTATAATTCAGTAATTTTAGATTTGTAAAATTTTTTTAATCAGAGAAAATATCAAGAAAACTTATCAGACTGTTTTTTTTTGAGTATAGTTTTTGTTCATATAAGTTATTGTAATACGTTAGAAGGCGGGAAAACTTATTTGTTACATGCCTGTGTTTGCGCATGATCAATTTTGGTTGCGTGCGAAAATAGAGAAAGTTCTATTTGACGTTAGATTTGTGGGGGTAACGTAATTGTTGACATCTGATAAATTTTGTTTATATTTTATTTTAAAATCTTTGTTCGCGGTCAATTCATTTGAGGTTTTATCTTTTACATTAATATTGTATTAAAGTTTCCTCAACATAACTGAGATTTGTATCAGTTCGACTGTACACTTTGTAAAGTCGATTTTTTTTTTCTTTCTTTTTTTTTAATAAACAAGTAAGGGGGGAAATGTTTGTATAATTTGTCTTATACCTATTGTTTTACTTCCATAACACGTATCCGTGAGGATAAGCCCTGAGGATTAAGTAGCTCAAGGAAGGCGTACCCGACTGAGGATAGCAGGGAATCTATTTTGCAGTGTGAATTGAAAGTAAATAAGCAATTAAGATCACAATTCACAGCAATATGCATAAAATTGTCGTTTGGCTGGCGGTGTCAAGGAATCAAATCATTGGACCAATACTCTTTAATGGAACAATAAATGCTGAAGGATTCCGAAATGACTTATTAGAACATTTATTAACCAGTTACTTGACGATCAAATTCCACAAGGATTTTTCCAACAAGACAAAGCTCCACCACATACGGCTTAACAAAAACGTGCTCATTTGGAAAAGTTTTTTGATAATCGAATAGTGAATTTTCCTCCAAGGTCTCCAGATCTTACAATATTGGATTACTTCATTTTTCCGCACATGAAGAATACGATTTTTAGCATGCCACAATATACAATTGAAGAACTTTGCAATAGTATTAGAGAAGTTTGTGATAATATAATTGCTCATTTGTCAAACGCATTTGAAAACATGAAAGGCAGAGTTCGTATGTGCATCGAGACAGGAGAGGGTAACATTTCGAGCATCTTTTTTAAAGTAGTATTTTTTACAATAAACGCATTTCTGTAAATAAATTTAAAACATTTCACAAGAAATAAGATTAAGTTGTAACATAACTAAATTGCAATCTGTCAGAATTTGTCTTTCGAAAAACCTTACTGTGCCACAGTGTTCCCAAATTTATATTGCAATTATAGGCTACTCTAAATGAAAATTTAAGTGAAGGCATGGTATGGTATGTTATGTCATAGGTGTCCAAGCCTACGCTATAAATAGTAAAGCTCTTAGGCAATAGTTATCAATTTGAAATTAGGTAGCATCCATCACTAATACACGAAAATGTCTCAGTTAACAGTAAAGCGAATACCGCGTGGTCATAAAATTTTTAACAAAGAAGGGGAATACGCTTAGTCAAATTAAATGACGTTTGTGATGATTTATATTGGTGGTATTTATATTAGTATAACACGCGTTCTACTGCAAAAAGGTGATCAAGAGGATTTCCGCTTGGGGCAAGAATTCCTCGGAGATGATGAGCGTATTGGTCGTGCAACTGAAGTGGTAACATCACAAAAGACATCATTTTTTGAAGAATTGGTATTACAAAATCATTACTTGAAATTGAAGGAATTGTCAGCAATATCTAATATTTCTGAAGCAAGTACTTGTTGAATTCTGAACGAACATTCAATATAAATGAGGTTAGAGCCTCACGACTTCTTTCTATTCCTCAACGACAACGTCGTGTTGAATGTGCGCCGTCGTTTCTGAACACGTGTGGCGACGATGTAGAATCGATTTGGAGTCCATTCTCCAAGGAGACGAAACAATGGCTTTGTATTATCCTTTATTTAAAAAGTGTCAATGGAATGGGGACGGACAAAATAACCTCGTCCCATAAAGACAAAAGTCGTTTGATTACAATAGGCCATAATACTTTGGGATTATAAAGGTATATTACTTTCAGCAGCATATATTAATGCTTGTTTCTTATATAAATTGATAGACCATATTAGTGAAAATCTGTTGCAGTTTCATAGCTTGGCAATTGTGAATATGGCTTTCAAGAAATTGAACATCCTCCGTATAGTCTTGATATGGCTTTTAGACTTATATTTATTTTCCTATTTAAGAAAATATCTCAAGGGACGTCATTTTCTTGAAGATATCCAGTTGCACACAGCCGTAGCCATATTTTAAGGGGAAAATATCTGATTATTTTTACAAGGATTTTGAATTATTAATTAATTGTGGTAATAAATGCATTGAAGTCAGTGGAAATTATATTGAAAAGTAAAAATTATAAAATTTTAAAGTTTTATTTTTTCTATCTCAGAGAGACCATATAGTGTTTATCTCGTTGCAATAAAGTAGTTCGTTTACAATATTCATGTGAAGTAAATAAATCGTAATAAAGGTACTTTGATCAAATTTGAAGTTCAGCGGGTAGTTTAATCCGAAACATTTAAGAAACGAAACATAATATGACAATATTAATTGTAATTAATTGAAGAATTGGAATACTATTTATATTAAAAATATATAGGCTGTCCATGAAATAAAGAGGGAATGTATGATAAATGAAAATATGTAATTATATATACTGCGTCTATCATGCAAGATTATAAAATTAAATTCTTGAAGCTGGAATGGATACTAGTAGGTTATGAAATACAAAATTTTCATAAACGTGCGTTTAACTTTTTCAGTTTCACCTATAGTATTGTCATAATAAGTGGTCAGACTAAACTTCCATACTCCAAGATAACTCTGATAGAATAGTGTCAATAGATCAGTAGATTTAATTAACTTTGTACTATGAATCAGGAACCGCAGGTGTTTATAACTTTTAAATAAGTTCAAGCTCTCCAATTGATTTCCCCTTACAGTGTAATCAAAATTGAGAGTAACTTCTTTTCTAGAGGAAGACCAAGTCATACACTTAATAATGTTCAATTCCAAGGCATTTCTTTCGCACCAATCACTTCTGGTACATAAATTATTCTGAAACTGTTCATCATCCCGAAGCGTTCTAATTTTAGACCAGATTTTTAAAATATTTGTATATAATAAACATTTTAATTTAAGTAGAGATGGTTAATCATTTATGTATAATTTAAACAGTAGTGGTCCCAAAATAGAACCTTGCGGAACTCCATTGATGGCACTAAAAGAATAAGATCTAAAACCTTCGCATATAACAAAATTAGTAAGGTCTATCAAATAACTTCTAATTACATGGATATATTGTGTACTGATGTTAAAACTTTTTAATTTAGCTAATAACAAGTGATTAGGAACTTTGCGTAAGGCCTTACATAAATCGGTATAAATAATATCAAAGGTATCCCATACATATTGTGTCATAGATATCAAATTAGTTATTGTAGATTTACCCTTTACGAATCCATGCTGAGCGTCTGTAAGTTCATAGACAATTTCTCGATATATACAGTCAGTAAGAATGATTTCTAACATTTTGGAGAAGTTATTTATTAATGATATTGGGCGAAAATATTTTTAATTGTTTTCACTCTTAAAACAGATATTATTTTACTGAGGTTAAATTGTATGTGTGTAATATTTGTGGCTTTAATGGTGAAAGTAAAGGAATATCTCTTTTTAAATTTCTTGATAGCATAAATGTGATTTTCATTAAAAATAGTATATGAGATATATGTATTGTTGTTGTTTGGAAGCAAAGCAAGCAGCTAGTAAATACTGGTGAAAAGTAATCAGCAAATCTATTTGCAACCATAGCACCATTTGTGCATTCTACTCCATTGTACAAAGAAGATGTAGGAAGTCTGGAAGAGTTATCACGTCCACGAATGTAATTATCAAAGCCTTGCCGGATTTCTCCCGATCAAACATTAAGCAGGTGCTACGTACCTATTGAAATCTTTGTGAATTGAGGATCTAACAGCATTTCTTAGTTCTGCAAACCTTCGCCTGTGTGCCATTGTTGGGCGATGAAGATCGGTTCTTCTTTATAGCACGTAGATTCGATGTGTTTTTCTTTTAGCTCGTGTTCACGGTACTGCCATCGAAAAGAAGAAATCTAATGTAAGATATAAAGCATTGCAAGTCACGTCGACGTCGAGATCTATTTAATAATGGTAATTGACGTAATTACTTCAATTGTAAAAGCATATACATGTGAAGTAAAAACTATTTCTAAAGCAGCTTATGCAAACTTTCATCGACCTAGAGGAATCTTGGGCAATTCGAAATATAGTGTAAGATGTGGAAGATCGCTATCTAGAAAAGAGTACGTTGGTTCTCCTTTTGCTATATAGAAAGTGGAAGAGGAAGGATGGGTTGAAATAAAGAGACAACGAATGATAAATGTAATTATATAGAACATAAATCCAAAATATTGTGAGTCAATTACGACATATGAATTATTAGTTTAACGCATATTTACAGTTATTATTTTCTTACACTAATAATCTCCTAGAGTATGTAGAGTAAGTAAGCTGTGTATAAATTTTCTAACTATAACTCATTTCTCTGAACGTAATTGTGAGCTATTGAATTATATTAAAACAGATTTGGAAGTGTCGACATTTTGGCTGAACAAAATTCCGCCATATTAAGTGAGTAGAGTCAAATGCTCTTGACCTGACCAAGTAGATATAACTTCATATTCAAAGAAAATATTTATTTTTTCAAAGTCCCGTTTAAAGTCCACACAATTAGTCCAGCGTTTCCATATTTAAATTCACTTTGATTTTTGTTGAGAACGAAGGAACCAAGAGTTTAGAGGCTGTTTACTTCTATTTTAGATGAAAATCCATTGAATGTATATTAATGTAAGAACGTTTGCAGATCGTATGGCAACAGATTGTAGCTTCAGAAAATAATCTCTATTTGTTACTCTGATCGATATTTTGGTGTCAGGCTGCAAACATTTTATTCCATTCTCGATGAGTAGGTGTCGCAACATAAGAGAATATTTGTAAACGATAGACAGATTTAAAGAGTCTGTAATAACATTTACTTGATTTGAGGATGTAATTGGTATTTTTAAAGCAGATCTACGAATCTGATTCATTAGCCGAATGAGGATTTGAATAGGAATGCAGTGGGATCAAGCGCTGCAGTGGAACTAGACTCAGTATATTACTTTTAGGCCATCAGTAAGAGTTATGTTAATAACTAGAGCAGCCAATTTCCGTGCGCGCCATGTGCGCCGATGTGAGGATGATTGTATTTCATCAGAACTAATAAAAAGCATTTAGCATGTGTATGGTACTTGCTTAGACTGCATGGAAAGTGTAAGCATACGTAATAAAATGTCGTCGATACATAAATCGAGAAAACGACCGTTGTCAGACGAAGTGAATAAATTTATTATGGATTTCCCGGAGTTAATATACGATGGCTTAAAAATTAAATGTTTAGTGTGCAATACATATCTAATGTGTTGGTCAAAAACACATTGTAAAGAACACGTAAGCAGTTCGAAGCACAATAATAGCAAAATTAATCGACAACAGTTTATACATGAACTATGTAATTATACTTACCTTGTTAAGTAATGATTCATTTATTTCATTTTGGAATAAATATGCGAATCAAACTGTACCGAGCACGACAACGTTACGAAGGAATTTACCATCGGTGCGCAAACAGGTTGAAAATAAAATCAAAGCCGAACTGAAAAATAAAAAACTGTGGTTATGTGTGGACGAAACAACTGACAGCAAAAAACAATCTGTAGTTAATGTGATGGCGCGTAATATGGAACGACATCAACCAACGTCTTCAATTTTATTAGCATCCACGCGACTAGAACAATGTAATGCCGAAAATATTTCAGAGGTGGTATTAGATACTTTGGAAAAAAATTTCGAAAGACCAAGTATTAATGCTTATGACCGATGGTGCCGCAACTGTATTCTGTAGGCCGGTCTCATAGAAAATATTGTCCTAACTTGTTACATATTACTTGTAAACTCCATGCTCTACACCTTGTGGCGGAACAGGTTCGTAGATGTTATCCAGAGGTAGATGCTTTAATATTGAGTACAAAGGCAGTATTCCTGAAATCTCCAAAACGTATTAGGAAATTTCACGAATTGTGTCCCCATACTCCTGAGTCACCACAGCCGATTCTGACACGTTGGGTAGATGATTACGGGCGGGGTTTTACTATCATGAACATTTTGAAAAAATGAAGGACGTGGTTTTATCATTCGATCCGAAAGAAAGTGCAGCTATCAATACAAGGCAGAAAAAATGTCAAGATGCCCAGATTAAAATGGATTTACAAAGTATTCGTAAGAATTACTTGGGACTAGAAGAAGCAATAACAAAATTAGAAAATTCGTCGCTGTCGTTAGAGGAATCACTGCAAATCATTAAAGATGTTAACGCACAACTGTGTGATGTAGAAGACGCAAGAAATGAAAATTAAATTTGAAAGTGTTTTAGACAGAAATGCAGATTTTGACACCTTAACACGTATTTGTGAGGGCACGTCTACAGATGCGTTAAGTTGCTTAACAAAGTATTTTGATTATGCGAATATAACATCACTAGATGTAGAACGCTCGTTTTCCGAATATAAACATATTTTTTCCTCACGGCGGACATGTTTTTCAGAAATAACCTTAGAAACGCACCTGATTTTGAAAATATACAATCGAGTTTCTTCAGTTTGTCAATCCTTGGAAGACGCTTAAAACGGTAAGTGTTTGTTTAAACCCTCTGTCGCGCACGAAATTTTCATACATTTTCCATTTTATTTATAGGTACATACAACGCTGCTATAATATGTACTATTCTTATTTTTCAAAACTTGTATATCCATTTTTATTTGTTTCAAAGTTACAGATCTATGAATGTGATTGTCAGGTCAATAAAAACTGGTTTTATTTAAAAAAGTTCAATTAATAATATTTTCGAAATGCCCACCTCCTTGTTGAATGCAGGCTTGTGCCCGTAAGATAACAGAAGAAGTACTTATCCGAATTTCATACTTGCTTTGGCGGATTTGCTCGGCAGACAGGTGAATACGATCCAACAACTCTTCTCCTGTGTTCGAAACTTGCGCGAAAACTAAATTTTTCATGTGCCTCCATAAATAAAAGTCAGGGGGATTAAGATCGGGTGATCTGGGTGGCCATGCAACAGGACTACCTCGACCAATCCATCTTGGATAATTGACTTTAACCCAATTTCGGACAGCAATTCCGAAATGTTGTGGTGCCTCGTCCATGTGAAACCACATGTCTTGTCGAACATTCAGTGGGACATCCTCTAAAATACCTGTCAGTTCGTCAATAAGAAATTGAAGGTAATTGTCAGCATTTAACCTCCCAGGAAGAACGACAGGACCAATCAACAAGTCATAGATTAGGACCGCCCAAACGTTAATAGAAAATTCATGTAGAAATTTAGATGGGCTTATTGCTTTGGGATTTTCTGATGACCACCTGTGCAGTATTCTCAGATTTATAACACCTTCTCGTGAACGTAGATTCAGCTGTCCAGAGGACTGTTCTGCAGAAATTAAAATGAAGCCGTGACTGTCTTAATATCCAGTTAGAATAAACTAGACGAGCATAGTGGTCTGCCTCAAGCAAACCGTATCCCCTGCGATTGTGATATGGACATAAGCCCTCACGTTTTAAAATTCGCCAAACTGTCGTTCGTGGCACTCCTGGTTGTCTAGCGATTCGACGTACACTGGGAGTTGGATCCCTTGTAACAATAGCTACTGCTTCTTCCTCTAAGTCTGCTGGCAAATTTACTCCTCGGTCGAAAAGATAATCACGCAGTCCGATTCACGAAATTGTCTGTGTACTTCCAGAAACGTTCTGTAATGAGGAATGCGCCTATCGGGAAACCGATGTCGGTATTCAATAACTGTTTGACGTGCACTGCCGTTACAGGAGCCATACACAAAAAGCATGTCCGCATACTCTTGAGAAGAAAATCGGTACGGCATTTTGAATAAAGAAAAGGTGTCCACTCACTAATAAGCCGTTGTATGAACTGAAACGTAATGTAATCCTTTATTAAAAAATTCAACGTTAACAGTCATCTGAACATTTGTTTATTGTATGATATTCATGGTTCAGCACTTACGAAATAAGTAAGAACCTTCTTTATAATAAATAAATTTCCAGTACTACTTTTTGTAGATCTCTAAGAAATTACTGTATGCATTACAACACGTGTTTATTTATTTTAGGATAACATTTTATTATGCGACGTTAACAATCACAGGCCTGTTATTGAATCGCATAGCTTTTTTTTTAATAACATCAGTTTGTATTGACTTTAGGATTACATTTTTTTTCATGATCTGACAATCACATTCATAGATCTGTAACTTTGAAACAAATAAAAATGGATATACAAGTTTTGCGTTTTTATTACTTGAAATGAAGTCAACTTTACACTCCTAAAATTTGAACATAACAATACGTGACGGCTTGTATACTACAAATCGAGTGGTACTAACGTCAACTAAACGTCAACGTCGGACTGGGGGAATTGGGGAAACGATTGACAAATATAGTAAGTGCAGTAGGGAATTGGACACGCCCCCAGCGTTGCTTCACCACATATTATACCTGTATATGTAGTATAGATTACTACAATTATAATATCCGATACTACAAACGATAGTTGCTGTAGCAACAGTTATCGAGGTGTAACAAAAAATACGATATTTTTGTAGAATGCAATTGTGAAGTAATAGCAGTAGTAGTAGTTGTTGTTGTAAAACAGATACTATGCGGTGTAGGAATTGTTAAAGTTGGTGATGTACAAAATAGTATTATGTGTAATAATCTTTTTTTTTTGGGACACCTTTTGGTGACGAGGGACCAAACGTACAGCGACTCACTGTCATTTACTTGTCAGCCATCCAGACTATAGTAAGGTCTGTGTAACTATGTGAATCGCAATACCGTTACCTTAACAACATTGTCGTACTGTCAGCACTGAATTATTCGTTAACGTAAGAATTTATTGCAGAAAATTACGCAACTCCAAAATTATTACAGTTATATAACCTTTGATTTATTTTGCTGTAGGAATCGTTAGAGTTGGTGATATTCGAAGAAGTACTATGTATAATAATTAAAAATGAATAACTTTATTACTACAGGATTTAGGTATTTTTAACAAACAACATTCGAATTTAATAATCTCCTTCGACAAAGATTGAATGAGCGTTGTTCTTCATATAATAAATAATGGTCTTTGTGTTGTAATTGTATAGTGTATTACTAGAATATTTTATATTTTTTGTTGGCATTTGTGCGGCGCTATGTTCAAATCAAACATTTGTTTAATCTAAAAGAATACCAAAAATATTCAGTCTGTTAATGTCTAACCAATTCAAAACATTTCAACATATATTCTGTATTTGTTAAGTGAATTATTATGTGATTTTGGATTATAACGATAGTTTTTTTTAAAGCGCAACAGAGACACCTGGTGGTAAAATACTTTTTAAATCATAATAACATATATGTTGACAATTTTATTACATCTGCGTGAATAATTAATTCATATTTTTAATTAAACTGCCAATTTAACTAAGATATAATAATATTGTCATAGTAATGTGACAGCAAGGATTTGTAACTACAGAAATGTCATTCACCTTTTTTCTGTTTTTATGGTGTCCTGTATATAAGAAACTGTATTCTTATTTAGATAATTGACTTATATTAGTGACCTACATGACTGTCTACCACACTTTTGCCTACAAAAACTTCAGTTGAGAACTACAAGGTAATTGGTGAATGATTTATGGAGCCACCTGCACATAAACGACTATGTAAAAGCCTAAAATTGATCTAATCAGTTATAATGAAATACACTCAGCTAGTTAAGAAACTCGTTAGATCAAATTCGTAATTTCTTTAATACTTTATTATCTCTAAATTACATATTTTTGACTGTAATAATTTAGGTTGAATATAAAAATGTTTATGAATGTTGAAGAATAGTAAATTATGTAATCATCGTTGATGAAATATATTTAAATATAAATTTAGTATTCTATTAGAAAATATCTGATATTCTGAAGTAGATACACGCAATGTTCAGTATATGTCAAATATAGGCAAGAAAATAGTTCTAATTCAGAGCTTTCTAGGTATATCGACACCAATTTTAACACATATATTGCTGTGTATCTTTCCTCTGAGATATTTATAATGCCATGCAAGTGAACGTGCCTATTTGCACGCTTATCTTTAATATAAATCTAATCTAACATACTCACACTATTTATATCTAACTTAATTTATTAAGATTTCTATGACTAAGCAAATATATCCAAAGGATATGTAAAATAAAAATAATACAAATAGTAAAAATCTTCACTTGATTAATATTTGTTCGTAAAACGACAATTGTTTCGCCAACACAGTGGGTACTTACTAGAGCACATAGCAAGCTAATATCATGTTAGTTGATCACAAAAACATATTTCTATAGATAATTCAAAATTCGTTTTTAGTTATAATACATTCATACGTCATACTAATTCTTTTTATTATTATTTTTTATGTGCACATAAATGAGCCGTTTATATATTATGATTTGTTTGTTTTTCATGCACATATTTATATTCATCAATAACGAGGTTATTAATCACCTAGTCTAGTTAGTTCAGTGCCACCAAATATTATTTACAATCTAATATCGTGGTAGAAAAAAAGTTTTTTTTGGAAGTGATCGATGTTTAATAGGATACAAAATAGAGAGTTGTTGGGGCCGAATCCAGCTCATGAAGAGGCAAATGTATTGTTAGATGTTATCCGGAGTCGGAAGGCCAAATAATGGTGGTTGCTATCCAGTGTCGAAGGACCAAATGGATGTCTAGATGTTTCTTGAAAAAAAGATAGTTCAACCTCTGCAAACCACTGATTTACCGCATATATCATATCATTACTTGACGGTAATCGTTTATCACGTAAGTGTTCTTGAAGTTTTGGAAACAGTCGGTAATCGCTGAGGGTCAAATCTGCCGGATACAGAACTAATTCGAAACCTGCTTGAGGTATTGCAGCTATTGCAATGGCGGACTTGTGACTGGGTGCGTTATCCTGATGCAAAAGAACACCTTAGCGCAACATTCTCTGACGTTTTTATTTTATCAAGTCACGTAATTTGGGAACTAAATTGGCGTAACAAGCACTTGTAATTGTGGCCCCTTCCGCAGGAAATCTACTAAAATTACACCTTCAGCATCCCAAAATACGGATTTTTTCGGTGGTGGTGAACCCTGTTTACTCTGTATTTTGGTCTCTACATCACAATGATGGATCCAGAACTCATCCATTGTCACTAATCTTCCAACAAAATTTTCTTAGGCATGTCTATACCGCATTAAAATACGACTGCAAATGTCTTTTCGAGTTTGTTTGTGTGCGTCTGTTAACAATCGTAGTACCCATCTCGCAGACAATTTTTTCATGTTCAATTTGTCTGTAATTGTATTATATACCACATGGTATGAGAGACCAGTATCGTCCATTATCTGTCTAATAGTCACACATCAATCTTGCTGCACGAGATTATGGATCTTTTTAACAGTTTCTTGGGTAGTTGTGGGCGCTCCACCTGCATGTTCATCTGTACACGACTGTCTACCACGTTTAAACTCACGACACCACATTTTAACTATTCGTATGATACTGCAGATTCTCCTAATCTATCCACCAAATCATGATGAATTTGAGTTAGGGTCATCTCTTTTAAACGTAAGTATTTAATCACCGCTCGTTGCTCGACACGATCCATTTTGATACTGATATGTGACTCTCTCGACCTCGAGCATCTATAGAATGTTTCTCTATAATCTGTAGATGGTTTCTATAGGAACATATAAAAAAGTTTAGGCTTGTAAGTTTTTAGCGTTAGTCTATACATAGACGGTTACAATGCGACGTGAAGATAAATAGTTGTTTTGGTTTATAAATGGGTCAGGGGCGGAGCAAAGAAATCAGTACTTGTATTTAAATGATAACTGATACGTGTTCGTAACCGCTTATTTAATTGTCGCATATTAGTGTCTTCCTTTATTTTATTCTGTCCTATTTACCGTTAACCTACCTGTATGTTTTTCTGTTTTCGTTCCCATATCTGCAGCGGATTACTTATTTGGTTTTTTGGTGGCTTTCCCACTCCGTCGAGAGAGAAAAGATTCGACCGAGCAGAGTGAAAGACAGACCTTGGTACTGAGAAGTCGTATCTCGTTATCGTTCCTACATGTCGTTGTTAATTAATAAGGCTTAATTAAGCCCTTTATGTAAAGTTCGCGCCTAGCCTCCTATTTTAGGGATTTCTTTTATCAACACGTGACGTTAATTGATTGCATAATTACCCGAATGGGATCTTTTTTTGGACGAAAAGCGGAACGCTTCTCACAAGAGATATATTTGAGTTCCGAAAAAAACCATCAGAAATTGATCGGGTATGTAATATTTAAATTCATTTATTTTCTTTAATTTTTTCTCGATTTTCTTTTTTCTGCATCTCTATAACAGATGGCTTTTGCTGGACGATCGTCGCACTACCGCTCATCTCCACGCTGCTTTTGGCTTTTCCGTCTTGAATTGAGACCGCCGACCCTTCGACAGGACAAAGAACTTAAGATTTAGTTTTCTCTTTACATGTTCAATTATACTTTATTTTTGTAACCACGTAATTCTAAGCGGCCTATTAATTTTATTTAATTGATTGCATAATCATAATTTAGCCAGTAATAATATTTAATTTAGTTTCACGTGTTAAAATAATAAGATTACGTTTTTTTTCTCTCTATACATAGTCAATTTTTCTTTATGGGGATAGCTACGTAATTCGAAACATCCTAACTATTTTAGTTAATTAATTTTAATAACATCACTGATTAGTTTTCTTTTATTTGGTGCTATATTTTAAACGATTAAAAATTTATTTCAAGAGTACAACGTAATTGCACACCTGTTACTTTTTAACAAAAAAAACAACTTTTACATTAAATATAGAAAGATTTTTCATTGAGTTTTTCTTCGTTGTAGAAAACGTGTACAAGGTTTTTGTGTTTCTTAGATCGTTAAAATAAAATACGTATTCTAGTTTTACTAATTTGTGTATTAAAATTTAAGAATTATGTTTCTCAATTATTGGTCAATTTGATTAATTATAATTATAGGCGTTCATTTCTTTTTTTTCTTAATCTTATAAAACCGCCAACATTAGTTAATTTTTTCTTAAATATTCAACTTTTTAAATTTTCATTTAGTTCATTTTAACATATACATATATCAAAACCCTCTAGATACCAGGTCTGCCCAATAGATCTGGCTTACAATTTTGTGGTTATAACTGTGAACCTGATAAATACGTATTTTGATGGGGGTGTAATTAATTACTGGGTATAGTATCCAGCTTGTAAACTAGTTTCTACATTATTGCATTCGTTCAATTCCTTTTTTTTATCATTATTATTGACACTTCGCGTCAGAGAGAATCTGAGCCTTATGTAAGATTGCCTATTGCTATTCGATTATTTTTTCTCAGTTTTTTGTTTATAGTTGTTTAATTAAAATAAAGCGTAGACTAGTTGAATTCGAAAACTCTCTTTCCTTTTGATTTCGTTTCGGACGGCTTGGTTGCGTCATTTACCTGTTGCGTGGCTTGCCTGCTTTGCTATCGTCACTTCCGAATTTGCGGCGTCTAGCGGTACCAAATTCGGTGGCGCCTTTTCACCACCTCCTTTGGTTTTTTTTTGTGCCTCTGAGTCTCCCACCTCTAGGCTGAGGCTGTCTTTGTACCCGCGGGTGGGCCGCTAGACATTGGCAGGAGAGGGTGGTGGGGCAATTCACATCGTCCAAAACTTGTTTTTTTTTCTCTTCGTTGTTGTTGAGTTTTATATAGTTTCGGTATTACCACCATAGCATAATAAGGGAATAAACATTAAAATAAACAGAATATTAACAATTTAATCATAAATATGATCGGTGTTATAATAGTATTTGCATTTGAATGCGGTTATTTGAATCTGTATATAATAGTTACTTTTTTTCCAGTTATGAAGAATATATTTGAGTACAATTCAATTGCATTGAAAATGTGTTAAATATGTTGTTTCAACAGTAGAATAGAAATACAACTACGGCATAAATAATATATCAAAAATTTAAAAAAAACGAATGCAAGGAATTGATGATGGAATAATAAACTATAGAAACGTTTAATTAATAGAATTTCTAATAATAAATATTTATTTATTATTTGTGAACAGACGGTAAATGACATATTAAAAAAATATATAAACTAAATAAATATAGAAATATATTAAATGTAATAAGAGAAACACAAAAAAAAAAACAGCAATGTACAACACTACTAATGCACAATGTCATAGTCCTTAAGTTATTTCACTTCCGTCACTTTCTATATACAGGGTTGGGCAAAAGTAACGCATCAGTCGAATAATTCCGTAAATATAAACTTTAGAACAAAATGTTGTTAACAAAAGTTTTTTGACAAGTTATTTTGTATTGGCTTCAATCATTTGTTTTTTTTTTTCATGATGATTACATATTATACATGATTACATATCCATTTTTAAATGGAAATAATATTATTTCTTAGACAATTCGGAATCTTTATTAAGTTCTGAATATGAATGCGTACCATTTTCATGGAGTTAGATAATAAAAATATTTTGAAAAAAATAAAATTTAATAAAAGTAAACAAACTACAAAATTAAATTAAATGCTCAAAGTGACGTCCTTCTACTACCTGACAGTGTCCTAAACGTTCCCAAAAATGACAAATTGTATTTTGTAAACTATTAGGTGGTATGGCTTGTATCTCACGAGTAATTTTTGCTCTCAAATCCTCTAGGTTTCTAGGTTTCTCCTTGTATACTTGCACCTTTAAGTGTCCCCAAAGAAATAAATCCAATGGATTTAAATCGGGAGACCTAGCGGGCCAATCAATAAAACCCCGACGTCCAATCCAACGACCGCGAAAAATTGTGCCTAAATATTGTCGAACATTAATAGCATAATGTGGTGGTGCTCCATCTTGTTGAAACCATAGATTACGGTTTGGCATGCTTGGTTGATTGTCGTTAGGAAATAAAATCAACAGATCTGGTACAATATGGTTACGCAATAATTGTAAGTAACCATCACCATTTAGGTTGTGTTCCAAGAAGTACGGACCTATGATTTGTTGCCCAACAATGCCAGCCCACACATTAAGTTTGTGGCGATGCTGTGTATGATTTTCTCGCATCAAATGTGGATTCTCAATCACCCAATAACGGCAGTTATGCCTATTTACAAATCTATTTAGACAAAATGTAGCTTTGTCAGAAAATACGATGTTTAAAAAATTTGGATCGTTATTGGACAATTCCATTATTGTTTCACAAATCTGTAATCTTCTGTCCGGGTCATCTTCGTTAAGTTCGTGCAGTAAGTGTATCTTATAGGGCTTGTATTTGTTCGCTTTTAATATTCGTCTAATAGATCTGCTACTCATATCATTTTCTAATCCTAGTTGAGTGGTTGACGTAGTGGGATTTTCCGTTACAGCAAGTAAAACATAAAAAGATCGGTCTTCATTAGTGATTTCGTTTGGTCGGCCAGCTTTAGGTATATCTCTAACATTGCCCGCTTTTCTAAATTTAGTAACCAATCTAGAAACTGTTGATTGACCTATATGATCTCGATCCAAATAAACATTATTGAATAAAGTGCAAACTTCGTGATGTGAACGTTGCCTGTCACCATATCCGACCATAATAAGAATTTATATTCTTTCTTTAGTAGTTAATTTGACCATTTTCACACAAAACATGTAATAAAAAAAGCAAATTTTACGATGGAAACTATTTTATTGTGAAACGTCAATAATTCAATGACAGTCAAAAAATCTACAATTTCCAAAGCAATCTACAAAACACTGCACTAGTCCAAATGTACGTTTATTAATTTTGTTTTTTTCTCAAAATTTTTATTATCTAACCCCATGAAAAAAGTACATATTCATATTCAGAAATTAATAAGGATTCCGAATTTTCTAAAAGAAAATATTATTTCCATTAAAAAAAGAATTTTTTTTTTGCTGTCATATGTAATCATCATGAAAAAAAAACGCAAATGATTGAAGCCAATACAAAATAACTTGTCAAAAAACTTTTGTTGACAACATTTTGTTCTAAAGTTTATATTTACGGAATTATTATACTGATGCGTTACTTCTGCCCAACCCCGTATATTAACAATTCAGTAAGCTAAAACAATATCAAATATTAAATTTAAGTTTAAAAGATGAAATATACTTTACAAATATAAAGTAGATAAATGAAATGGCGCTGAATCCAATCTGACGTACGGTGTAATATAAATCGGTGATTAACATAACTGAACCATCATCTTCGGAAGTTGAAACGGGCACACACAATCAGTAAGGCCAGTCGAGCGAAACATTGTGTCTCCCTTCGTCAGCGGCAATTGCTTGGACCACTTGGCCCAATCCGACGTTCCATACATATACAACGTCAAATTTATTGTTAATTGAACTGTTAACGTAATGCAGTTAGCGACGTTAATTTATAAAAGAACGGCAACAAATATATTTGTGAGGTTCTAAAGACGAAGTGACGTGATTAGTTTTTACTGTTCCAAAAACGACATTAACTTCCGAAACGTTAATCTGCATAACCAGTTCAACGGAAAAGCTATTAACTAGATCGCGACATATTATTTTATGGTTTCAGATGATATTAGTTTTACGTTACTTTAAGTTTCAGACAATATAAGCAAATATTCTTAAATGCAACAAAGGTGAAAAACGAAAACCGCTTAAAGTTTTGTAAATTATATACGAACGTCATATTGTAAGCTTCTTGTCCGCAAGTAATACTACTACTTAGCTCAATTTTCTTTAATTTATATACACTGGACTTTCATGAAGAGTTTAACGCTAATATGAAGATTATCCTAGTACGGAAATGACGTATGTATAATATCTTTACAGCATACAATAAAGCTTTTAAAAGATAACAAAGTTGAATCAATATGAAATGTTGCCTGTCGTAATTTTTACTAGGTGCAGAACAGTATTTGAAGAATGCATCAAAGGCAATGAAATGACGATTCCTATTAAAAAAGCAGTGAAATATTTGGGAATGATAGTAAATGATAAATTCCGCTGGGCAAAACATATAATTAATATGTTCTGCCCAGTCGAATTAATTAATTATACACCAGGGAGTTTTTATGTTATCTACCTAGCTATGGAAACAATATCCTCTCGTGACAATTTCCTTACATGAAGTTTCTGTGACATTTTATAGTATCATCTCTAAGCTTGGTTCGAATCGTTTAACATTTATTACTTTTACATTGGTTTAAAGAAGAGAAAATGAGTGACTTGAAACAGGAAGATTTGCGAATGAGCAAAATCTCAGCACGATGGATTCCCACAACAAAATGCGTAGTAGACAAATTTGTTAAGAGAATTTTACTGTTTTATTTCAAGAACACATCTTAAATACTATTGTAACTGGGTATGAAATTTGGGTACATCACTGGGACCCTCCCACGAAACAAGGCTCCATGCAATCGGTTTATAAGCGCTCTTCATCGCCCAAGAAGGCAAAAACGCAATTTTCTGCGGGAAAAGTGATGACAACAGTTTTCTGATATGTGGAGGGTATCCTCTTAAAAAATACTACACAATTTTGCTCAGAAAACTTTGCTTCTCGACAACAACTGCAGGGTGTATAAGACACGAATTGTTCAAAGAGTAACAAATGAATGCGGCTTTGAGACATTACAACATCCACCCTACAGTCCAGACCTCGCCCCCGTGGCCACTATCTCTTTCCAAAACTAAAAAAACACTAAAGGGCGTTGATTTTTATCGAATAACGACGTGAAAAATGCTGTGGGTTTGTATTTTGCGGAATTGCAGATACCTGCGGTCGTGCCATGATTAGATTGCAATCCATCCGTGAACCAGGTGCCGGCACCCTAATTGCTCAAGCTACTCTTTGCCTGTTCTCTGGTTAGCATAGATATATTCGGCTTAACTGTAAACATAATCTTAGGTGCTATACTGCCGTCGGCATTCGTAAATACCGATTCTTCAAATATAGTTCCTCTGATATCTATATGGCTCCAAATTACATTATTGGGATAACATAAGCCATTGGGCTTCTCATGATCGCAGTCATGGCCTCCGCTTTCACAAGTAGTTCTAGCGGAGGAAATCCCACAATGGTGTGCATGAAGGCGGTTCTCGTGCTGTGAATGGCTTCTGTGATTCCTAACCGCTTGTCGTTGGAGAGTCGTGAGGATTCACACCGTCAATGTCAGCTCCGCTCTGCTCCCCCAGGCAACTGCTCCATAGATAATCATTGGTCTTACTACCACTGTGTACAACTAGTGTACTACTTTTGGTTTTAATGTCCATGTCTTGCCAACAGCTCTTCTACATTGCCAGAACGGCTGTGTCGCTCTGCTTCTGATTTTGACTAGGTGTCTGCTCCAATTCAGTTTCGTGTAGTGATATGCCTAGACTTCACTTCATTGGAGTGGAGGTGGAATATCGCAAAGGAAAAAGGAAAGGCTTTAGCTAGTAATCAAAAATAATGAACAAATTTTGTACATGTAAATAAAACAGACCACCTTACATGTAAAGACAGTATCTTATTAAACGACGGTGGTGCTACTTGCGCGTGTAGGCGCAGTCTTAGCGTAATGGAGATTTTCGAAAAATATCGAGATTGGTAGTCGTAACGCACAGTTTAAACGAGAGCCTCCATTTATTGGGTGTGCCTTTAGTCAGTAGAGACGGTCGAGGATTGACTAAACAGATGGTAAGTAGCGCCACTTGGTTTTACGCACTGAGGCTCGGGACTGAAAACTAATAAAAGTGTTGCGCGTTCGTAGGTGCATGCGCTTACAGACTGCTAAATTGAAACAAAACGTCGGACTAAACTAAAGGAGGGGTACCTAAATGCAAAATAAGGAATAGAAAATAGTTAATTCGTATATTGATAAAAAAAACAAGTATTAATTACATACAAAGCATTAGTAAAATGGTATCAAGGAAAGTAATGAATTTAACAGAAATTACAATTTATTTAAATTTTTTAGTACGCCTATGGTTTGCGTGGTGCCGAATCAATGCAATATATTTCGTGAATGTTACACAAAGTGGTTGGTCAAAGATACTTAATTGTGAGAAATTATCTCAATTAACCATTTATTTAAATACCAAATTATTTTAAAAATTAATTCTATAACCATATTTGTACCATAATTAATTTTAAAATTGTATAATAATAAAATAAATTTTTTTAATAAATACGTGAATTACATGATAATTTACAAAAGATCCAAATATACGTACATACGAATATAACTAAGACTATATGCCGTTTTAATTGGCATCAATAATGGAAATCGTTATAAAAGTAAATATAAAAAAAGGTAAAGAAAAAAGACGAAGATTTAAATTTCATAAAAAAATGAGTCTTTGCGGAAGTACCTCGTTCGGCTGTATGTGCGAGATCGAGATGGATGGATCCACGGCTGGTACGTGTTCTTGTGACCAGATATCCAGTCAAGATGATGTTTTTTCTGTCTCCGTTGTTTGTTTGGTTGTCTGTCTTCCTCATTGCGAAATATATATATATATATATATATATATATATATATATATATATATCACGTTTGTTGGACAAAGAAAGCCTAAACAATATGTTCAGATTATGACTTAAAAAAAATCATCGAGATCAGGTCAAAAGTTTTTCGCATATGAAAGGCGTTTGCGTTTTGATCTACCGTTAGACGGAAAGAACTTATCTTGCTAATAAGTCTCGGTAACACAATTAATCCGAAACGATTGATCACTCCTGTGCGACATTCAGATCATTACAGGAATTTCCCATACTGTAAGGTGCCGGTTACCTTTAATCAGCTCTTGTCTCTCTCATATATAATGTGTTGTGGTTGTGGTATCTGGATTACTTCATAGTGTAAATGATGTTCACTGAGAGAATTTCATAGGACATATTTGTTGGGATGACGTTGCTGAACACTTGTTGGATATAAACGATCAAAGAGATTTTAATTTATTATTGAATAAATTACATTAAGTAATAGATATGTATCTATAATAATCAACCAATTCAATGTCCAAATTCACTAACGGTAGCAGGTTTTCTAGTAACTCCCACACACACTCTTTTTGAAAAAGAAAAGTTGCACTAGCTTTTTTCGTCGAGATTAACGTTTTTCGTTTCAACAGGTTGGCCGTAATATGCCGCGCTGATTATATGCTGCTCGTAAAAGAAATCAATTACTAGTACGTTGGCAATCTCAAAAATAAAGTTGCAATCATTTTCCCTGCAGAAAGACCAGTCTAAGCTTTCCTAGGTGGTGTTTTTCCAGGTTGTCGTTATACTACGTCTGCCTGATTTGATTTATAGGTATAATAATGTATCCATGTTTCATTACTTTCATTACATCATCGAGATCAGTTCAAAAGCCTTCCGCATATGAAAGGCGTTTGCGTTTTGATCTACCGTTAGACGGGAAAAACTTATCTTGCTAATAAGTCTCGGCAATACAAGTCATTCGAAACGATTGATCACTCCTGTGCGACATTTAGATCATTACAGCAATTTCCCATACTGTAAAGAGACGGTTACCTTCAATCGGCTCTTGTCTCTTTCATATATAATGTGTTGTGCTTGTGGTATCTGGATTACTTCATAGTGTAAAAGATGTTCATTGAGAGGCTACCAAACAAGTACTGATATATTACAGAATATCATAGGCATTTGTAGGGATGATCTTGCTGTACACATGTTGGATATAAACGATCAAAAAGATTTTAATTTATTTTGAATAAATTACATTAGGTATTAGATGTGTATCTATAATAATCAACTCTAAGTAATTTTTTAATAAGTTTCTTCATATTTGAAAAATTTCCATAATCACTAATATTATTAGAGTGCATGATTTAATTGTATGAATTGTATTATAAGAATACCAGCACGGATGACTATATTAGGACAGTCATTTGCTATAATAATTTGCGATTTCTTACTTTTACATGAGAATGTAGAGAATATAGCATCATATTATACTTAATATGATGCTCGATAATATAATAAAATGACGAAGTAAGATTTAAAGCTCAAATGCTATAACACAAATATTTAATAAAACGGTTAATTGGATAATGACTTAACCATAAAACCTTAACATAAACAGCTTCAATAACCATGGATAATTATATAATGAACAGTTTATTATCTCTATGTAATAAAGTTATTAATTGGTAATGCGTTCTACGTCTACTAAAAGTTCTAGTGGCTTCGTTTAAACGGCTAAACTTTGCAATTTAACAATTTAATTTTGATATATTTCATCTACTACTGTAATATATTTGGTTGTGTACAAATTAAATATAAACTAGGCAGAGCGATAAGTATTTTTTTTGTTCTGAATACGGAACATTGATAATGATAGTAAGTATATTACGAATAAAAAGATTGTGTTAAAGAAAGAATAAATATATGATCAAATCCCTTTTCTACCCAGAGAGTGTAAGGGGTGTGAACGAAATCGAAATAAAAATAATTTCCCTAGTCTCATCATTATCATTAAAATAATCAATAAATCACGGACAAAATTTTTGTCTTCGAGGTATGTTTGTAGGAAATACTTTAGAAGTCGCTTTTCAACGGTAAGGGAGTAAGTCTAGATCATTTTTAAGGATGTGTCTAATAGTGCCGTAAGAGAGATATAGTTCTTACTGTAAGTATCACACACAAATGTGTGGATGTTCTTCAATTACATACCGTTAGAAAAACCATTAAGTGTAGGCATTTCCATCGTTAGGTGGAATTATAGTTGAGTCACACTTAATGACTCTCAGATAAGCATACTATTTTAAGTAGATATAAATAGGAAATGATTTTTCCAGAAACAAGTTTCTTTTTATATATTACTTACTATAGTCTGTTTCACCCAAACTTCGAAGTATTGGGTCTTATGGAGAATAGCCTCTCTTATTAACTTATAGCGATGCTCATATAACTATCTTTTTTTAACAGTACGACGTTGTATTTATTTTGGCGCACTTTGTCTCTAGAGGAAAATTTTTATTTTGTGTTTGTTATATACTCCCTGTCACTTGAAATTTTCGATCTGTCATGTTTTGTGTATATTTCGTTTTGTTTGATTTTATTTGATTTTTTCCCTTTATCTTTATTTGTATTAATTCTTCTTTTTTTTTTAAAACTACTGCAAATTCAATAATATAAACTATTGTAAGTAAAATCGAAATAGTTAATTATTATCACATAAAAATGTAAACTTAGAGGTTGCAGGATCACAGTCGCAAGCAAGAAAAATACCAACTACTCCCTCTAAGAAGCAAGAGATTTTCAACTGGTTAAGTGAGAAAGGCATTCCTGTTGAGGAAGGATTACTAAAACGCGATTTGCTACAAATTTTGTCGATACACAAGGATCACTATAATAAATATCTGCTTGATGAAGCAGCTGCTCAGAGGGGACATACCATATTACGTTTGCCACCCTATCATTGTACATTAAATCCTATTGAAATGGTATGGGCACAGGTGAAGAATTATATCACGCACAACAATACTTCTTTTAAAACGAAGGAAATACCAATTCTCATAGAAGAAGGTTATAAAAATGTTTCAGTTCAGAACTGGCAAAATTATATCAAACATGTTATGAATGGTAGGGCAACTTACTTTTCCTATTACTACTTTTTCTTAATTTTTTAAAATTTTTAGTTGAGGACGAGATGTGGAGATTAGATGAAATGCAGGATGATCCTAAGGAATTTATTATTCATTTGTCAGCTGGATCTTCTTCTGCTAGCTCTTCAGACATTGATGTATTTTAATTCATTGATTTACTAATTTGTTTATTTATTTTTGATTCACTTGTGAGAATAATATTGTCTTACATGAAAGTTGTGTACACTGTAAATGTCTCATATTTATAAAATAATCCAAAATAAAATTACATTATTGAATTAAAAAAAAATGTCGAAACGATTTTGTTTAATTTATGCACATCTACCTATTTTTGCATTAATGATTTTAACTAAATTGAACGTCTTGTAAATACAGATTTAAGACGAGAGTTTTCTAACCTAAAAGGTAAACAACATGCATTTTGAATGTCAAATCGATAAATCAATATCTTACGTATAGCCAATCGTGGCCAATCTATAAATGAAATAACCCTATTGTTAGAAATTAGGCAACAACAAATGCAATCTCCATAAGAGCAATACTTCGAAGTTTGGGTGACATAGACTATAGAAAGAAATATATGTATTGCAACAGTTTGATAATAATATTGTACGAGGGCTGATTGATAATGTATAAGGTCTCCAACACCGCCATTGTGTTAGTCGGGGGTATAGAAACAACTTCTAAACAACAATCCGTGATAGAATTTCTAACGCTCATCGAAACTTAAAGGCGTTTGAAAGCTGTTTATGGCAACGATTATATGGATATGAAGAATGTTTGCCGGTGGGTTTAATGTACAAAACTCTGTCATAGAGCCGAAATGAAGGTGCCTGACAAAAACCGATCAGGTTGAGCAGTATCAGTGAAGCATGAGAAGAATCTAAGCCAATTGAATGGGAAATCGCCGAATTACCCAAAAATAAATAAAAGACAAGTAAAAGTCCAGTACGTCGATTTATAGAAAAGATTGCGCCAGATAGCTCCCGTGACAATTAGCGGATGTCAGGAATAAACAAAAAAAAACATTTGTCAAGAACTTCTTAACAAGTGCCTACGTGAACGAGATGTTTTTTCACATTCACATCACCACTGGGGATTAATTTTGGGTTCATTATTATGACTCCGAAAACAAACAACAGTCAATGGAATATCGTCGCCCTCATTCTCTACGTGTACGAAAATTCAAAAGAGTTCGGTCAGTGCACAAAGTAATGGGATCAACTATTAATTCAATAAGATACTGCAAGACTTTACGATAGAACGATTTTTTTATTGCGCCATAATAACACCAGACTACATTGCAGCAACGAAACAATGACGAGACAGAAATGGTTGTATCGCACCCTCTCTACAGTCCTGATTTGGTACCTTCAGGTTATTGGTTGTTGCCAACGTTGAAGAAGGTGTTAAAAGGTGAACATTTTTCATCAGTCACTGAAGTTCGGGCTGCTGTTCGCAATTGGATCAACAGTAAAGAAGAAAGTTTTTTCATCGCCGGAATGAAGAAATGGACTCAGCGTTTGGAGAAATGTGTTGCACTAAATGGTGATTATGTAGAAAAATAATTATGTACTTTGGTAGTATAACAAATTTACTTAATTTTAAGACTAGTTTCATTATTTTGTCTTTTGTAATTCTTATTTTATAGAATTGGAGACCTTATATATATCAGTCCTCCTCGTATGTCGAAACTGCAGTCGCACATTAAGTTAAATAAAGCTGAATAAGTATAGAATGCTTTTATTTTACTGTAATAACTCGATATACGGTCATGTGTATGCGTAACACTTTGGCAAGGCGACAGCCTCGCCTGTAATACGAAACATTAACGTGTTATCCAAACACGACCTTACTCCGTATTTGTTGCATACACAAGGCTATGCATCAGGGTTGTACATTTGTTCTAGAAACAACTTGTAAGTAAGACAAGGATCTTCTCTGATATATATAGGCGATAGTTTAAGTCATAGACATAGTAACAACCAGTCAGTGGTACGAACTGTGGGTACATCTTAATAACCACGTTCTACCCTGTCTTAGTTGAACTAAGTATAATGTGTATATCTTGTATATAGTATTGTTATTCATTTTATAAGCGTTGATTAATTATAGTATGTAAACCGAACTTCGAATGTGTATCATTTAATTGTCCGCTCAGCCTCGAACCTGCACAACAATGTGGCCGCACAAACGGCCCACATTACATGCCGATCCATGCCAGCCCCTAAGGGCATAGCACATTACATAGCGATCCTCCAGTTACATAGGACTTTACACGGCGATCACTGCTAGTCGCTTAAAGCCGTAAGCGCACATTACATGGCGATTCCTGCCTACCTTCATCCAGCCTACCTACGGTCCTTACATGGCGATTCTGCCTACCTACGGCATAGGACCATTCTGCCAGTCGTTTAAGACTGCAGGGAAATAGTAGGAACCCGGAACGAACCAGCAAAGAAAACGGACTACGCGAATGGAAGAAATCATCTCCATCGCCAAGAGCAAGCTGAAGCCACTCATCAGGTCAGCCCACAGAAGCTCTGTACCGCTTCAAGAGAAGAAACATGCAGGTATATTTTTTTTTAGAAATAAATTCATATACAGACAATTACAGAGAAAAAGTGACTTTTGCATACATAAACTGTGTACATTTCGTTAGTTAAAATGTTTGTTTGTATTGTAATAGTAATATTAGTTGGATGCATATACACAATATGTGTATTATTTATTTCTGTCTACGCAGACATAATGCAGCGTAGCAAAGTATTCTATATTTAAAGGTCAGACATGTTTATACGATGTAATTTAGAAATACTACATCATGGCCGAGAAATTAAAAACTGTCGCAATTTTGTTGTCAATATATTTTTTTAAGAAAGACGCCTACATAAAACAGAGGAAATATGTTATATTTTTTTTCTCACAAGTTCATTTACGTTAAAAATGCATATATAAAATGCATACGCTTGTATTTTTAATAGGCGCTACACATGAGTGTTATATTTCATATTGTTTATTGAACAAACAGATAAACAATAACATGTGTATTTAAACTAGCCGCGAATAAATAAACATCGAATTAAAAATATGTATGTACTTACAAATCAGTTTAGAAATCCTCAATGCCAAGTTCATAAAAAATCGCAAGATCTCATTTATTTCTAAATGAGTAGAGTTCGCGATATTGAGCAGAAGTTATTGCTGACACATTCAAAAAGTTTTTTCGCAAACAAAAGAGAATAATATTAAATTAAAGATGAATATACGAGGAGTAGTATATTAATTTTATTTGCAAGATTTCCGAAAATTTTTTCACAAACGCCTTAGAAGTTGATTCCAATGATGTAATGGTTAATAACGGGACAACCGATAGCATCCTAATCACGTCAGGAGCTCAATAGACGACAGAGACCTATCGATTGTACCATTATGAGACCAACAACAGTGCAGTTTCCACCAACCTCAGGACTGATCATCTTAGAGGTATGGAACTGGCGAAAACGATAACCAACCGAATCAGACGAACTTCAAGAGTAAAAGAAAGGCAAAGAAGACTCCAATTCGCCCCTAGGTCGTGAGGAAGCAAGCATGCGCTTCCAGGAAATGGTCTGGCACGACGAAAAACGCTATCATAATTTTTTTTTAAGAGAAAACAAGTTATAACAAAGGTGTGTTTTGTTAACTAGGTTTTCTGTAGTGGAGAAAAGGCTTACAGCATAAGGGAAATTCCGCTCTACGAGCACCCTTACTGTAGTCAGAATAAGCTTCACAAGAATAGTTCTGCGCAGGAACATGACAGACACGGAATATGTGTTGTCCAGGGAAATACACGGAAGAGTGATTTCCAAAGTAATTTTTCCCATGGAGGGAAATAGAAAAATAGAGAGTCGATTTATGTTAAACTATGTATGGTTAAAAAGGGAGCACAAAGAATTGGAAACAAACAATCAAGCACAAGAATTGAAATCACAAGATCAAGCAGGAGGAATCGGAAACAAGAACCAAACGCGAAAAACAAAAAGACAAGAATGGCAAACTGCGAAACAAGGCAATTATTCTATATAAGTTACACATGATATAGAAATAAAATTTAAAAAGCGAACAGACTAACAACATTGAGACAGTGTACAATATGTGTAGAATATTTATCATTTTACGATTTACAATTTAAGATTTACGATGTACCATTTATCATGTACTATTTGATCACTATTTGTACTATTTGGTGTAACAGGTTTCAAATCATTGTTGAATTTTAGCAACCTTTATTGTACGAAACCTTATGATGTTTAAGTAACGCACGTCATATTTTGATATAGGAATTAAGAATGTAAATAGAGATACAGATCCGTGGTAAAAGAAAAGCCAAGCATGTTATGTTGGTTTTTCTTTTTCCCCAAGGGGGCAGGTGTAATAACTCGATATACGGTCATGTGTATGCGTAACACTTTGGCAAGGCGACAGCCTCGCCTGTAATACAAAACATTAACGTGTTATCCAAACACGACCTTACTCCGTATTTGTTGCATACACAAGGCTATGCATCAGGGTTGTACATTTGTTCTAGAAACAACTTGTAAGTAAGACAAGGATCTTCTCTGATATATATAGGCGATAGTTTAAGTCATAGACATAGTAACAACCAGTCAGTGGTACGAACTGTGGGTACATCTTAATAACCACGTTCTACCCTGTCTTAGTTGAACTAAGTATAATGTGTATATCTTGTATATAGTATTGTTATTCATTTTATAAGCGTTGATTAATTATAGTATGTAAACCGAACTTCGAATGTGTATCATTTAATTCTCCGCTCAGCCTCGAACCTGCACAACAATGTGGCCGCACAAACGGCCCACATTACATTACAAAATAAGAAATATCACAAAATAGCGAAACAAAATGTTAAATATTAGATATAGATAGAGTTAATTTAATTTTCGAAAGTAGTAAAAGTACGTCGGCGAGATAGTGATATGCTTTGCTTGTGAAAAGTGTGCTAGGACTTCGAGTGTAATACTTTCTATTGCACATAATAACTTAGTTGCCGAAATACGTATCCACTATTTAAACCTATGTTGTGGTAAGGGTTTCTTAAATTAACTCTTACAGAATAAGATTTAGTCATATTTTATCTTTACTTTTACGAGGTTTTGTTAGTAACAAAAGTTTTAAAAATGTAATGAAAAACGATCTAGCAAACAGATTTCAGTTTAATTTTTTTAATTGAGAAACATTTCCAATGTACGTCTAAATGTATGTTTTGTTACTATATTTAAATATTAGGATGAAAATATGTGAAAATATAAGAGAAATATGAAAGATGTTGTTTCTTTCAATATTAAACTTTACCAGTAGGTAGTGATTTTTTGAGACAATTGTTATTGTGGTATTTTAATTTCAGAAAAGACAGAGACATGTGTATAAATTAGAAAATGTGTCATGTTCATTATATTGTAAAATATCTATTGAACAGCCAATTCATGCATTTTATATTTCGGAATTTCCTTCTGAATTTATATTGTACATTTTAATTTAGTTATCAATTACGTCTAGTTTTTATTCTAATTATGTCCTACATATTATTTTATTTTATTTATTAGTGAGTTATTGTTTTTACATGTCTAAATTATACCGGTCGCGTATAAAACAATGTTTTTTAATGGCCTCGTTTTAATTGGCTAGTGTAAAGGCCACCTAAACTATATTGTATGATGTACCATTTCAAAGTATTGTTTTCGAGGAATCGTTTAAAGATATTAATTTCATTGACGTTACAGCGTTTTAGGTCGCGTGTTTAATTAACTCTTAATTCTTTAAATATTGTTATTTGCTATATTATTGGTTACCCCTAAACTAGGTTATAAAGCGACCCTTCCTACTGCGGGGCTCCTCTAGACAAGGTCACTTAGTCTCTGCTCTTTATGGAGTAAATATTTCCACCTCAAGTCCTCGTTCAAGCATACACATTGAAGCGCTGGCTCAGCGTTTCTTTAGTTTTCTTACCACGTGTCCGTTCACGACACGAAAGCAGGTATCGCCTGTATCGTCGAATACACATACTATTTCTATTATATTTACAAAGCCATTAATTAATTTATGGTCTGTAAATACTAATTAATCGGTACCTGTATATATAGCTTTCACTTAATTATTTTAATCTATTTATGTAAATATTAAATAAAACTTTAAGGAGAACGTTATTGTGTTTTTTTTTATTTAATAACTTTCTTTCGGCATACTATTACACGTCTCGGACTGTTAATGCATCATCATTATATTATTCTCAATCATTTTCATTATTGTTAGGACGCTATAGTTAGTCCGGAACAGAATCCAAACAGTCCATCTTTTAGGAATTTGACGGTCCTACGTGGTGAAAAATCCAAATCAACTAGCGTTGTTTTAATAGTATGAGGAAAGAAAAACAGCAAAATTTTGGACAAATGAAAGCAACATATAATAGAGTACTAACCGGCAAAAATTAAAATCATGCAAAGACGATATCACCGAAAAAGATCAAAAGATATTAATAACGTTGAAGAAAATATAAAGGCTAAAGAAACGAAGGGTAAAAAGGTCAAACGATAGGGCACAACAAAATTACAGTGATGGCAATATTCTGTGGCAGTTTAAGTATTGAGACGTTAACAACTCTTGAATAAATGTTGGGAAGCAAGAAAAGGCCCTGATGATCGGGGGATTGGAATAATAACTGCATTATTTGCGGAGGAATTACATTACTTGTTCGTTGCTTCGGAAATGTATTTGCGAATATTAGAACAAAAAGTAGGAAATATCGCGGAAGAATACCTGAGAGGAGTTCAGAGTGGTTTAAGAAAGAGATCTAGTGTTCAAGATCATATCTTCATAATGAAACAGATGTTAGAAAAGACTTAACCGAATAATACAGAAGGATTTTGACCAAGCATCGCAGTAAAACCTATAGGAAAGGGGAAGATAAAAAGACATCAAGTTAAGGAAAGGAACTAAAAGTTTATATGAGGCAAGTGCTATATCAGAAAGAATAACATGCAATCAGAGACATTTCAGATAAACAAAAGATTTGAGGCGAGGTGGAGGAATGAGTCCAATATTATTCATTATTGTTACAGATGTGATTAAAGAAACCTAAAGAAACCTAAAGAGTTTAAAAAGTCCACATTGGATACAATAAATAAACAGTGCTTTTACTGAAGATCTGATACTATATGTGCGCTAAAAAATCTGAGCTTCAAGAAAGATTTGAAATTTGAAAGTAAATATTGGAAAAACAAAGGTGAGAAAATACATAATATGGAATTAAACAATAAAAAACTAGAGGACGTCGATAGCTAGAAATATATAGGAGTTTTGACAGATAGAAGAGGAAACGTGGAGTAAAAAATAAATGATTCTGTACGAGTATATCTTGAAGCGAAATCATGTTCAAAAACGTGTGGTAAGTGAAAACACAAAAATACATAAAAGGAGGTACACCTATAAAACATGGAAAGATGAATTAGCTTTAGTTCTGAGAAAAAGAAAGGTTACTTGGAATGAAGCTCAAAGGCTGAGCAAAAATAAACAAGATTTGTCTGTTAATATCTCTCGCTAACTTCTTCAGTACTATTGGACATAGGATTGAATGATTACGGTACACTCGAATATGAATATATTCTACGGTGTATTTGATCGAAGATATTCAAAATATTAGTGATAATCTGAATCTGATGATCTGAATTTTCAAAAACCATTATGATAATCCAATTAATTAAAATAACTTTTAGGTAGCACCAAGGATATAAAATTGAAGTAGGACAAAAATCTGGTATTTATAAGAAAATTATAACGATTATAACCAAAAATATAGCGCGTAACCCAACCGTTCAATTTCAATTCATTATAAGAAACATATTTCACATTTTAGATTTAATAGAGTTGAAAAATATAGCGTTGTCCAATATATTTGGGTCACATGCCACTCTATGCCTCCAAATAATCACAGATTAATTGAAACAATAAATAATTATAGAGAATTATATAGCTACGAAAGTATTTATATACATAGAAATAAGAGTAATTTAATAAATTCTGACAATGGACCAATTCCTCAGTTCAGTTTGCGAGCTTGTGACTGTAGTAATTATTTTTACGCTTGACGTTTTTTTAATTTGTACTCTAGGTTTAAGTAGTGTTTAGTTTAATATTAGGAATTTAATTTATCCAACTGGAGATTTAATGAATAGCATATCTTGAAAGGTTGTACCTTAACCAAAGACGCTACGTTAAACACTATTTTTCTTTTTCAGATTGTTCTACTGAAGAGGGCAACTTAGCTGCCGAAATACGTATAAAGAGTTTTATGATTTATATTGTGGTTAGGGATATTTATTGTTTCTGTCTGTTTCAGAATCATATTGGATTAATGCTTGACTACCTATATATCGCTTCTCGAAGAGTGGACTATTTTAAGGCGTAAATGATAAAATTAATGGATAATTCACCATGCAGTCTTGTCCTAATACTCAACGATTTTTTAAAAATTCTTATATATCAAAGCTGCCGATAATGCGTTTGTGATTCAGCAGATGCTTATCCTCTAGAGAGATAAATAGTATACTTCAGAAAAACAAAAAAAAAAAATTTCATTGAATGCAAAAATGTGTTGATTGTAATGACGATTATTTTCAGAATAAAATATTGGTTTATCGTTTTAGTGATTTTTAAAGTTTTTTATTCTAGGTTTGTTCATTGCGCCCTATGGTTATTTTTGATTTCTTGACATAGCGAATAATTTTTTAAATTAAAGAGATATGTAGAAGTAAATAAAACTGTTATTTCAGATCACAAAAAATGTAATTATAAAGTGTGCGCGTTGGCTTTGCAGGACGCTTAAGCGCACCATTGTTTTAGCGTATTACGCTAAATATTAAGAGAACATCTCTCATTATAAAGTATCCGACAGAGAAATTTATACAAAAACAAAGAGAAGTACTTGTCACTATTTTTGCGCTTGCCCAGTTTGTTTAAATATTCTTTTATTATACGAGGATGTATTGAAAAATTCTTAGCCTACTGGTAGAGAGGTATAGAAGCAAACAAAATTTGAAAGTCAAAATATTTTATTATTCACCACACTCTCCTCCTAAATTAATACACTTAATAGATCGATCCTGTAACGCCTCTAGACCTTTTATAAATAAATTTTTAACTTGCTCTGCAAACCAGGCCTCCACAGCTTCTATCACCTCTTCAATGGAAGAAAATTTAGGACCTTTTAAATTTTTTTTCAGTTAAGGAAACACATAATAGTCGGACGGAGCCAGATCTGGTGAATAAGGCGGGTGTTCGAGTAATTCGAACCTTAAATCACGAATTGTTTGCACGGCAACATGCGATTTGTGTGCAGGGGTATTGTCCTGCAAAAACAAAACACCTTTGGATAACTTTCCGCGTCTTCTCTCCATATTTTTTTCTCGTAGAGTGGTCAGTAGCGTCGAATAATCATGATTACTCCATAGCAATCCCAAAAAACTGAACCAAAAACTTTTCCAGCAGATTTTTGAACGCGAAACTTCTTAGGCCTTGGGGAACCAGAGTGTCTCCATTCCATCGATTGTTACTTTGTTTCTGGGCCATAGAAATGTATTCAAGTTTCATCCATAGTAAAAATACGGCTTAAAAAGTCTGCATCACTTTCAAACCTAGCACAGATTGAAAGCGATGCTTCCACACTTGCACGCTTCTGGTCAACATTCAGACATTTAAGGATGCGTTTTGTAGAAATTTTTCTCATGTCCAAATCGACGTGAACTATATGATGGACGCGTTCATATGAAATATTCAATGCCTCAGATATTCGTTTTAGCCCAATTCGGCGGTCTGACAAAATCATGTCATGAACTGCATCAACATTTTCGGAGCCGGACAGTGAAACTGTCCTTCCCGATCAGTGTTCATGTTCAATGGAAAATTTACCACTTTTGAAGCTTACAATCTAATTTTTCACGGTTGCATACAAAGGACATTGATCGCAAAGGGTATTAAGCATATCTTCGTAAATCTGCTGACCTCGTAACCCCTTCAAGTACAGTTACTTTATGATGGCTCGATACTTCAATTTTTATATTTTCACAATTTCGATCGACATTCTTTCTTTCAAATTTTATTGCGCAACTTTGGTTTGACTTTTTGACGCGATACTTTACACTGACACTTCTAATATGTTATTTTTAGTTGCTCTGGTATCGCAATATTTTTTTATCTACGGAACTGGTCTAGTCTAAATATATATCAATACCCCCTCGTAGTTCAGTTTTATTTATTTTTATGGGTAAGTCAGCAAACAACTAATACATTTATATAAACTAATTCCAATATATTATTTTAAAACAAGGGATGCATAATGACATGCTAGTTAACTAAGAAAACATTTTCTTTTACTGTGAATATTAGAATCACCGAATGAATATAAATTTGTTCAACTGTATATCAACATTTATTGTGGTATTAATACTGTGCGTAAACTATAAAACAAGTTTTGTAAATACGATGTGTCAACAGTCTCATTTCTGGAATATTTATGTGCGTGTAATAAGTATTGTGGCAGCCCTGCTACGACTACACTTCGTAGCAATTAACACACCGATGATTTACTCGCATTTTCGGTTGTTCCTCATTAGTCCTATGCAAATACGATGTATAATTAAGTGCAGATTGTTTTTAGAAACCGATGGCGTTCATATGCTGAAAGAATGTAACGAGCGAACATGAGAACGAGTCTCAAACGTAAAATGGGATATTATGTATACACATACATATATGTAAGTATGTATATATATGTGTATGCATAAATGCAAGCATACATGTATCATCATCGTCAACGGGTTGTCCATTTACGAATAATAAATGGAAACTGGTTGGTGCATACATACCTTTGTGCAGGCACAGCACATCTTCGATTTGTAGTAAATGTCATATTCAAGAATAATAAATTTAGTAATCAATTTACTTTTGCATATATAGTATGTGTTTATATACCAGATAAGATAGCTATATATATGTATGTATTATGTGTCGATAATTGCACCGATTAACACAATTTTCGAAACTGGGGTGCTTTTCATAGTACTTCTTACATTAAATCGTAATTTTATTTTACAAATCTCTATTACATCACATCTTTAAGTAATCACCGTTATCAAACTATTTATTGTATAATTTTAAAGTTATAATAAAGTTAGTATATAGAAGTCACCTAAAGGTCATTCTTATGTTTATATAACATTCATGCATGCTACCAGTAAACATTATTTAGATTGTGTAGAAGATTGTTCAAAAGAGATTCTACAGGGCGGCAGAATGGGGGCAAATTGGGAAGGCTTTTTCACTTAAGTTTTTCTGCGGTTAAACGCAGAACTTCAGAAACTTCAAGAACTATATAGTAATTGAATTTCAAATAATAGCAATTCATACATTAGATAGTAAATTAAATCTCATGGAACTAGCAGCACGATAATCATTCACAGACGTTGTCGAAGGTTTCCTTGCAAATTAAAGTAAATAACGATCCAAAAACTCGTGAAATGCGAAAATTTAGACTGCGGAATGTCCTTGAAAACTCGTCTTTTACACTTTAATTTTCCCTTGGAAAAATTCCATCTCTGTCTATTACAAATGGAACTGCCTTATCTAGGCGAATAAGAAGAATCTATGATAAGTATGAGTTGGTTTTTACAATGAATGAATTTGCCGAAATATAAAAAAAAAGGAAGAGAAGTAATTTCTCAGTTATGACAGATATCAAAATTTAATATGCATGAAGACATATTTTTAAATTAACAAAGTAATTTGAAACATATTTGAGTAGGTAAGAACCTCACCATGGTGAGGTTTTACCTACTAAGTATGTTTCAAATTACTTTGTTATACAGTAACCCCTTAACATTTGCGAGGGTTACGTTCCAGAAAAACTTCGCGAATGTCGAATTCTCGATTTCTCTCTTAAACTTCGAACAAGGAACGGATCAAATTCAAGAACTTTTCGTCAAGTTGTTGTTGTAAGATTAAAAGTTCTCTTAAAAAAAAACAAAGAAATGAAATGTCGTAACGCTTGCTTGAGATTTCACGCTCCTCCTTTTTGTCTTCTCCTTCTTCGAAGTCCTGTTGTTTGTTCTCCATCATCTCTCTTCTTCGATTAGCCCGTTTCCATGAGATTCTATTAGATCATGAATTTCATCTTACCTGATATCCTCAAATCTATCACCCCCGATTTGATGGGCAACTTCCATGATCTCTTCTTCTTGATTTCTTCTGTAACAACCACATCCGGTCAAAGATACTTCCAACATGCATTGATAGAGTTTGTCTTCAACTCTCTCAGTGAGGCGTCGGTATCTGCGATGCAATCCGATATGTTAAATTTTTCCAACTGTAAATCACTGTTTCTTCTGAATTATGCTCAATCGAATCCAAAATTCGCTTGAAACATCGCCTGGTGTAATAGGCTTTAAAATCTGAATTTATTCCCTGATGCAGAGGTTGAATTAAAGGCGTCGTATTTGGGAGCAAAAATATCACATTAACATTAGGATGAGCTCCTACCAGAGTAGAGGGATGTTCAGGTGCGTTATCGATTAGTAAAAGGACTTTGAAGCCAAGGTTTTAAGGAACAAGATAGTTCTTTACTTCAAGGATAAAACAATCATTAAACCACACCTGGAATAAAACACCGGTGAAAACTGATTTTTATTTTTTCCCTTCAATGCTCGTGCATATTGGGACCGATATATCCTCATCGGCTTTATCTGAATATCACCTAAGGCATTGTCACACAAGAGAAGAGAAACTCGATCTTTTGCCACCTTGAAGCCTGGAGTTAACCGTTCTGTTTTGGAAAGGAAAGTCCTATTCGGCATTCTCTTCCAAAACAGTCCCATCTCATCCGCACTAAACACATGTTGTGGTAGATGTCTTCTCTCTTGAATTATTTTATTAAGTTCTCCGAAATATTTTTTTGCTGCCTCATGATCAGCAGACGCCGATTCGCCGACCGATTTTATATTATGCCTTTCTTGAAATTTGAATTTCTTGAAATGGAAGTCAAACAATGAATCAGAATCTTTGTTTATACGATCAAATATTTTCTAGCCATAGCTCTTATCAGAGCAGAACTGATCGGAACATGTTTCTGAAAAATTTCCTCCAACCAAACGCTTAAGGCATTTTCTGTCTCTTAAAGAGATTTATTTCGCACTTGAGAAACAATTTTCGCGCTGGCAGGAGCACTAGCCACGACACTCGCGAATAATCAAATCCAAAAGTCGCGAATGTGGAATTCGTCTGCATTTTAATTATCGCGAATGATCAAAACTCACGGATGTCAAAACCGCGAATGTTGAGAGATTACTGTATACGCTATCGGTTGGATTCGATATAGAGTGGAGGTACCTTAATACTGTTTCGGCAAGTTGTGGTTATGTCCGTCAGATGAAAACCCCTGGTTAAGTCTTATATTTATTATTATTATTATTATTGATGATGTGTGCGCTCCTTTCGGGAAAAAGGGAAAAAGTTGATACACGGTCGCGAGGCAAGCATATCAATATCTATCGCTTGATATGGATGGAAACATTGGAGAATTATACATGTTTATTAAATATATATATATATTTTCTTTTCATGGATCTACTGTAACGTTGTTCTTTTTTTTTTTTTTTTTTTTTGTCATAATCGACGCATTAGATCGTAGGAGTCGTTTAGTTCGTGTTTTCGGAAATATAGTGTTTCGGTTTGAGATGTCTTCGTGGTTGTTTTTATCATGTATTCTGGCTCAGCACCTGCCGCACAATGCTCGTTGACTCTAGTATGATAATTTTTTTTAGCTATTTATATGTCATAGGATGTATATTTAGGGTCTTTAGAGCCTCATGTAACTTCAGCGGTATTTCTCCTGTAGCACCGATGATGATGGGTACTACAATCACTTTGTTTTGGCACCACACTTCTTTAACATCTTGGGCAAGTGGTAAATATTTCTCGATCTTGTCTTTGTGCTTCGCCTGGATATTCGCACAGAGATGTCTATGAGGTACGTAATGCTATTGTTATGGTCTCGTAACGTGATGTCTGGTCTGTTATGCTGGACAGTTCTATCAGTTTGTATTGTTCGGTTCCAGTAAATCATGGCTTCGGGCAACTCCACTACATTTTTCGGTTCGTACTGGTAATATGGCGTTATTCCAGTGGTTCCATCATACAGTTTGCATATTGCCTGGTGGATCACTTTCGCAACATTGTTGTGGCGTCTGGTGTATTGTTTTGGGGCTAAAATGGAGCATCCGCCGAGTATATGTTCTATGGTTTGCGGTTTCTCGCCACATATTCTGCATGACGTTGATGCGATGTTTTCTTTTAGTATGTGTTTTTTGTAGGTGCGAGTTGCTATTACTTGATCTTGTATAGCCATCATGAAGCCCTCTGTTTCGACAAATAAGTTGGTGCTACATAGCCATTGTAGTGTCGCTTCTTTATCGATGTATGCATTGTATGCAGCGTGTATGTACCTGCCGTGTAGTTCTTTGTTTCTCCACGCGTCAATTTTTTCGTTGTCGTGTACAATTTTTTCTTTAATATTGTTTTGCGTGTCCTTTAAGTTGAGTGGAGTGAAACGGTCATCATTGTTGCACACAACTCTGTGGATGTTTGATGTTTGTGCCTTTACTGTGAAGAATTCTCTGAGGTCATGTATCTGCTCATAGTAGATGTTTTTAATATCAATTATATCTCTGCCTTCTTTCTTCCTGGGAAGGTGGAATCTCTCGTTCGAACTTCTGGGGTGGTGGGCACGGTGTTTAGTGAATGTGACCCGTACTAGTCTGTTTATTTCCTCTAATTCTGTTGCGGTCCATCGCACTATACCGAACGTGTACATTAGCACTGGTAGTGCGCACGTGCTTACTGCGGTGGCCATATTTCGATCTGAAAGTTTTGTCTTTAGGATCAGATTAATTCGGCGTTTGACCTCTTGAGTTATTTGTTCTTTTGTGCGGTTCTTGTCTATCCCTCTGCTCTGTTCGAAGCCAAGGTATTTGTATGTGTCTTGAGGTTGCATTGTCTGTATAAATTCTTGTGCATCTAATGTGTGTTCTAATGTATAGTTTTCCGAATCAATCCAGATACCTTTGGTCATCGCGTTTATGCGACATTTGTCTAGGCCAAAGTTCATTTTTATGTCATGACTGAAAGTTTCTGTTGTTCTCAATAGCTTCTAGAGATCTTTTCTTGTTGTTGAGTAAAGTTTCAAGACATCCATATAGAACAGATGGGATATTTGCAGCCCACTTCCCATAATTTCATAGCCTCTCCCGTCCGCATTGAGCATAGTTGATAGAGGGTTTATTGCCATGCAGAACCAGAGAGAGCTTAGCGAATCGCCTTGAAATATTCCTCTTTGTATTTTTATTTTACCTACTTCTGCTGTTTTTCGGTTTATGTTGATTGTCAATGTTGTTTCCCAATCCTTCATAATATATTTTAGCATTTGCCTTACTTGCGGATCTATTTTATATATCTCCAGTGTTTGTAATAGCCAAGTATGTGGAATGCTGTCAAATGCTTTTTGGTAGTCTATATAGGCTGTGTGGAGAGGTTTTTTGCTCTTCTTTGCCTCTCCGGTAATAAGGGTGTCGATTATCAGCTGTTCTTTGCACCCCCTACTTTTCTTTCTGCACCCTTTCTGTTCTTCCGCTAGGATTTGTTTTTTTTCAAGGTGTTCGTATATCTTATCTATCAGTATAGATGTCAAAAGCTTATATATTGTTGGAAGACAGGTAATGGGTCGATATTTTGATGGGTCGGGACTAGCTGGTTTGGTTTCAGGGAGCAAGTATGTTATTCCCATTGTGAAAAAGTCAGGTATTTTTCGAGGATCCGCAACAGCTTCATTGATCAGCTTAGCAATTTTCGCATCCGTATTAGGTAGTTTCTTGTACCAGTAGTTTTGGACATGGTCTATACCTTCTGCTCGCCAGTTGAGGGTCTTGTGTGTGGCTTTAGTGACGTCTTCGGTGGTTATGTGAACGGGTGTCATAAGTTCGTTTTCTGTTGACTCTTTTGTTCTTTCTGAGTCCATTTGGTTCTATGTGCCACCGTGTTCTGCCATATGTTTTCTCAGTATTGTTTTGTTGTATTTATATCTGGGGTATCTTGTGTTGGTTGAATCTCAGTTTTTTCTTCTAAGGATCGAGAGAAATTTCTTTGGTTCATGTTAAATAACCTATTTTGCTGTTTCCGTAGCTGACTCTCTTTGTATCTTTTGATCCGATTGGAATAGACTGCCAGTTTTTGTTTCAGCAGGTCTAGAATTTCTTCTGTCGTAGTATTCTCGTTGTTTTTGTGTGCTTTTATTATCTCGTCAACTTTTTCTTTTGTACTGGTTGTACGAGTGTGGCGCAACTCTCGATAGCAGATGCTATTGCATTATTGATTTGGTCAAGCAGTGTTCTTGTTTTACGGCATGGTTGTAGTCTGGGTATTTTAGGCCTTCTTGTCGGGTGTGTATGAGAATATAACATGGTGATTTTTTCCAACGTATCTATTATATCTCCGTCGATAGGTTCTTCTTCTTCTTCTGTTTGTTCATAGGTTTCTTGAATATTTTCGATTTTTCTCATTCCTAGTTCTACTTCTACCTCTCTTCTTATTCGTATTATTGATTCCGTCGCTAGACGGTTTTTTGTTAGCAGTTGACTTTTTTGATCCATGATATTTTGTGTTGTTTTGTTTCCCAACACAGGGAATTTCTTTGCCATCGTTGTATGTAGCTCATTTCCATATGGTTCGGAACTTGTTTCCATTTTGGTTATTTGCAAGTAAGCTCGGTAGGGGTATTCATTCATTTCATTTGTCCATCTCAACCGCTTACTCTTACTGGTCCCTTCGGTGGGCTGACCGGTATGGCCAGTAACACTTTCAGGGATTGGAACTTCTGTATTTGGTTGGTCTTTGTGTGTTCCGGGTCCATTTCCATTTCTATGTTCGTCATCTGGTGCAGGCAGTCTATGGTGGGTCAAATCTGGGGGTGCCTGCTCCCCCATTCCACCCCGGCATCCACTCCTAATTTTCATAGCGGTCATAAACACACAGAGGGGTGCTAACCCAATGCGGTAGCCAGAGCCCATAAAAATTCCGCCTCCTAAGACAATGCGCTGGGTTGGTCTTAGGAAGCAGGATATATGGTGTTAGTGATCGACCAGAGGTCGAAAAGGGGCGGTCGGAAATAGTTCCCTTCTCAGCCTAATGGGCTGCCTCTGGGAACGCCACCTTCCCTACGCCAGGTTATTATTATTATTATTTCCTCCACACACAAGAACATTCAATTTGTCCTTTGTTGCCAGTGTGTTAACCCATCGGTTCGTGAGAACAAGATGGCTGGCATAACTATCATAATATTATTATTATTATTGTTTATTATTTCTTATTTCCAGGTATTTTTCCGTAACCTAACTATGCAGCTCTCCTCCATATGGCATGCTTCATTCTTAGTAAGCAGATAATAACACCTCCCACCATGTAGGGGAAGTTCATTTTCACGGCCCATAGGGTCCGGCGCTTTAGTTGTTATGTTGACGAAGTGGGTTGAGATGAAGGTATCTCAACAACATCCTCGCCTGCGTTCCTTGTTTCTACTGAAGTATGCCATGTTTGTGTTTCATTTCCAAATTTGCTGTTTCGGTCTTGGCTGGTTAATCCAACCTGGATCCTGCTCCTCCGATCCACCACAGTATCCTTTTCATCCAGTGTTTGGAGCAAGTGTACCTCATTGGGGCTGCTACCCCAACCCAACGGTTAGCTCAGGAACCCGTGGGGTCTCTAGTCCCCAGTAACCTAACTCTAGGCTACCCTGTGCGGGGTTTATTATTTCCTCCACTCACAAGAACATTCAATTTGTCCTTGGTTGCCAGTGTGTTAACCCATCGGTTCGTGAGAACAAGATGGCTGGCATAAGTATCATAATATTATTATTGTTGTTTATTGTTTCTTATTTCCAAGTATTTTTCCGTAACATAACTATGCAGCTCTCTTCCATATGGCATGCTTCATTCTTAGTAAGCAGATAATAACACCTCCCACCATGTATGGGGGGTTCATTTTCACGGCCCAGAGGGTCCGGCGCTTTAGTTGTTATGTTGACGAAGTGGGTTGAAATGAATGTATCTCAACAACATCCTCGCCTGAGTCTATTGTTTCTACTGAAGCATGCCATATTTGTGTTTCATGAACAATTCGCTATTTCAGTCCTTGCTTGTTAATCAGTGTTTGAAGCAAGTGTACCTGATTGGGGCTTCTATACCAACCCAACGATTAGCTCAGGAAACCGTGGGGTCTCTAGTCCCCAGTAACCTAACTCTAGGCTACCCTGTGCGGGGTTTATTATTATTATTATTATTTATTATTATACGACAGCGACTATTTTTTTACCGTTCGTGATGTTGACATGGTCAATGAGCGGTGCTGAAGGTTCTTCTACGTTCTGTCTTAATAACTTTTGTATTGTAGTAAGGGTGTTATTTTTTATGAAAGTATCTCTCCAGCAGTATGTACTGATTACTCTATAATAAGATAAAACACATATTTGCATGTTTGGAAAGATACTTTCACACAAACATAAAGTTGTATTGTGAAATCACATTAAAACTCTTTATCTGTTTAAGTAATCCCCTTCAATGGATGCATTTCATTTTTTCAATTGTTGTATGCCTTTTTACGAATTGTTCAATAGCTTCTTTTAGTGCTTCATCAGATGCAACACGTTTTACCTTGATATGTTTTAAGTTTTTGAAAGATGGAGTCAAATTAAATGAAATTAAAAATTGGGACTATAAATAAGCTTATCTTTATAAACCCACAATAACTAATCTACTAGTCTTCGTTTGCCTTGAAAACCTCTCAATTATGGTGCAGCAACAAGTTCTTTTGCGAATAAGAATCTTGACAGTTTTCTTCCAAAGCAGTTTTTAAATGTTGAATTGTGTGTCTATAGGATTCTCCATTTATGGTCGACCCTCTTGATATATATTTTCAATAAACAAGACACCTTCAAAATCCTAGACAAGCTATTGCCACATTTTTTTCCGGAAAATTGTGTTTTGAGTTTTTACTGGTGGAGAGTTCTTATTAACATACCGCCTGGATTTCTTTTAGGCTCCAGGAGATGTATCTAAGTGACTTGGGTTTCAAATTATCCCCGAGGGACTTGGACGAAGTCCCTCGGGGATAATTTGAGAATAAATTTTCTGTCTCTTTACAACGTACCCAATTTTTGTTGAGAAAATTTCTTTATCTTCAGGTATAAATAATCTGAAAATACAGCAGATACTCCTTTTATACCCAATTATCATGGAAAGTTTTCAGAACATTTGACCAAATTTTCGTTCAAGCTTCTAGGCCGGTCAGATTTTGGCTCATCGTCAATTGATCTTGTAGAGTTTACACCAAAATTTGATTTGAAAATACGGTTTCCCCATACATAGCACCCATTCTTTTATGAATAATTTTTAGGTTACTATCTTTTTGTTAAAACCTGTACGGCATTGATTCATAAAAACGATTCATATTTAGAAGGAGACTTAGATAATAAGATTCAACATAAAAGATAAATTTATGTTCATCTACTCGTGCTTCATTTTCGTTTTTTTTTAATACCAGTGCTGTATATACCATTAGGTCCATTAAAGTTTATCTCTGATTTCCATTTTGTAAGAAACCCAATACAAAATAATGATTGATATTTTAAAACTAGACTATGGAAACTAAGATGAGTTTACCTAATGTTTGATCCAATCCTCATTGCTCTTTATCAATTATGTCGAAGATATGAAGTAATATGTATTTTCTGCACAATCGATACGTAATGATATTTTTATCAGTAGTACCCACACATTTTCTATCGGGATAGCATCTGGTCAAGACGTCGGTCACCTTATTTCTATGACGCCAAGTCCAAGTGTATTAATGTTGAAGGTGAATAAGTTGAAAAATATAAAAAAAAATTTGAGTCGCACTTTCTGTAAAATTATTCCGTATGCCGATGCAATTTATATACGATTACATAGAATCTTAAGTGTAATATAGTGTCCTGTTCCGTAAAATTTATCGCATAAAATTTTAAATACATTATATAATTCTTATTAGTATTGCGTCGTGCTTTGAATCTATAATTTTAAGGAAATTTTCACATTTGATCTCAATAAATATAAACTAAATAAAGTAATGGAAGCAAATTACCATAAATATACATTATGTAGGGTGGAATGACTAATTCCAAATGAAAAGACAAAACCAAAGAACATACCGCATCCTGCAATTCTATCTTCAGTCAATTTAATATTCTTTCCGGTTCGGAAAAATCATGAATATGTTTCATTTTTATTGGCCATTTATATCCAAATACGTACCAAGATGTGAATTCAGTTCGGGGGTTCTTAACAGCAATTGTAGGTGTAAGCGGCACGTAATATTTAGTGTGGGGTCGGGACCTCCAACTCTAATGTTCCCTTGAATTGTGGCTTCGGATATTTGCATTTTAATAGTTCTCGGTTACTGTTCCCGGAGATTTTCACTTCGGTGGATGTTTTAGTGTTCTCTTATAATCGAAATAAGGTTTATGTTTGTGGTGTGTGTTCGCATATATGAAAAAGAAATAAACCGCCTTTATCTGCGTATTTACATGAATAATAACATGTCAGTGTACGATATTTTAGTCAGAATTTAAATTCAAATTAAAAATTCGAGAAATTACATACACCGAATGTATTATAAAAATGTATGCAGAAATTTAAAATTTTATGATTTCTGGTATTTAATATTACCAAAAAATATTTACTTGTTTTAATAAACAACGACTGTTCATGTAATAATAATTTGCTCTTTAACAGATATATTTGTTCCTAAACCTAAAACCAATAATCCCGAATATACGGTAAGTATAAATTTAACATTTTATTTGATATATTTCCTAATTTATTTATAAATTCATTAAGCTTATTCATTTCAATATATATATATATATATATATATATATATATATATATATATATATATATTTATATCAACCCATAAATTCTTGGAGTTTTCCGGTTTTTTTATGAAATATTTATAAATATTATCAAATTAGTATGTAATTGCGAAGTAAATGTGAATGCAAATATTGCTGTCTACAAATTACAACGCAAGTCATACGAAATTTAATTGAAAAATTTTGTCTACATTTGGACATGAACCCAAGTCGATGGTTTGCCGGACCGTCGCTTTAACCAATTAAGCCACGATAGACCTTGGTTCAAGCTACTTAGAAACGTATTATAAGGTGACAATGTTAATGATTCAGATGTCAGTTATTGAAAGTAAATGTCAGTTTTGAAAGCAGAAGTCAGTTTTGAAAGCAGATGTCAGTTTTGAAAGCAGATGTCAGTTATTGAAAGCAAATGTCAGTTATTGAAAGCAGATGTCAGTTTTGGAAGCAGATGTCAGTTTTGAAAGCAGATGTCGATTTTTTTGAAAGCAGATATCAGTTTTGAAATTTTGAAATTGCTAATTATTACTCCATAGCTTTATATATATATATATATATATATATATATATATATATATATTGTTATAATGTGCCACTCCTCAAATAATGTAGGTGTATATAATTTAATGAAATATCAATATAACTAGCTCAATTGCGTAAGCCTTAAATAGACCAATATTTAAAACAAGAGCGCTTCTTAATCCCAGGCTATGTGGTAGGTTCTAGATACCCAAACAGTTCACAAACATACATAAAACAAAATAAAGTTTCATAGAGTAAAAATAAATATAATTAAAACAATTATTAATTTTTTTTTACAAGATACAAACATGCACTTAATATACTATGTCAAAAGCATTAAACAATGTTGGGTTGCTTATTTACCCCCTTTTACTAATTATATATGGTTGCCTACACAATAATCATATGGCTCGAAAAGTAATCAAATAATAAAATTAAGGTTATATTTGAAGTGACTATACTGACAATGAAATACTATGCATATATGTTGCTTAAAAATGGTATTTTGCCCCAAGATAACGTGAGTTTAATAATATTTAATAATATGATTTAACAAATGAGGTATTATCTTTTAGAAAATAAGCATATCTATTTGCACCTGGGAGTACCTGTTATTAACGGAGAGCATTAAGTTTTCAGGCCTTATATATAAAAGGTTGATGGGAGTTCAGGAGATACCAAGTTGGTTCTGGAAAGGTTGGTTGTTTGTGGCACTCTTTACGTAGGGCTGGAGAATTTCCTTTACGTAGGGCTGCTTTCGGAATAGGTTCTTGAAGCAATGAACCCGGTTTAACTAATTTCACGCTTTTAGATGGTTCTTGGTGATCTAAATATAGTTTATGTAATTCTTTTAAGCCAATGCTTCCAAAACTAACTGGATTTGAAACAGTAAAATCTTTGATAATTATACTTGTTATTATAGAAAAAATGTTGCTTTTCCTATCGGAGACAGTTTTCAATTCAGGTATTTACCTTTACTATTTTTTTAAAGCGACATTTATAATTAAATTAGGCTTATATATTGGTTTTTAATCAATTTTAAAAATGATGCGTCGAAAAAACGTCGTTTCTATTACAAGTTGTTCAAAAATCTCCTCGTAAACAACTTTTGTTTTGTTGTCATGACTACCACAGGAAGTTAGTGATAATTAATTATATTTTTGTAAAATTTTGCGATAACTCAAAATAATATAGATAAAGTAATTTTGTCAATTTTAATAAATTAATTTTCCGGATATTTCTGTGTGCTTCTTGTTTGTATGTCAACATTGGTTATTTGTATAAGAGCCTATTTTTATTCTACTATAATACCTCACGTGATTACAGTTGCATACTTTTTACAAGGTTCAGCCGCAAGTCAAATTAACAATAATGTTCACCATTATTTGTACATAAATATTTTAATCATAATTAGCTTTAAAATTCTTGATTTCACGCGATATTAAGTTATGATAAATTAATAACTGACCAAATAAAATAAATAAGCAAATAAAAATATTCAATTAAGTTTGGTATCATGATAAACAAAACTAATTTACTTATATTTACTTACTAATCTTACATCATATTTACATATCATTTACTTAATCATTAACGTTTTCATTACCATTATTTCTAAGATATTAAATTCTTGGGACAATATAAATTAATTAAATTGTTTACATACCGTATATATATATATATATATATATATATATATATATACGGTATATAAACAATTTAATATATATATATATATATATATATATATATATATATATAGTAAACCTAATCAGTAGGCGATTAAAGGTCTGTATATTACTTCAAAATATATGTATTTAAAAAACTCTACATGTTTCGGCAGTTCGCCTTTATCAAGAGAATACAAACTGCCGAAACATGTAGAGTTTTTTAAATACATATATTTTGAAGTAATATACAGACCTTTAATCGCCTACTGATTAGGTTTACCATATCATACCAAGGTCACGAAGTTATTATATATATATATATATATATATATATATATATATATATATATATATTGTACTGATATTATTCTCTTGTTCCATGTTGATCGTCAATAATCTCGATTAAACAATGAAAATAAATAATTATACATAATTTCTTCTAAACGTGTGTCGATAATAATATGTTATAACATTTAATTCGACACGTCTAATGATATATCGAGGTCGGTACTACCAACAATACTGTCAATAAACAGATCAATAAAAAAAATGTCTTCCGAAACTAACCTTTGTCGAAGAGAAAGAGAATATTATCTTTCTGAGGGTGAGGTTCTCTATAACTATGTTAATTTTAATAGGTAAAGATCTCTTTAAATAACATATACTTTGTAGGTCGAACTAAATTGAATTCAAGAATATAATACTTCAAGAATATATGTTTATTTTCTAAATGAAATTAGGTCTGATATAGTTATTTACATCTGTGGCTATTTCTAATATTATAAAGAAAAATTTTATTTTAATATTTCAGATATTACAAAATTTATGAAGAAAAATAAAACTTATGCAAGAGCTTTGAATCTAAGAATTATTTAAGAATAAATGACTATATTAAATAAAACTGGTAAATTGATATTATTCAACACTTAATGATGAATTCTTAGTCTTAAGTATTTTTAGTTTATCACTTACATGATTTGATTTATTGTGTCAATACTTGAAGAAATTTAGATACACTCGAATCAACTGCAATACTGCTTCTACTACGAAGAAAATTTCCAATAAATATACTAGCTATTGAAGAATCTAGTAGATAAACCAATCCTTAATGTTATAAATGGATAAACTTGATCGAACAGCTAATGTGTATCCAACTCCTCCGTTCATAGACCAATTAATAATAATCTTTTCGTAGCCTGGAAATTATTTTCCAAAACACACCATATATATCTAAATGTGGTCTGATATTTAAATTAATGGTGATTCAGCCTTCTGGGCCCCTCTCCAGGTATTTTAAAATTATAAAATTGCTATTTTTAAATTCACATTCCAAAATTTCTGTCTATATTTTTCACAGGTAAAAATAATTCTTCCTTCTTTTTTTCAATTGCTATGGTTATTCAATATACTTTCATCTTCATCCAAGCAAGTTAGTTTTTTTTTAATTTCCAGTTTTATATTTAGTAAATCTAAATACCTTTTTTTTTTTAATTTAAATTTGAAAAAACGACATATTCATATAGTTAATTACGAATTTTAAAGCACTCACTTGCATATGTTAAATTTTACAATAATTTATATAAATTTACTAAATATAATTTTCATGATTATTCAACTTTCAAAATTTAATTAACTAAAAATATCTACCAAGATTCAACTCTAATCTATATTTACAAAGCTAAGTTATTAAGAATAAGATATCCAATAAATAAAATTTCCATTATAACCATTTCGAATTCAAATAAATCAAAATATCTCTTGCATATGTTAAAATTTAAAAATCGCATAGACATAATATTAGAAATAGCTAATCAAGCAATATAATGGAGGTTTATCCCATTATAATATGTATATATATATATATATATATATATATATATATATATATATATATATATTGTAATGTTACGAGCGTTAATGTAATGAAAAAAAAAATGTTAATTACTGTTATAACTGCCCCAAAACGTTGGGCTCTAAATGATATGTTACGAATATGTTGATAAATAAAATTGTTTCTACGTACGGTATAATAAAATGAATGAATGTCATCAAAAAGGTCATGTAAAATTCAAATTGGGCTCATTCAATACTTATCTGTTTTATTATCTTCGGCTAGCTTCTTTCTCTCTTCAGGGCTAAGGTAGGTTCACTTCCTTCCACTTTTACTTTATTTACGTAATTTATTAAGTTAGGAACGGAACAATATCTCAAGTATATTACAAAAAAAACAAAGTAAAATATTGACAATTAACTTTATTAGGGATAAAAGATTTTGCAAAGTTTGAGAAATTTATATTAATAATTTCGTGACACACAAGTAATATTAAGTGAGACCCACTCGACGGTTGGTATTCGTACAGTATAATAATATGGTGTAAGACAGGTGCAATAATGTGTTGTCTTAGTAAAATAGTTTATAACAGTGACATGGCATCAAGTTTTACAAATACAAATAGTAGATGCCAATATTTAAATAAGTGGACTAAAAATTACAGTGGTAAAATATCGGTGAAAGTAATATAAATAGTTAGTTATGGAATAAACAAAGTAAAGTTCTAGAAATGTACATGCGCAAGAAAAAAATGGCGCGGGAAATTTTGTTAAAATTAGCAAAAACCTGAATCTTCGTATATAATCTCCGTTGCTTCTTGCGCCTGTGTTCTGGAGACGTCTTCACAACGGGAAACGGGAGAATGTTTCTGCTACGGTCCCTCGGGATCACTTGAAATTTGTTGAAATCTCCAAGTCCGACTGCGTCTTGAGCGAATGACCGATTTCGATCGTTCAACGATGTGGGTCAAGCTACGGTGAGATTTTTATGGCGGTAAAAACTTTAAAAATTCGTAAATCTCGGACTATTTGGTCGGCGGCTGTTAAATTTTGTCCACAGGTGGTTGGTAGGTAGGTGTAACGTTTTGTAATATTAAAAATCTCTTGCACTTAATAATTTTGCTTAATTATTTTAATTATTACGGAGCACAAAAAAACGTGACCTCTCACTGTGACGACTAATTACCGACGCTTGCTTTTTCATTTGTTTTTAATTGCATAACTTTCCGCTAAATCGCCCCATTCTTTACTTGCATTAAATTTGTTAATATTATTAAATTAGACAATTTTACAGTATAAAACAGTTTAAAAAATTACAATTTGATTTATAAAATAATTTTGGTTGAATAACATATGTTTTATGTGTTTACAAACACTCCGTCAATATAGGTTTATTCTCGGGTTATTGCACCGTTGAAATTGTGGGCGGGGCTTACTCGTTCAAATGCATTTGAAAATAAATACGTTACATTTGTTTGAATAAACACGCGTTAAATATGTATTTGAAAGAAAAATGGATATAAACATAATAATAAAAAAAAATTAGAAAAATAAGTTAATAATTTCTAGGTAAATTTGTCGTCAAAATAACGTATTTATTCTTTGAATCGATCTTTCCCCTTCTTAATATTAAAGTACAAAGTAGATATAAACATTATGGTATAAATATTAAGGTTACATATATTCTTTGTTTCTTTCAGAGAAAGCATCCTTCTTGCAATGCCTCAATTTATATATATATATATATATATATAAATAATAATATAGTATATTAAAAAACAAGTTTCATAAGGCACCATTTTGCCGCACGAGTTCAGTTTAGAAAACGAGTTTTCTAAAGAGCGAGTGCGGCAAAAGGCCTTATGAAACGAGTTTTTTATACTATTTTTTCTATTTTGCGTTTTTTACATTAATAAATTGCTTAAATTGGAATTATTTAATTTGAAAGTTCAGAGTTTAATTTTTATATAAAGCATGCAGTTGGTCACATTGATACTTGACATTTTCAAATTTAAATCTTGCTATCCGCGAAGTATATTATATTACATATTATTTATTAATTTTCGTTAACATTACTTGATATTTCATTTAAAAATATAAACATGAGTGACATAGAAACATATATATGTTGTTGTCAATTGTATACAACATACGTTGTTTGTGTAAAATACGAACATATATCATATCTGTCAAATGTACATAAATTCTTAAAATCATATGACAGCAATGATATTTATTTCTGTATTCGAACAACGCCAACATTGAAAAATGAAAAAAAGTGTATCGAAATAGAGCTCATTTCGATACTGTTTTTGGTTTCATAATGAGTTGATTTCGAACGCAAAATAGAAAATAGTATATTAAAAAACAAGTTTCATAAGGCACCATTTTACCGCACGAGATCAGTTTAGAAAACGAGCCGCGAGGGCGAGTGCGGCAAAAGGCCTTATGAAACGAGTTTTTTATACTATTTTTTCTATTTTGCGATTTTTACATTAATAATTTGCTTAAGCTTGAATTATTTAATTTGAAAGTTCAGAGTTTAATTTTTATATAAAGCATGCAGTTGGTCACATTGATACTTGACATTTTCAAATTTAAATCTTGCTATCCGCGAAGTATATTATATTACATATTATTTACTAATTTTCGTTAACATTACTTGATACTTCATTTAAAAATATAAACATGAGTGACATAGAAACATATATATGTTGTTGTAAATTGTATACAACATACGTTGTTTGTGTAAAATACGGACATATATCATATCTGTCAAATGTATATAAATTCTTAAAATCAAATGACAGCAATGATATTTATTTCTGTATTCGAACAACGTCAACATTGAAAAATGAAAAAAAGTGTATCGAAATGAAGCTCATTTCGATACTGTTTTGGGTTTCATAATGAGTTCATTTCGAACGCAAAATAGAAAAAAATTATTTTACCACTTTCATAATATAATGTTAGAGTAATAGAATACTACAATAAATAAAATACTACAAATAATAAAATTGACGTACAAAATATTTTGTACGTCAATTTTATTATTTCATTTTCATCTGTCAGTTGTACGTTGTGTTGAATTGACGGTAGTACAAATAAATACAGTAATCACGACAGTGTTGCACACGCACTAGTCGTAATTTTCTAAATATAGATACAAATAAAAATAATTCGTATGGTAGTGGAGTAAAATGATATAAGCCTCTCATAGTAAAATAAGACGTTTTGCCAATTATTTTGTGTATACCGATAAGATCTTTTATTTACTTTTTAAGCAAACTTTCTGTTATTAGTTAGATTACGGTGTATGCGCACGTTAAATTAGTGGTCATATATTAACCGCTATTTTTCCTCGGTATACGAAAACACGAATAATTACGACCATAGTTAATCGTTTCAAAAATTACCTTAATTTTTCGGAAAGAAATACATAATAAGATACGATTGCGTTCTGGCCTAATATTGTTTTAATCGGCTACGCAGTGCTGATTATCTCATCGGACGATCTGTAGGGGCAAGGGTGTTTCCGGTGTAGTTTGGCTTAATGTTCGCGTCGTCCAAATATTTCACTGGGTACCACTGGTAATCTGGACATTAGCGAATTTACATTTGATTAATAAGAAACTCGCACACAAGGTCGTCATATACCACGCGCGTATCGTGATTACACATTGGTTCACCTATTTGAGGAAATTCGTGTATTTCGGAAAAAATAATGATTAATTTTATTGACATCGAAACGGAGTAAGGTGTGAGTTACTTGGTATGTATATTTCTTGTTGTTAATGTTGAAATACGAAATACTTAGAAGTACCTAAACGATTTGCTTTCCGTTCAAAAGACATCACCTGCACGTTCATAATATGTAAAATTTTAGGCATTACAGCCATCTACTTTGGACAATAGATGTTTTTAAAGGGACACGTATTTTCATGTTAATCAAACGTTTAATAGAGAAAAATACAAGAACTATCAAGGTATAACTGTAAGAATAACATTTTGTCTATTATATAGATAAATTTTAGCAATATATATATATATATATATATATATATATATATATATATATATATATATTGAAAAGATACGCCTTCACGTACGGGCGTCTATTGAAAAGATACCCTCAATGGAGAGTAGACAAAATGAAGAAATATGCCGCCTCACGTTGGGCTGACAATTGAAAAGATTCGCACCACGTTGGTACGGCAATTGAAAAGAGACTGGGAAGAGAGTTATTTTTTATGTTCTTCGGTATAATAATAAGTAAATAATAGTACTTCAACTGATAGATTATGGATGTATTGGACGCCTTAATTTGAACTTTGAATACTGGTCTACCAGCCTACCAGCTAATAGTACACAGTATCTTCGATTACAAATAGAGCATGAGAAAGATACAGAATTTATTAGACTCTATTCCTGGATCATCGCAAGTAATTACACTCTTATAAAGCTGATAAATAATAAATTAACAATATAATTGGGATAGATGTAGCTACGCATAGATAAATAAAAAAACTTCTTTAGAATAACAAGTATAAAATATTTATTCAATACAAGATATCTATACACTTAAATGTGAAACTTAGCTAAACGGCAAGGTGACGTATTATAAATTTATGTTAGTAATAACATATGTGAGTAATTGTGGTTATGTTTACCAGTAGTTGTTTTATAAGCAAAAACTATTATAATATAAACTAGTTAACAATGTTAAATGATAAGTACTATAGAAATCTCACTAGAAAATATTCTTTACGTTAAATTAATCACGATAGTTATTCTTTCAAAGCAAAATCAAGATATTTTAAGTAATTTTTGAATTAATCATAAATTAAATTATTTGTTATGCTTTTACAATGAACCTGTGATTTGTAGAAAAAGGTAGCAATGTGACTGGATGTCCACGACAAATCACGGTACAGAACAGGAACAGAAAAGATATTCTTGAATGGTTCAGGCATTTCTGCGTAAGGTTCGATGTTGGATATGGTACAATAGGTATAATTCTGGTACGTAAAATTTTATTACGTTCAGTAGCTTCGATGTTCGGTGTCCAACACCAAAAGATGTTATCGTAGTTTTCTTGCAGGTAACCGATTTGTATCGGGTAAAAATTGTGTCAAACGTTGCTTTAGTACTATGGGCACCTTCTGTATATATTTTTGAATTTATAACACTAATATTTCTGTATTTAATAAATTTTAAAAACGGAGAACTATATTTTCGATACAACACTATGCAATTTCTAATACCGACGCTAACCTTATTTTTACCAAAGCTTTTTAGTAAGCAAAAATTATCTTGATTTATACCTTTTAAAGCTAGTTATTTTAATTATATTATAAAAGTAATAATGATTTTTATGGAAAGATAAAATTAATATTTGAATTTACGTGCATATATGAATTGCTTTTATATGTTAGGTTAGGTTACAAGTTTGAATATAAATATAACCTGTTCGCGAATTTTCTATGTTTGAAAAGTGAGCGTGTTCAATGAGTATCGATATAAAATTCAAATACATATAAATAAATTAAATATCTTTTTCAATTTCGCATAATTGACTTGAATGACAAAAATGACAATTAAAAATATAAAAAGTAAATTTGAAATAAATATAATTTAATCTGAAATATACAAAGTTGTAGTGATATTAATTTATTAACATTTCGACAATAAATTTACAAGTTGTGTCCACCAAGTGCAGTTATTCAATAGGATGTTTCCCTTATGTTAATATCTACCTTCTCAGTTACAGTTAGCTGGAATAACCAAGCTGTACGTATCACAACAATATATATATATATATATATATATATATATATATATATATATATATATATATATATATATATAAAGATAATTATTTCTTGACTTTGTATATTATGGTAAATTTAATTTGTTGGCGATTTAAGGTCTGGTTTTACTTTAAAATATATATATTTAAAACAACCCTACATGTTTCGGCAAATGATGGCTTTATCAAGGAATATAAAATATAATTGACAGTATATTCCTTGATAAAGGCATCATTTGCCGAAACATGTAGGGTTGTTTCAAATATATATATTTTGAAGTAAAACCAGACCTTAAATCGCCAATAAATTGGATATATATATATATATATATATATATATATATATATATATATGGTAAATTCAATTTGTTGGCGATTTAAGGTCTGGTTTTACTTCAAAATGTATATATTTAAAATAATAATTAATGTACTGTCATTTATATTTTATATTCCTTGAAAAAGGCATAATTTGCCGAAACATGTAGGATTATTTTAAATATATATATTTTGAAGTAAAACCAGATCTTAAATCGCCAAGAAATTGAATTTACTATATATATATATATATATACAGTGGAATCTCTCTTGAGCGGACACCGAAGGGACCATTGAAATGTGTCCGTACAAGGGGGCTGTCCGGTCAAGAGAAAACTACAAATTTAAATCAACAAAAATTTGTCTAAGGTTGTTAGTTTTTAAAAATTAAAGCTGTCTCTTTGTGTTCGCTTTCCAGCAAATAATAAACAGTTGTTATTTTTTATTTAAAAATACTTTTATTAAAAAAAAATAAACAATTCAATTGGGTTTAATAACCAAAAAAATCATTAAATGTATATGTAATAAAAGTTTAAAATGTTTTATGAGTAGTATATTATTTCAATAAATATTCCTCCATCCTGGTTTGGCGTGTTTTGGTCTTGGCAATAACATCTTGAAAATGTAAGTCCAGCGATGAAAGTATATTCATAGCTTCTGCATCACCTTGGCATTTCACAAACGCTATAAGATCATGCGCTTTCGCCAAAGCCTCTTTATATGTTAGGATGTTGTTTCTTGCATCTTGAAGATCTGAAGGTTCAATTTCATCTGTTGAGTCATCAGAAATTTCTTGAACTTCAGAAATTTGTTTTTGTAATGGTACGAGCAAATCTAAAGGTGATCTCTCAATTGGTAAATCATCATCGATCTGATAAAAATCTTTTAAGCTTTGCTCTGACCCCTGCAATACATCTTTTCTCAATTTCGGCTAGTAGGTTTAATGGCAAATCATCCTCAGGCTCAAAATCAACATCAAATACTGTCGGACATTCCTGGCTGTCAAGTGTAAGTCCTGCCTTACGAAAACAGTTCTGAACTGTTTCAGAAGTAACTTGGTCCCATGCACTTTTAGCAAAATAAATTGCATCCAATAAGTTTATACTTTACACTAAATCATAAGCTGTGTTAGAAATTTCAATGTTTGCTAGTAAGTGCCTCGTATCAAAGTTCTGTAATTACGCTTAAAATTTTTAATAACACCCTGATCAAGTGGTTGGCTTTGAACGTAATATTGTGACGAATTTTAAACTTGTTAAGCCAACCCGACGAGGCATTAAAAGTGTTGCTACCCAAGGATTCAGCTATTTCTTTAGCTTTGCTTTGTATCAATGGGCCTAAATGGAAAAGTAAAATTATTTGAATAAAACATATTAGTCAATCAGAATCCACTTAGTAAATTAATGATAAAATGAATCAATCTGCTGCAAATCTTTTGTATAGATTTAAAAAACCTAACTTACGTACCAGTTAATGGAATTCCTTTATTGCGTGCTGCGAGAAACCATTCCTAGGACAACTGATCAATTGTCAGCCCTTCAGCATTAAAAAATCTTCTTTTCTCATTTAAATTTACATTGGAGTGCCATTTTTGTATTATCTCTTCTCTTTTCTTTATAATCTCAGAAGCTTGAGTTTTACTAATGCTAAATCGCTTCGATAAATTTCTCACACTTAATTTTTCTTTGTTGTACACTTCAATCATTTCTATTTTTTGCTTAATAGTTAATACAGACCTCTTTTTACCCATTTTCAAACGTCACGCCCGCGCTAATGTATAGAAATGAATGAACAATGCTTTCCAAACTACAATAAACAAACGCACATCTATGTTATTGGGAAATCCCCTAAATCGCGTAAGTAGTGGCATCGATTACAAGCTGTTGGTCAAATAGGTTTGTACACCATACGTACGCACCACAAACATTGCAAGAATTAGTATTGTCAACTCTCAGAAGCAGAAGCGTAAATTGTAGAAAAAATGTTAGTTTGAAAACATTATGTGAGAGAGAAAATATTTACCATACCCACATTAAAGTATGTTATGTGATGTAGTAAATATGAATGATAAACCGTGCCTTGTGGCTAAAGCGAACAAATTAAAAGAGTCTTGGCAAGCTTATTTGTAAATTATGACATGAAAAATTCGGAAAAAAATAAGCTAAATGTCCGTCCAAGAGAATTTTTTGTTGTCAAGCGGGTGTCCGTGTCCGCTCAATAGAAGCGTCCGTTCAAGGGAAAGCGACTGCAATGCTTTTCTTATGGAGCGCTGCCGGGACCTGGCAACAATGTCCGTCTAAAGCGGGTGTCCGTTAAGGGGAATTTTACTATATATATATAGTGTTAATAAGAATTAAAATTTATTTCTTATTTATTTTATTGGCCGTGACCATAATATTAAAATAATAAGCTTTTTCTTGGTTTAGCGACCTTTATTGAAATTTAATTTATTTAACTAACGACGTTTCGACTTTTTTGTAATTAAGTCTTTTTCAAGTGATTTAGAACTAAAAAAAAAAATTACAAACGAAAGGTAAGAATTATATTTACATTATATGAATGAATTAAAATTAAAATAATGATAGGGTAAAGAAAGTTAAAATTTAAAATTTAAAGGATACAAAACTCACCAATTTATTTCGTGTTAAAACACATGCCCAGTGCAATATGCATGGTCGGAAACATGTCGACCCTTCACTACAGGGTCCGAACAGCGTATCTCGGAATCTTAAGTGTAACTAAATGTCTTGTTATAGAAATGGAATTTTTTTATATTATTTCGTTTTTAAAATTTTAAAAACGAAAAAATTTTAACTTTACCCTATCATTATTTTAATTTTAATTCATTCATATAATGTAAATATAATTCTTACCTTTCGTTTGTAATTTTTTTTTTTAGTTCTAAATCACTTGAAAAAGACTTAATTATATACAAAAAAGTCGTAACGTCGTTAGTTAAATAAATTGAATTTCAATAAAGGTCGCTAAACCAAAAAAAAGCTTATTATTTTAATATATATATATATGGTAAATTGAACAAATTGAATTTACTATATATATATATATATATATATATATAGTAAATTCAATTTGTTGAAAAAGGCATCATTTGCCGAAACATGTAGGATTATTTTAAATATATATATTTTGAAGTAAAACCAGACCTTAAATCGCCAAGAAATTGAATTTACCATATATATATACATATATATATATATATATATATATATATAAATTCAAATTCTTGGCGATTTAAGGTCTGGTTTTACTTCAAAATATATATATTTAAAATAATCCTACATGTTTCGGCAAATAATGCCTTTTTCAAGGAATATAAAATATAAATGACAGTATATTAATGTCATACGTATACATTTGTAGTTGCTATGGATAAAATTATTCAAAGATACATTCCAATATAAAATCATGCCTTAGTATTCTACGTAATAATATCTCATGTCTCGTGTTTTTGTTGTCTTCTATTTTAGAATACTAAGGCATGATTTATTATTATTATATTGGAATGTATCTTTGAATAATTTTTTTTCCATAGGAACTACAGATGTATACGTATGACATTAATATACTGTCATTTATATTTTATATTTATATTTACCATAACATACAAAGGTCACGAAATAATTCTATATATATATATATATATATATATATATATATATATATATATTGTTGTGGGGCAAAATACCCAACAAAAATATATTTGCTTAATTAGATTTTACTAATAAAATTTTGGAAAACATTTACGTTGAAAATATTAAAAATATGCTTATTTTTAGAATTAAGAGTCTTAATAATATAATATAAAGTCAAAAGGGAATATAAGTCAAACATTTGAATAGTTTTTATATTTTTAATTTAAATAATTATTAATTAAGTTTAATTTGACTCTGTAAGAATTGGTAATTGTACTGAAATGTATATAAAACTTATATTTATTAACGTATCACCTTTGTTGTGGCATTTTGACCAATGGGAGGTGAGATAATTAAGGCTTTTGTTGCAAAATAGCGTCCCAGCAGTAGTTGTTGATATTCCGTAAGTTACGGACGCCAGTTTTCAAAATTTAGAAGTATCTTAGGCACCTCGATATTTCTTAAAATCGTGACAAATTAATAACTAACGACGAAAAGTATTCGATAGTATTTACAAAACTTAGCCTTAAATATTAGCTATTTATTCTTATCAATTTTATCGACTTAGACAACGTATTTAATTAATTTTTCGATAAAGCATCATTTTAAATTTCAAAATTCGAGATGGCGACTATTGAAATTTGAGTTTAAAACACAATTTGTTAAGAAAATTACCTCATATTTGGCACTTGAAGGAGGATATTAATTAATTCTGAACATCCAGCTCTTAATCGAGACTAGTTTTTAAGCAAACCGAGAAGTTTTTCCCTATCTCCGAACAATTCTGAAAAATTCCTTACCAGAACTTCCTATTTATACCGTCCATCCAGTTTATTTAAGTAGAAGGTACCTACAATTAACCTTATTTACTTGTTATTTAACCATTTATTTAAATTAATATTAATATTTCAATAATTTAATCGTAATTGCACGATTCAAGCAAAATACTATTCAAATACTCTCCGTATCAACATATCTTTGCTTATTAAAAATTATTATTCACAGATAATTGATCTGTGCAAAACTAAAATATACATATTTCCATAGCTTCATTTGATAGACCTCGTAAAGGTTCATCCCTTTCTATATACATATATTGGATTTGAGTTTGTATCAGTTCACATAAGTTTTATACGGAATTAGATATTACTTTTGAAAAAGTTAATTACCATTTCTATAATAACAATAGTATAGTACAGTAATTGTTAATATTATTATTTTATATATGTAGCACCTACTTTAATTAATCCACATTTGTCCTATGTTAATTTACCATATAATAAATGTTATTTTTGTATGTTTTAAACAAGTGTTGAATGTCTTTCTATTAAGGGTAATTATTCTTTAGGTTATAATAAGCAACCCAGTAAATAACTATATTACTGGCTTACCATTGAAGTACCTACTATTCTCATATAGATGTCAGGTTAAATAACTTGAGTTTGTGAGATAAATTATATTTTTCCCTATAAATCAATAAAATTGCAAGAAATAAACTTATAAATCTATATTTGAATTCCCGACCAACTACACGCTCTATTTTTAAAGAAGTTTTAGAGTCTCATAGCCGAGTTTTTTACAATAAATAAAGTAATTTGTAAAATAACAATGATTTATTTTGCCCAACAGATTAATCCAAAGTAGGACAAGAAAACTTTGACTATGTGACAATACAATAATACATAAATAAGATAATTAATTCCATAAGAACATAAAAACATCGTTAAATAAATTGTTCGCGTTTCTCGACGAATGCACCAATGGCGCCCTACACAATATATTGGTCCTTGGTGTTGAAAACACAAAGGATGGGGAGTGCCTAGCAGCAATGCGTGGTACCAGTAAATTCACTCGCGCTAACAGCGATGTTGAGTCGATCCGGCTATTCAGGAGATTCGCCATTAGCAATGCGATATTCCTTTGTCTTCGTACCGCTAGCAATTCCAATCCATGCCTCACAAGCAAATCCTCATAATTTCTATTGCGTTCTGAATAGATCTCATTCAGCCTGTAACTCAAGCACAAAAATTTACGATGAACGCATTCAATTTGATTCACCTGTAGGTCATAGATTGGGTACCAAATGGTAGACGCATATTCCAACTTACCGACGACATATGCGAAATATAGAAATTTAATGATACCAACATTAGTGAAATTTCGGTACATTCTGATAATAAAACCCAGAGACGTAACAGCAGATCTAGTGACGTTGGAGATGTGATCGTTGAAGGTCAACTTACTGTCGAAAGTAACACTTGTAGAACTTCGTTTCTCTATAACAGTATTATTAACGTAATAAGGAGAGTTCGCGTAATTTATTTTCCTTGTGAAAGTTACAAAACAGCATTTCGAAATGTTTAAATTAAATTTATTAATTCCACACCAGCTGTGGACAGTAGCCAAGTTCTTTTGCAAAAAATCCACATCAGTTATGTTTGCAATGGTGTGATATATTTTAAGATCATCTGCATAAGTCAATACATTGCAGTCAAGTGATGCTTTTAGGTCATTAATAAATATATTAAACATAAACGGACCCAAGTTGGAACCTTGAGTGACTTCAGAAGTCGGGTAAAAAAGATCTAGATTTATAGCCGTTGTAAGTAACATAGTTTGCTCTATCCATCATCAAATATGACTTCATAAACCTGAGTAAGGAATCGTTAAACCCAAAAGTTGACAGTTTTTGTAAGAGTAAAATGTGGTTGATGGTATCAAATGCGCGACTGAAGTCCGTATAAATAACATCTAGTTGACTAGCATCGTCTATAGCTTCGGCTATATCTTGGGTTATGCAGCACAAGTTTGTTAGGGTCGATAAAAAAGAGTTACTAATCTCTATTAACTTTAATCTACTAAATTTTATACATTAAATTAAAGCGATTTTTCACAAATCCATGCTGTGAAGGAGAAATAAAGGGCAGACATTTCAACGAGATGATTTTGTGCAGGATGGATTCAAAGATTTTCGCAGAAACAGAAATAACAGCTATTGGTCTATAATTAGAGATGTCAGTCTTATCATTTTATGTCAGTTTTAATGGATAAATTGAAGAGTTTGGAGTTTGGATGAACAGAAGCATTGGTGCAGTCCTTAACCAAATACGTTGGGATGTTATCGTCTCCAGCAATATGTTTATTTCTCAGTTTCCCAATGGCATCGATAATATCCTGCTGTGTAACAGAAGGAACGACGATCAGCGGATTACTACTAATAGTATCGTACTCACGTGACGCATCATCGGAGTTTTTAGGAAGATAAACTTCTACGAATATAAATGCGAAGGTGTCAACAATGGCATATGCTTTGGAATATTCCTGATTATTAAAATGTAAATAACTTGGAATTCTAGACATGGTGCGTTTTGAATTAACAAAAGTCCAGAATTGAGACGGATCATTAATAATTTTTTCTTCTGTCATGTGTATAGCATATATAGCTTCTAGAAATTTCCGTTTTGGTAATTCTTCGAATTCTCTGAAACTCTAATTTCATAGATTTCCACTTCCTATGATAGTGAAGTTTCAACAGAAGATTTTTCTTTAGGTTCTTAGTAAACCACGGAGGATAAGTTTTATTTGAAAATCTTTGCATAGGAACATAAAGGCTTAAAACAGGATAAAGTTTGTCATACAAAGCAACAAGACAGTCGTCAACATCAATATAGCTATCTAGGAAGGACCAGTCAGTTTGGAGTAGATCAGAATACAGTTTTATAAAATCAGCCTTTTTAAAGATATATCTAATATTGTTGTTTGATAGAAATGGACGTGTACGAGATGTTACCCTATCAAGATCAGAATCATGTCCAACATCAAACTCACAATCCATCTTTGATAGTATCACGTCCAACAGTCGATCATTTGCATTGGTAATATCGTTGAACTGAGTTAGATTTAAAGATATCATAAATGAAACCAGAAGCTCTAGATTCGCATCAGACGCAACACCAGGTTTTCCAAAATTCGGAATATTAAAATCCGCTACAAGTAAAATATGTTTTCCAGTAATAATGATTTCCAGCATGTCAAAGAATAGTTCAAAGTCTGCACAGTTTAAATTAGGTGGGATATAAACTAATACAAGAAAATATGAGGACTCAATATTTTCGCAGTTACATATTATTAAATCAACAATGAAATTGCTGATTTAATGGAAGACACATCAATTACTTTATATTTAATTTCATTACGAAATGCAATAAGTACACCACCACCAAGAGATCTCCCAATATTTTGTACATCTCTGTCACAACGTATGATATTGTAAGATCAAGAAAAAAGTTCATTATTATAGACTCAGTCACACAACCAAGTTTCAGAAAATAGTATCATGTCATATGGAAAGGACAAACTGGATTTATATAAGATATCAGTTTTACCACGTAAGCCTCTAACGTTTTTGTAGTAAAGATGGATAGATTCTCTGTTGGGCACATTTAGTTTAAAGACTAATAATTTTTGGAATCCCATTCATATATTTTATTTTAATGTTGTCCTCACCCTTATATAATCGATCTAGTAGTTAAGTCTTTACGCTTTTATAAAGTTTCGTCTGAAACGGCATTTGATAGCGAGAAATAACTACAGCAGAAAACTTGTCAGACTCCCTCAAATCCTGCTTCTCTTGAGCGGCCTGTGAACGTTATTCACAGAAGACAAACATACCTTAATAGGACGCTTCGAATCAGTTTTGGTAGGATCATGTCTACCTAACCTAAAGTGTTTAAGATTATCGCTGAATTCAGTTCCAATCCCATTGAAAATTTCACGTTATGTTATTCTATCCGAATTTATTTGCTGTTCTTTAGATTCACAATGGATATCTTTGACACCATAAATGACCACGTTTTCTTGCGACGGTCTCGCTCGACAACTTCTTGAATGATCTCCTCAGTCTCGATTAGTGACTTAGAAGTAGGAGAAGCGGCGGACCTTAAGACTCTTATTTCATCTTGAAGTGACACTATTGCAGATCTTAATTCTATTAGATCGAAGCCTACCTTTAAGCAGCCCTTGCAAAACCAAAATAAGCCACAGTTGTGATATTAATTCTTTTGGCTTCAGTCCTGGAAAGTTCAACACAAGTAGCTTTAAATGTATTTTTACAAATACTGCATGTGACAAAAGCCTCATCTCTAGAACAACAACAGGTATTATTCATGATAGTTAATGCTAATGCTTAAATAAATTCGGGAGAAGAAAAAAAAGGTTACTCTTCTGCGCCAACGGGGTCCGTCGCGGTGACTTACAGCCAAACAAGAACAGACAAACGGTAAACAAAAATAAGGGAGTACGAAGGATATTAAGTACAACTACCAATCAAGTTCAAAAATGTTTATTCGTACTGTATGTATATGTTATTTTTAATGTAATATTTAAATTTAACGCAAAAAGCAATGTCTCTATAAAATACCTGAAAAACCGCAGACGGGAAAAACAAGATTATGAACCAGATCCGAATTAAATCGGTTAAGCAGACACTAATTATACTTAATATATTTAAATAATAGTAGATTAAATAGTAGATTCAATCAGTTGGCGATTTAAGGTCTAGCTTTACTTAAAAATGTGTATATTTAAAACAATCTTACATGTTTCGGCAAGTGATGCCTTTCTCAAAGAATTTAAAATATTTATATTTTAAATTCTTTGAATAATATTCTTGTTCTGAATGTTTTCTTTTATTTTATACAAATAGTTAAAATTGTCTAAGATTTGCATTTTATATAAGCATATACAGATTAAGAGAATCGAAGAAAATTTAATCTGCCATTTATATTTACCTAACAAATACAATTTAAAGCTTTATCGGTTTCATTAAAATATGCTTGCCGAATTTATATTGCTAACTACTTAGTTTAATGATATTTTCTTTGAAATAAGAATGGCGTCAATGGAGAAAAGCATCTATGTAAACTTTTCATATGCAAAGTGTTATTCGATTTGGGCGACCGTATTTAAATAAAAGAATCATTTTTCGGAGGAGCTGTGGTGATGTGTTAGCGCGGCAATGGCGAGAGTAGAAAGTTAAACCGTCGCAATCTCGTTAAGAGTTCTTGCCATGAACGACATCAGAGAACAAATCGTTTGCCAATAGCGTTATACATTTGAATAGCAATTTGGCATGGGGTGAAATTCTAATCAGTTTTTATGACAGAATTTTTGTAATAACATCGTCGTACTCTTTCTTTCACTTGCTTTCTGTTAGCATAAAACAACGTAATATCGATTATTATCATCATGGAGAAATAACTCTCATTGCATTTGTCGGATAATTGCTCTTTTCTGAAGGAATAGGAATAAGTGAAGTAAATTGTTTTATAAGCGGATACGTTATTCGTCATTTCTTATGAATGAAGTAATTATATAAAACATAAATTATTTGAAATTTATTAAATCGCTTAACGATATTTCTATAATTTTGTACGCGGTTGTTGTTAATTAAATAAATTAGAAAAGTTATTGAGCTTACTACGTTATTATTTTTAGCGGAAAGTAAATAAAAGAAAAACATAGGAAATTGTCAATATTTTAATATAAAAAATTAGTTTTGTAACATTACGTGGAGCTAGAGAAACTTTGCTGAACATCATCATTGGTGAAAAAGTTAAAAATCGTTTTGAGGTATCAATGTTTTGAGGTATTATGTAATGATTTGGATTTGCTACAATATTTTTTTTATGTTTGATTATAAAAGAACGATATATTAGTTTAGCTAATTAGTTCTATTTTTCAAACATAGAAAGAAGTTGTACAACCTCGTAGTCAAGGATAGGACAATTTGTATAGAATTTCTTTTCGAGATTATTATTCTTTTTTTTAACTTTTTTTTGTCTGTTTCTAAACTACTCCATGAAAGATTTATAATTTCACTGTATTTTGTGAATTTGTTTCTAGATGCTAGAAATTTAAATATTTATATTTATCTTATTGAATTATGCAATATCTTCAAACTTTGTAATAACTTTATTTTTTTCTTTTTCTTTACATTTGGTCTCATACTAAAATATCATGTATAACTCTTGTATTTCCTTTTAAAGTTCCTGAAATAAAGAGACAATGTATGAAAAATGGAAAGATGTAATTATATAGAATATAAATCTAAAATATTTTTCCAAATATTTAAAAAAATTTGGTTACGCCACTGTGCGAGCGACTACATCATAAAGATTTTTTTCGGAGACGATCTCTTAAAGCCGAATAACAATAACAAAATAGTATATTAAACAACAAGTTTCATAAGGCACCATTTTGCCGCACGAGATCAGTTTAGAAAACGAGCCGCGTTAGCGGCGAGTTTTCTAAAGAGCGAGTGCGGCAAAAGGCCTTATGAAACGAGTTTTTTATACTATTTTTTCTATTTTGCGTTTTTTACATTAATAAATTGCTTAAATTGGAATTATTTAATTTGAAAGTTCAGAGTTTAATTTTTATATAAAGCATGCAGTTGGTCACATTGATACTTGACATTTTCAAATTTAAATCTTGCTATCCGCGAAGTATATTATATTACATATTATTTACTAATTTTCGTTAACATTACTTGATACTTTATTTAAAAATATAAACATGAGTGACATAGAAACATATATATGTTGTTGTCAATTGCATACAACATACGTTGTTTGTGTAAAATACGGAAATATATCATATCTGTCAAAAATGTACATAAATTCTTAAAATCAAATGACAGCAATGATATTTATTTCTGTATTCGAACAACGCCAACATTGAAAAATGAAAAAAAGCGTATTGAAATGAAGCTCATTTCGATACTGTTTTGGGTTTCATAATGAGTTCATTTCGAACGCAAAATAGAAAAAGAGTAATTTTGTTATTGTCGGTCTCGCTTTAAGTATCGTCTCTGATTCAGTAAGTTGTCGATCGTTACATATGCATTAGATTTACGTGTTCGATTAAAGGTAGATTTTTACAAAATTGGACGTGAAATTACCATAGAGCACATATCTTACATCTTTTAAAACATCTTCTTTAAAAAATCACATGTAAGTATAAACTTTTAACAGCTGTCTTTTTATACCAGATTATCGAACTCTTACCATACGAAGCTGTTTAAACAATGCTATATTCTAGAGTTTTTATAAACATAAACATTGTAGTGTGTGTTTGCGCGTCGTATTTTTAATACACATTTTGATCCATAAGCGGTACATGATTTTATTTTCAGGTGGTTCTTAATTTTGGGATTCGCGTGGTAATTGATTCACAATTTTTTAAATTTATATTCTATATAATGATGCATATTTTTCCATTTTGCATATGAAGTATCTTTATCACAAAGACATCCTGTATATGACGAGAATACTTCTTCAATAACTTACTAAAAGATATGTATGTGTATTTTACATATTGTTACGTTTCGCGTCTATCTCAGAATCGTTTCTAAATTGCTTTTCTTTCTATACAGGCAGGGCGATTTTAAAAACTTTCAAAAATTCTTAATCTAAGAAGACTTTTGTGATGCCAGGGATATATCAAACGAGATATTATTTCCATATAAGAAATTTTGAAAACATCTGAATCTTTTTCGGAGACTATGAAAAGGATACCGATCTTTTAATTTTGATGTGCTTTTTATACTTCAAATAAGTCTCTAGTTTACCAAAAGTAATTATTTTTGATTCCATCAATACGTCTTAAAACATATGATCTTTATAAATAGATACACAAATATAGTCAGTATTTAGTATGCGTAATGGATTCGCTATAAATTTTTTTCACGCCGTTCAGCGTCTCCGTGCGTTAGTTTCATGGCACTAACAAACCTTATTCAGAGATATACTCACACCAATACACATTGCTTGCATAGTATGCCCCTGTAACTTTGTTATTTACTTACACCTTTTGAATTAATTATTATTCGAAGCTTTAACTAATGTTTGACTGTTGGTTGATTTAGTTTAAAGACAACTTGGTCGTTTTACTCTTTGTTATTATTATTTTCTTTCAATTTTTCGGATGCTTCGGATCTTTGGCGTTATTATTATTTTTATTTCGTATGAGAAGTGAAATATAAAATCAAAAATTTAGATATTAGTGCATAAATCACATTCATGACAAAGAAGGGTCATAATACTAATTTATACACACTAATAACCAAATTTTTCAACCAGTCCAGAGCTGCAGGAGAGGCCTTCCTTAGCTCGTGGATGCCACCAGGGAAACTTCTTCTGGTGCAGTCATTTACTATGTGGTATATAGTTTGTTCCACATTTCCGCAGTCGCAAAGGCTAGTATCTGCTGGTTTCCATTTATACAGCAGTGAGTAGCACCTTCTATAGCCTGTGTTGAACCTATTTAATTGAAACCAAAGCCTATGCGGGAGGGTTACGCTCGGCAGAGGTTCTGAAGGACTAGAGATTAAATTTATATTCCTCAACTCAGGGTGCTGTTCCAGGAGGGCCAACCAATCATCCACATTGAAAGGATGCTGAACTACCCTATCCAGCTAAATCGGTCTCCTAGATTTCAGTCGAATCTTGGGGATGCTTTCCAAATCATCATGTATGGGTAAATCGATATTGTTGGAAATCTTATCCCATTCATTCTGTGCTGCAACGAGACATCTGATATCCGGCGGGGCAATGTTAGAAAGAATCGGTAACCAGAGACTAGGAGTGGATCTAACAGTACCGGTGACGATGCTCATTGTATCGTTAAGTTGAATATCTACTTGCTTGGTGTGAGAGCTTCGATACCAGACACCAGCATAGTATTCAGCAGGAGAGTAAGCCAATGCAATGGCTGCCGTTCGCAGGGTCTCCTCATTCACTCTCCATGAATTGCTGGCAAGTTTATGCAGTATGTTATTGCGGGTTTTCACCTTTTGACTGGTTTTATAGAGGTGTCGCTTGAATGTCAGGGACTGGTCTAACGTTACGCCTAGATATTTAGGGTGGGAGTTGTAGTTAATTCAACTACCACCAAATTCAACATTCCTATCACCCATAGAATTTTTGCTACACATTATTCTGTGTTATACTGAAATTTATCAATATCGATATGTTTTTAATATTACACTTCCTTCAAAATGTTTTTGCGGATGTTTTACGGCGATATTTTGTTCCTGCGGATTCCCGAAGTAATGTCCAGCAGTAATTAACCCATGAAGAGGACTTTATTTGCCTTGATGTCGCTTTTCCATGGTTGCAAAATCCTGGTGGAACCGTTCCCCATGTTCGTCACTAATGGCACCCCAATTTTTCCAGAAAGAAATGGATATGAGCATCCAGAAAGTCAATATTCAAGGACATGTTACATCCAATTTTCTTGTAAGCACTAAGTAATTCAGAAACAAGATCTCTGTAATTTTTAGTTTTAAAATTTCCAAGAAAATTGGTCACAACTGTTTTAAAATCTCGTCATGCTCAATCGACATTTTTCATTTTTTCCATTTTTAAGTCTTCGTATTTGTATGCCCTCTTTAATTTTTGCCTCACTAACTTTTGGAAATATCTGTTTCAAATACAAGAATCCTCTATCGGTCCCATCTAGTGCTTTAGCGAAATTTTATAACGAAATAGGATATTCTTCACCATGTGTGGGATTGTACAGTATGCGAAAACGAAATAGGATATTCTTCACTATGTGTGGGATTGTACAGTATGCGAAAACAAAATAGGATATTCTTCACCATGTGTGGGATTGTACAGTATGCTTGGATTCGGGCCGATGTCCTGTATGTTAGTGAGACAAAAGTAACAATTTATGGCATGATCTTTCGATTCTCTCCACACTATTGGTACTGTTAACACTATTATACAAGTTTTACAACATATGTGAGGAGCCCATGATTTATCCTGATCACCTACTTTCACTCCAAAATGAAGTTCATAACCTCTTTGTACAAGTGGGGTGAAATTTAGTTTTTGGGATTTAAAAGTTATTTCCTCCAAAAATTGTTGACATTATTTATACACATACTAGGCATTGTACTTAGTAAACATAAATGAATATATAGTACACAAACACGTCAATAACGATGTTTCGCTGGTAAATGCCTACTAATGCGCAATATCTGAGTGGAATGCGTATTTATTACAAGAAATATACAGGAATGAACATGTCTGCACGTGGTATATTTGTCACTCCTCACTCATCACGTAGAGTGGTGCAATAGTTATTCACTTATATAAACAAATCTATCCAACATGCGTTGCATACATATAAATATAAAAATGCTTTTTACTAAAAGTTCGTGGACAATTTCTGTTTTTAAATTAGTTTTTAGGGTGTCGAAATACATATGAAACACCCAAAAATTTCCATGTCACAAAATGTCCGTTTAACAGTGTAATCGGAGGACAATGCATTAGGCTTAACAATATCTGAGTCTCCAATTTAGGCCATAATAATAATTGGAGCATAATGCAGTAGCTAATAGTAATGTATGTGCTAATGTAGTAGTTAATAAAAATTGTCACCGTCTCATGAGAATTTCAATACATTAGTATTGGTGGTGTTAATATACAGAAAAAAAGAATAACAAAAATACAATATAACGATTAACAACAAAGAATAATGACAGATAAACAAGCACAAATACAAACATGTAGTAGTGCCGTCAGTTGCTAAATATTAAAATGTTCTAAGCTAGAAATTTTAATGTAGTTAACTACTATCAATTAATTTTGCTCATGGTGTATAAGTAAATTTGTCACACTAAATTTTTATATATCTATTTACTTTTTCTTATGTCACAGGCGAAAGCATACCATAGAACAATTATGATTGATGTATGAAATGTCTATTTTAGCTTGTTGTTCTGCCTCACTCCGTTTGTTGGTCAATTTCATATCCGCTACATTTTCAGGATATTGAAAAATGAGAGGCACAGGGGAACAATACATTCTGGCCGTAGATAGCAATACAAAATGACCAATCCCTCTTCTACACGGGCTATGTACGTGCTATATAAATATATTGCGGAAGAATCTATTTCTCTGTTCGATATAAAATATATTTTTCGCCAACGACCGTATCTACTTTTTCTACTTTAGCTATAATTTCGTACTTGCAAGATCTGTTGTATCCAAAACGAGTTGAAGTTTTATGTTGTAAAAATAAATAATGGCTATATTTTACTACGTATAAATTTTGCTCACATAAAAGTGAAATTAAATAAGTCAATTTATGAATTTCTACTTTTTACTTGAACGCCTGATTATAAGATGAAGAAAAAATTTTATGAGTATGTAAATAAAAACCATAAAATTACTAAGTAGCTAGCTGGAATTTAGTCCTGTAAAAAATGGATTCTTCCTAAGAAACTTAGTTTCTGCAGGAAAATTAATATAGTAATTTAGGCAACAATTTGCTAGAAAAGCTGTCCAGGTCTTCCAATTTCAATTAAGAATGAACTTTTGGTATAATTTTTTTAGTAATTATTGGTAATAAACGTAAAAAATGTAATGTCTTCTATATTCATTCATAAAAATAATCAAACTTTTGTTTAACAAATGGAGAAGTAATGGAGAAATTAATAAAATTTATTAATCAATTTTATTTAAAAAATCTTTATTTTCTTTATTTAGAGATTTTTTACTTACCTACTTAATCCTGTCAGTCTAAATACTTCACGACGTCCGCTGGTCTGGAGTTGAATTTTGAGATGTAAACTTCTAAAATTCCTTCCACTTCATTCTAACTTTGACCAAACTTTTCTGGTTAATCCATATCCTCATATTTCTGCCGCTTCGCTTACTTCGTGTTTACAGATTCTCCTCAGTCTTTACTTGTTTCGGCCCATCCTTTCTTTCCTTTTTCTCTTGATTCATAAACCTTTTTCGCCTTTTCATGATCCTCCATTCTATTAATATGCCCATACCATCTGAATTGCGATTCCCGTATTGTTGCCATTGTCGGATATATTTAAAACTTGTCTACATGTTGCGTTTTTCAATTTAGTTTTTTCCCTTTTGCTAAGTGTTCACGATTCACTCCCATATGATTTCATGATCCTGAACTCTACTAATTTGCCCATACTATCTTAATTGGGATTCCTGTATTGTTGCCATTATTGGATGTTTTGTTTAAAACTGCTCTACATGTGCTATTTTTCATTTTATCTTTCCGCGGTTTCCCGTGAATTTTTCTTAGAAACCTCTATGCTGCTCATTTCCCATTTCTCCTCTCTTTTGCTAAGTGTCCACGATTCACTCCCATATGAAAATGTCGGCTCAACAACCTTTTTATTGCTTCAGCTTTCACTGTTCCCTTTTGTGCTCAGATATTTTGTTTTCATTGTATCACATAGTTTTCTCCTGTTTCCGGTTCTTTCGATTCGTTAATTGAAAATATTGTCGCTACACGTACGGACACAACTGTTTTCCTTGCCACACTAAACTCAACTCCTTTATAGATATTTGCAGATGATGTCTATAATTAATAACTAAATTTTTAGAATAATTGAAACATACATGAGTAGGTAAACCCCACCAGTTTTGTATAATACAAAGGTATTTTATATTATTAAAAATACCTTTGTATTATACAAAACTGGTGGGGTTTACCTACTCATGTATGTTTCAATTATTCTGATACATTACACATGCGGTTAAGCCATAGTATGAGTGAAGACAGAAACAAAATGCAGTTTTCTAGAGAGATTGGCTGTGCCACCTTTGGAAGGGCGTCGTTACTTCACATTAATTATGTGGACGGTATGCGAGGTACTTCGGCTGTCTGACAACAGGCAGCGCCGAATTTACTTCTGCGCCCGGTCTGGATAATTACGGTGATAGGGCGATGTGGTTCTTTTTTGTGAATGTATCTGGGAATATCCTTTCTCCAGCAGAGGCGTACCGATGAGCCTGTAGAAAGGTGAAATACGTATCTACGTCTCTGGGGATAGGATATATTCGGACACGTTCACAAAAAAATATTAATAGTGAACCTGCATTTGTGTTCTTCACACCAGATTTTTAATAATATTTTATATTATTAAAAATACCTTTGTACTAAATTTCTAAGTAATTAGAGAAATGTAATATAAATAAAAATAGGAAGAAACTCTAAATTCAAGTTGATAATTATAAACATTGACAATGATATTATAAGATAATGTTGATACTTTAAATATGTATAGAAAGTAAAATATTAAACATGAATCATCACAGTCATCCAAAATGTACACACTGGTAGGGATGCAAACGATATATCGATGTTTCCAAACATCGATGTATCATTCATAAACATCGATGTTTTAGTATCGATGTCGAAGCCCCAAAAACATCGATACATCGTTAATCAATGAACGTTGTTTTAACGTCGATGTTTGTTTATAATAGCGCCATCTGCATACTATTTGCAGAAGCGAATCACATCACTATTACTGTTTTTGCAAATTTTTGCAAACGTCGAGCGGTTGTTCTCTGAGGCTGGGGCAACAATAACCCAAGAGAGAAACCGCTTATTGGGCACCAGGATATCAAAATTAATGTTTTTGAATTCCATTATTAAAAAATCATACTTTCACAAATAAATTTAATTAATATTATCTATAAGCAAACGCCAAATAAGTTGGCGCGAGGAGGGGTAAGTTCGCGCAGGACTAAAAGTAGTGGGGAGATTTGTATTTGGTTTTACATCAAATGTCAGAAAATTCTAACCTCTAAGCTTGTGTCACTTTATGAGCAAAGACATTTTTAAACCAATAACATAGGGGAATTTTCCGTCAAACGTCAATGACAAATGTATTCTGACAATTACTTGAGTAGTGGGGGTGAACGTTTTTAAAAGCGGATTCTGCGCACCCCCTCCTCGCGCCAACTTAATTGGCGCTTGCTATATGTGTTTTAATTCTTATACTAAAAATTCAGTTTCTCAATAATTTTTCAAAAACATCGAAGAAACATCGATGTATCGTTAGTAAACGCCGATATTTTCGACATCGATGTTTTACTTTGAAAAACATCGATGTTCTAACATCGATGTTTTTATGAGCGATGTTGCATCCCTACACACTGGTGTACATTTTGGTATCGGAAAGGGGGACTGTCCATGAAATAATGTGGCGAACAAAATGTGTAAATAAATATTAAGCAACTAAACACTAAATATAACTTTATTTTACATACAATAAATATGCAATGAAGAATTTTTTAAACTCAAAACAAAATATATACACAGATTGGAAATGCTAGCGATGCGAAGACAAAAGAAGACCGCATTACTGGTGGCGAATCTCCTAAATAACAGCATCGCTGTTAGTGCGAATAAATTTATTAGTGTCACGCATTGTTGCTAGATACTCCCCATGTTTTGTGCTTTCAACACCAAGAACTAATATATTGGTGCATTTGTCAAGAAATGCAAACGTAATATTTAATTATGTCTTTGTGTTTTTATAGAATTAATTGATTTATTTATTTACAAATCGTCACATAGAGTCAAAAAATTTTGTTGTTCTATTTGGATTGAATCTGTCGGACAAAAATAAATAATTATTATTATATTATTGTTATAATACTGTAAAAGGAACTAACTCTGCAAAAAAGTCGTAATTTGTATCTTGTGTTACGATATTTTATCAAATTACCCTCGTATACATCGTATTTCTATAGATTGAGTGTATTTCGGCCAGTGGGAGCCTATGATAGGCACACCGACGACGCTTAACTCTATGGGCATACGTATTAGGATTTTGGGTATAGGAATCATGAGATAGCGCTTTTTGGATTTACTTTGGTTAGAGATATTTTTGATGCGGTGGGTGTGAATGTTTGAGACAGTTATATATTTTGGAAAATTGTCTTAAGTTTCGAATAAAAGCACCCTTTGAGTGAATTTGTCTGTCTTACTTGGTGCTGATTAAAATTTGGGCTACTTTCGTTGATATGCCGCACCCCGTGTTCAGATTTATCTGTGCCTTCGCACGTATAGATCTGCACGGTAAGTCGCTATTTTCTTGATACGTTTGTCTTTATTAAGTTTTCTAATGTCCGTTGCATATTGTAAATTTATGGAGCTAGTTATGTAAGTAGGTATTGGGCTGGTTTGGATAATTAAAACTTCGAGTACTACCGATATTACGACGCAGGAGCCCGTCGACATATCCTGTGGACACTTGTTAAGCTGCCGACGAGCGCAGGTGCGACAGAACGCCACAGGATTGGATCCAGACCTATCTCTTCTCTGCTAAGTTGTAATAGATTGTTTTGCGTTGTTTATGATATTGATTAGTATTTCGTGTTATTGAAACACATATAAATCTAGTTCGCGTCAGATAGTAAGATTTGTATTTTATAGTTTATTCCAATATTGAATATTTTGCAGTTAATATTTTATTTATAAGTTTTCCCGTCAGTTTAAATATTTCTCATTTGTTCTTGTAAATGTACATTAAGAGAGGTCTCCAACAATATCTATTTCCCTTCAGGAATGTTAAACCTTTAATACACCTCATTTCTTTTATTTACAGATCCATTCATATTTTTATATCTTTATATTTGTTGATATTTTGGGGATAACGTATTCAATAAATATTGTTATAGTAATATTTATTTGTGCCGTTATTGGTTTGTATGTGTATTTAGATCCCTTTTATAGATATTACGCCTTGTGAACACGTAATACGACATATTACTGTGATTTTTTCCCCGAAGAACAATTTTAAAAAAATATTTAAATATATTGAACTTATATTTAAAACTTATTACCATGTATTTTGTATTATGTTTATAAATATTGAAATTTAGGGATTATTGTTTTGACCGGGTTTGTATTATTATTTTACATCGGAAGTTGTTCCGACTGGCGGTATTATTTTGTACTGTAGATGTCCGATGTCTGCATATTTTGCCGGTTTAGAACAGAGATATCAACTTCGTTGCTTTGTATAGTCGAGTGTAAAAAACATCATTTTTTACATTCATGTAGAATTGATTTAAAGTCGGGTTTATTTGTTTTATATGTATTTAACTTTCGTATACGTTTTCTTACGAGTGGTTGTGATCTCGTATATTTGCTATTTGATAAAGTAAATTTGGTATCTCTCGCTACTATAGTTTTTTTCTGTGTAAAAGTGTTACGTACGTAAGTGCTGCTTATACATTTTCATTATATAAATTCTGTTTCATGATAATTTGATATTTATATTTATTAGAAATTTTGAATTATTTTATATTAACGTACAATATAGAAAGCTAAGAAAATTATCATTTTTGTTGAGGGAGTTTTTCATGTCACAGGATTTCAAAAGATTTTGAAGGTCAGGATTGGAGGGGAGATTTGCCCTTGTGTTTATTTGCGCACATGTAAAGTTAATTTCGTGTTTGACGGTTAGTCTTTTTACGGTTGATTTGTTTGGGTTTATAATTTAGATTTTGAAATTGGAAATTTTCTTAACAGTCTATTAATTTTTATGTTTGCTCGCGAGTCATAGGAGGTTTTTCTCTGTGTGCGTGTTATTTATCACACAGACTGTTTCCTCCCAGCTACTGTTAATCAGGCTTCAGCTCCTTTTTCATTTTGAAAAGGGTTTTCTTTTTTTTCTTTTTTTGAAATAAAATAATTAAGTGTGATTGAGACCTTTTATTTGACTTTTGTTATTCTTTCCACATTTTTCTCTGGAGAGATATCAGGGAAAGCTTGAGAGAAGGAGGTTTCAAGCAGAAGCATCTACGACTGAAGGCATCCGGACAATTGTTGTGAGCTGACCTAATAACCAAAGGCACAGTTCACTGCAATATGTAATTCGTGTGACGTATGAATTCTTTATCGAAATGTATCAGGAGCCACTTTTCCGAGATCTATTTCTACTATTTACTGGTAGCATTTGATATACTATACGTTCTCATTGGTCATCGTTTAATTTTCTGCTTACCACATTTTTAAATGTTTTTTTAGTCTGGGTAGAAGGTAGAAGAATGTACCTTCTACCTTCATCAATTTTCATTTAATACTCGCTTAATATTTTTCAGCAAGACATAATTCTTGACGATTTGAAGGATTGGCAGTTTATAGTTTAACTTCGACATTATTGTCTGAATACCGGCTCAGAGGAGCTTTAGCTTAATGAGCTGTCGCTAAATCATTTCAAATCAGCATTAAACCATTGTGACTTATTAATCGTAAGAGACTGCTGGTTAATTGTCCCGGTAGCAATAAATGTCGTGCTTTTTAGTTTATAAGTGTAAATCGTCTGCTATATGATAAATTTTTCGTGGAATTTGTCCAGTTTCTTAGTTTTCAATTTATCGCCTCGTCTTCAACATAAAAATTGTTGAATTGGTAATTGTATAAAGTCGACTTTTATGTATGTTTAATCGTCCATGGCACTGTAATTAGTTTTCATCAAGAAATTTATGTTCAACTCACGTGTACGTCTTTTACACAATCGCTCTTTTGTTTAATCCTGATCTGAAACTACATACATTTTCTAGGACCGTAATCCTTAATTTTGTCAATTCTTTTGTACTGATTTTCCTTAAAATCTTCAATTACTCTTCTCACCTTTATTTCATTCACTTGATCCGATTTTATTCCAGAAACTTTCTGTTTTCAACTGATAGAGTTCATCTTGTTACCATGGACGCTATTTGGGTTGTGTATTTGACCACGTGGGATCGCCAAATTGAAAGATGGTTGCTTGTAACGTCCCAACAAATGTAAATAGTTTAAAATAATAAAATAATGTGCTCGGTAAATAATCATTTACATTTCTTGATCAATTTATTTTGACAGTGACACTTATTAATTTTTTGACGTTAATTTTTGACGTTCAATTCATGCATCGATCGCAATAATTTGCAATTAATGCATGAATATGGTACTCAACGAACATAAGATATTAAAATTTTGTAAATAATGTTACCAATTGTAATAATTGTACCATAACTATAAATATTAATTAAAATTTGAAGTTCAACATATTTTTTTATTATTTGCATTATTTGAAATCATTAATTTACCCTATGTAAATACCGCCTCAAAACTAACCTCCAAAAGAAAAAATCACCACTGTACATCCAGAAAGTCAACGTGGAATCACTAAACAACACTTCAACGAAAAATTGTATCAGTAGACTTAAAGAAAAAATGTCTACGAACCAAATGATCGAGGACGAGGATGTCGAACAAATGTGGTATAAGATAAAAGCCAACATAACGGGAGGTGTCGCAGAGGCACTCGGAGTGGAGGAAGGTAAACATAAATGGTAGAGAAAAGAGAAAGCAATGGTTTACAGACGAAGTGAAAACGCTGGCAGAGCAAAAGAAAGAAACCTACGTCAGATATAGGAGCAGAAGAACAGCAGAGGAATACCAAAGATACAAAACGATCAGAAACAGGGTGAATGATGCCATAAAGGAAATAAAGAAGACATACCGGGAAAAATTTTCTACCGACATGGAACATGACCTGTACGGAGGACAGAGAAGGATCTGGAACACACTGAGGAACAGGAAAAGAGCGGTAAAAGAAGAACAAATAAACATCATTACCCCAGGAGAATGGGAAAGGTATGTAAAGGGCTTGTATGAAACGCGGACAAACGACAATGGAGAGAATGAAGACAACACCTACACAGAGCAGCTCCTTGAAGAGGACAACATAACACGGGAAGATGTACACGACGCACTAATAAAATCGCAAAAACCGGAAGGCCCCCGGCCCAGACCAAATAGTAAATGAAATGCTCAAGTACGGGGGGCCAGAATTGGAAACAGCAATCACATTATTATTCCAAAAAATAATCTCGACCCAAAAAGTGCCTAATGATTGGAAAAACAACATCACAATACCGATCTACAAAAAGGGAAATAAGAACGACCCGGAAAATTACTCTCCTACCTAGCATGAGCAAGCTCTTTACAAAAATCATTGCAACAAAGATAATGAAGAGAATAGCAATAAACGAAGAACAACAAGGCTTCAGACAAAATAGATCGACAATTGACGCAATCTTCATCCTTAGACAAATGATCGAAAAATCCCTAGAAAATCCCTCAAAAAAGCGTTTGATAGAGTACAAATAGTCGACATCATAGATATACTCCAGCAAAACAAGACACCTTTGTCGTACATTAACATAATAACAGACCTCAGTAAAGGTAATACAACCAAGATCAAAACACCAAAGGGACTCACAGAACAAGTACCAGTACTGACGGGCATACGCCAGGAGGATAGCCTGAGCCCAGTACTATTCAACCTCATCATGGATCAAATAATCAACGCCGTAAAAGAAATGGATGGAGGATATAGAATGGGACAGGAATCGATGCGGATACTGTGCTACGCTGACGACGCAATCCTGATGGCGGATAACGAGGACGATCTTCAGCGACTGCTATATCGGTTCCAAACAAAAGCAAAGAACTTTAACATGCAGATATCAGTGAAGAAGACAGAATCAATGGTCATAGCAAAAGAACCCACTAGATGTAAACTGGCTGTAGATGACAAACCCATCCGACAATGTATGCGATACACGTACCTGGGAGTCGAGATAACAAGCTCCAAAAACCTACAACAGGAAGTCAGAACACAAACGAATAAAGCCTCAAGAATTTCTGGCTACCTAAAGGACCTCATATGGAGGAATAAATACATGTCCACCGAAAGTAAAGTCCGCATATATAAAACAGCCGTAAGACCGGTGATTACATACGCAGTGGAAACCCGAGCGGACACAACAAAAACGAAGAGCATGATGAGAGCAACTGAGATGAGGACCTTAAGGAATATCAGAGGAGTAGGCTTGAGAGATCATGTAAGAAGCAGGGATATACGAACAGACCTTAAAATTCAAGACAAATGCAATTTACGAGAAATAGACGAAGATACTGGCGAGACCACGTCGACCGAATGACGGGGAATCGATGGGAAAAATGGGCAAAGAACGAAAAACCGAACTCAAGGAGACCTCCAGGTCGACCTCCCAAGAGATGGTGCGAGAGCTGGACATCTGCTTCCCAAGAGGCTGAACAAAATTGAAATAGTAGAAGAAACAAGACTAAGTATTAAGGAAAGAAAGAAGAATTTACACAAGGGTGGTAAGTAGATCACTTACCACCCGTCGTCAACAGCAACTAGGACTTTTGTGGTAAAATTTACTTACTTGCTTGAAACAATTTAACACTTACTTACCATAGTGGGAGCAGATAAATAGCTATTACTAACGTTATAAAAATTAAGGTACAATTTTATGTTGATGACTATTATTCCAACCATTTAATTGGTTTGTGTTTAGGATGGGTTTTGTTTTGATTGTATTATCGCACTTAATTTGCAAGACTCCTAAGTTGATAAGCGAAAAACGCAATAATACCTAGAGTATCTAAATAATAACAATTGAATACAATATTTCTAAAAACCTGATAATTTGGGTCCAGAAATTTGTTTTTCAAAATATTAGTGATAATTATAATCGATGCGGTTATGCATACATTTGGCTCAATTTCCACATCACTTTTTTACATTCCGATTGAGGTATCTCCAAAACATTCACTTTTAACATATCAACCACTTCTTTTGACGTCAAAAATTGTTATGCTTGCCACATATCCAACAAGAAGAAACTAGCAATCATTTGCTTCGCAGTACTGTAGTACTGTAGACTAAATTTGAGCGACTTTAGTTGAATTTTTTATATATTTCACCATTTGACGCAAACTTGTTTTTGAGTTCCTGTTAAATTGTGTAGAACTCAACGACTACAAAGCTTGTTCAAATGTTCGTGCAAAAGCAAGTGTATTGCTTTAATGTTAATGCACAAGGATGCTTGAATCTCACGGTATATAACACGCCGATCTCGTTCAAACATTACATGTACGGCATCATTAGTGCCGACCTTCTCTTAATTCGTCCCTGAGAGTAGTGCATTCAGCCGAAATCCCGCTATCAACATTACTTTTGGATGGTGGTTCACCACCAAAACCAAAAAAGTTCGATCGATCCTGTTTTGCGCTAAACTATATTTTAAATCATAAAAAATCACGTCTCGAAAATTTTCATTTGAAAATTCCACTTTTACACCCACCTACATTTTTCTTAAATGTTGTGTACAAAACTAATTACGAACTGTTAACTAAATTATTTATTAGAAATGTCAAATTTTACGAATGCGACAGTTACAAAACGCGGGCACTATTTAAACTACTAATTCCAGAAATTATCTTAGGTACCCTTGTATATATGCACTATATTTTATTCTAAGGAGAAAACAGTTAATTTTAATGTAAAATAACGTATATTATTGATATACCCATTGACTCTCCAAAACTACCACGGTCTAATATTGAGGCCGTGGTAGCATATACCAGCAAGAACGATCTGGAAGCTATTATGGCCGCAGACACCAATGTAAGGATAATAATTATAGAGGTAAGTCTTTCTTTTAGTTTAGTTTAGTATCACACGGATAACTATCTGTGTGATACTTAACTTGAATGAATCAAGGTGATAAACCGACATTTAAGATATGGCAAAGGGATAATTATTTATAGACGTAACCTTGTGCACTTTGGGAGTACGGGATATTGTAAGATATAACGGAACGCAGACTGGCCAAGAATCCTAGGAGAACCAACTAGGATTCTTCTAAGGAAGGCTAAAGTTGGCCGTTGTAACGCAACAGACCATTCTTTCTTGCTACGACTTAACTGTCCCCTTAGAAAGCGCCATACAGCAAGACAGGGGCCGTTTGGTGGAACATAGAGCTGACCAATCTAAGCAAAGAAACTCGCCTGTTCTTCAATAAGGTGAAGAAAACAAGCAATTGGGAAGCCTACAATGCTTTTCTCAATAAATATAATGAGATAATTAAAAAAAGCAAGAAGAAGACTTCATCTGGCTTCTGAGGGCATTGATCAGACTCTGACATGATGAGAATTAACAGAATTCTCAAAAGGCATCCTTCGACGTAATTATACAAAAACTGGACCGGAGAACTGGAAGAGGCTTTAGAGTATGATCTCTCACATTAAGGCCTATGGGAAGTTATTTTTGAATTTTTAATATAAATACACCCGAACAAATTTGTATTGTTTAAAAACATTCTCGATGTTATTTTAAAACGAAGTAAGTATATTTTCAAGAAATATTCTAAAAAACTTACCTCTAATAGCAAATAAATTCAAGTCCAATGAATATTTCCAAACCCATGCGTATAATACAATGACTATCTGAAGCATGAATCAGGATTTCCTGGAAAATAAGTTGCTTAAAATAAGAAATAGTGTCGGATTATCAACCTATCTAAAAGTAAATCAATAAAGAAGTTACTTCAAAATCTTTAGGAAAAAATTGTATTATCAACTGTTTCTATATGCCTCAGAGCACTAATTGAATTAAAGTTTAATAAAGCACTTTTTATTCATATCGTGTATTATTTCTACATTTATTTACATAATCTTTTAATGGACTTAAAAGACTAACTTCGTCCAAATTGTAAAAAATTAATAAATTCGTAACACTTTTCAATGAAACAGAACTGCAATGCAAGGCGTTCTTATTCAAATGAAAGCGTCAGGAGTCATCAAGATGTTGCCGTTATAATGTTGATGCCAGTGTCGAAAATTATGTCGATGTTCTTGATGTGTTATCCGAGCAACAGCAGAAGCATCATCAGTCAGTTATGATAATCGGTTTTCGTTTTCCCCATTCGGCAACGGGCGCGACAACTCAATTTTAATTAGATTTTCTTTAATTAATATGCTAATAATTTTGCATAGTAATTATTGCGAGCAATCTAGCGAATGGCGATGGTGTCGCTTTGATGTGTCTAGGTCTCAGTTGACGAGGGAATGCCGAATATCCAATCGAATACTTAGCTATATAGATTGTTGTTGCTGATATAATTATTCATACAGAAACGTCTTTATTTTAATAAGCAGGTCCATCGGTTCGTTTTATAATTTAGAACAAATATCTGAAAAATAAGATTCATAAATTAAAATCTTTCCTGCATTATCGAGTTCTTATTTTACACATCGTACATACACGTAATTCAGAAGTAGACACTAAACAGCTGGCTATTATTAAAGACTGTTCATGAAAAAGTTATGTGTGTGTGTAATTCTAGTGAGACGAGGTACCACCCAGAAATTTTCGGAATTTAAATGTAGCGCGCGAAGGGATGTACAGAAGTCTGTCAGTACTTTGCTAGGTGGTGGTAGTTTTTGTGTTTATATTTGTTGAGTCGTATTTGAGTTATTCTACGACAGTACAATGTCTGATGTGAAAGAGCAGCAAACGTGCATTAATTTCTGCTTCAAACTTGGTAAAACGGCAGTGGAAGCTCTAAAAATTATGAATGGTACCACCGTTTTAAAAATTAACGTGTGTCGGTCGATGATGATGAGCGTTTCGGTCGTCTATCGACGGAAAACGCGCCACAAAATGTGGCAAGGATGCGTGGTACTATCCTGCAAGACTGGAGAACAATTCATGACATTTGTAACATTGTCGGCTTGTCGTACGGCGTTTGTCAGCGTATTCTGTGCGGTGAACTCAACATGCGACGAATCGCTTTAAAGTTTGTGCCAAGGTTACTCAGCATTGAACAAAAACGCCACCGTATCCATGTGTGCACAGAGCTGAAAGAAACTGCCTAAAGGGGTGTTATGTTCAGTATCAGAATCATTTCTAAACTAAGAAGCAGTGATCGCAGTGGAAGAAGCCATCGTCACCACGACCGAAGAAAGTACGGTAAGGAAGCAACGCCAAGTCGATGTTGATGTGCTTTTTTGATGCTGATGGCGTCGTGCACAAAAACTTTCTCCCACCAGGTGGAACAGTTAATGGATAAATTTATTGTAATATTCTTCGGTTACTAAGAGAAAATATTCGACTGAACCGGCCTGCCAAGTGGTGCAACGATTCGTGGAACCTACACCACGACAATGCACGAACCCACACGTCACTTGTTGTACATCAGTTTTTACCCTCAACGAAGACAGGTGTACTACTCACCCTCGCTACTCCCTAGATATTGCCTCTTGTGGCTTCTTCCTGTTTCCGAAGTTGAAACTGAAGTTTAAGGGGCGCTGCTTTGAGACTATGTCATTTTAACACATCACTGTTAATCAAGCTGTAAATTCAATTGGAGTCAAATCGTTGTTTTACAAATGCAATTAGAATGTTGACAAAATCAAATGAAATACCAGAAAGGGTATTGAACACGTATAACCAGAATAAGGACATTTCTCAATTAAACTTAGTAAAACCTTTAGGACTTGCAAAATCAACAGCTCAAAAGGAATTGGAAATCTATAAATTAGGTATATCAAAGTTTAAAAGCCCTTACCACGATATATTTTTAAATCCTGTATACGTTTCCCAACAATTAAGCTGTCATTATCAGCAGTAGAAAAAGACTTATACTTATAACCAGAACCCTAACACACACTTTACACAAGCAACGCACATCAAGATATTGTAAAGTTTGTCTTTTCTGGTTCTTAAATAAAACTAACAATAACTTTAGACACACACTATATTAATATTAAAACGTATAACAATATAAAACTAACTATTAACAATAAGCACATTTATGTATTTATATTTATGTATCTATATTTATGATTACTGCGCGAGGCTCTAGGATTCAATGTCCCATCCCTTCTTCGACACGGCTTTTATATCGCGGTGAATACTGTTCTAGAGCGTTCTCGTAGGCCTCGAGAAAACACTAGAGGAATGACACGTGACGCGTTATTGGATGAGTCATCACAATATCATCGGCGTAATAATATTAATTTCTAAAAGTAAACTAACCTTATTTACAACTACTTGTAATCGTATGCTTACATGATGTAGATGAAAACTTAGTTGTCGAAATATACATCCAGGATTCTAAGCTACATTCTGGTAAGAATTTTCTTTAGATTAACTTTTTACAGAATAGGTCAGTTTATTCAGATTACTACACTTCGCATATATTAAAAATGTTTTCAATTATATTTTTAGATTATATTATTCACAAATATATAGAATTTAAAATGTTAAAAACTACTTAGCCATTTTGTGCCATATATACAAGTCGTATTTTCAAGAGAACTCGCTTCGTTTGTATCGCACTGGTCTCACAAACGACCCTCCAAGAATCTGTCTACGTGCGACCGAACGATCAACTCAAGTATTTCATGTTCGTATAGAATTTCTATTATATTACTTCAATTAGTTATTAATTAGATGACTTCTATTCTAATATTCCTTAATTAGTAGTTTTATTTATTACGAAGCTATTTTCTCTATATTTCGAAATTATACTCGTCTTATAATTGACATAATTTTAATAGCCACGTTTAAATCACTATTGTAAACTTTATCTAAACCATATAATGTGTGGTATCATTTTAAAGTATTTTTCGTAAGTAATATTTTAATGATTTCAATTTCATTGGCATCACAACCACTTAGCTTGCGTCTTTAATTAATTTTCAATTCTTTAGACATAGCTAGTTTCAATATGATTGGTTATCCTTAAACTAGATCATAAAACGACCCCTTCAACTACCAGTTTTCTTTACACAAAACGCTCTACCTTTTCCTGCTTCTTCCAGTCTACACAGTGAAGCACATATCCGACCGCGATATCATTAAAAGATAACCTCTGTATTGTTCGATACAGATATTATTTTACTTACATTCCCCAAAGCTATTCATTTACGAAGTAACTAACTTACGTTTCAATGTGTATTTATTATGTGTTATTTTTCAAATAATTTTTGTCGTACTTTTATATATAGCTTTTATTTAATTGCTTTAATATATTTCAAAGGGTAATTCCTTTCATGAAAATATTAAATAAAACTTTAAGGACAACGTTGTTATGTTTTCATTTAATTAATAAGTTGTATTTAATAAGCATTTATTTCAACTTACTACTACACACGTCCTATCTTTGATGCTCATCAGCAGGTTTCCAAGACGGCAAGTACTGTTTACCGGTTACTTCAGATTAAACTCGACGGTAAGTAATTTTAGCGTTCTAGAACGGTAAGTAAATTGAGTTAAAATATGTATATTACGCCATTTCTATAGAAACGCAACCCACAAATTGATATCATGGCACTATGATTTGAAGGTTTAAATAGGAATGACATTTGCAATACTTATTTACTGTAATTATTGTAGTATTGAATAATTTATAATACAACCGCACAAAAAAAGTCATAAGCATCACGAACGGTAAGAAAATACCGATCGCCGACAACAATTGGACAGTTGTCTTCGATTGGTAAAAGTTCCTCACCATTCTTGATACTTAGTAAACTATTATGTCACAAGGGATATAAGTGCAATTTTGCGGTCGAAGATATAAGTTAGAAGACTGAGGTGCAAGCCGAGGTTTGCAATATATCCGAGACGGAGAAAGTATTTACATCCTGAGTTTCATACAATATTTTTCCTACTACGGGCTCAAGGTGCTAGAAAATAAGTATAATCTGCAAAAATGTTTGACGTTTGCTTATGTACATTAATAATTGTCAAACTAGTTGGTGACAATGTACATAATCTGTCACAAACGTATGATTTTAAATGAATATAGCCGTCTCTAATGAGGAAAGCTTTTGAAGGCATGTTATGTACTTATGTGTAACCAGCGTCGTATAACTATCACTATGGAAGAAACTGATATAAATAAATTCATAAACAAATTACATATTAACACTAAAATTAATATTCATCGACGTCAACAGCCATAAACCATGTGTCAATATGTAAGTAGTTGCGAAGTTAAAGAGACAGCTGATATTGCTTGTAGGTCTTTGTTACTAGTTATATTGAAATGATCGTATACATAACAACTTTAAACGTTTTTTACTTTGTCATCAGTCATTGCCAAATCTAATGTCAAATTACTGACCTTTCTAGGGAGGTAAGTGAAACACAAACGTACGTACAAACGTACGTAAGTCGTAAGAAGCTGTTACTTCCCTCCAACAGGGCAATAAGAGCCAACTTACGAAGTCGGTAGTAAGAAAAATATTTATTTTGACAGAAACTGTGAACTGTGAATTCGTAACCGCAATTTGGTTACTGGAAGTTATCGGTGAAATAAGAACAAATAATAAAAATTTGGAAAATATTTTAATTATAGCTCCAACTTTCACTCAGCACGCCTAACAGTTGCTTTTAGCATGTAAAAATGTTAAATTAATAACTCATTGTACAAATTTACCTGATTTATCACATTATTGTTTCGACTTGCTCCCATACAACAAAAATAAAATGCGAGAGATTTTCATCCCCTGAAGCAGCTGGCGATAGATTCCGAACACTGGTTTTCCCGAAGTATCAGGTTCAGAGCGAAAAAAATGCTTCACAAGTTTTGAGCGTATACAAAAAAAAGTATATTGATGTCAAAGCCGCAGTCGCTTATTAAATTTTATGTGTTTTTTACATCGTTTCCCTCCAGTTTTCGTAATAGGTGTTTCTTTCTTTACACTTGTTATATACTCGTACGAATAATTTTCTTAAAGAAACGACACTGGTCATCTGTCTAAAAAATTATTAAAGGAAGGGAGCTTTTTATGTATATTAGCTCTTATTATCGTCCTTATTTTATTCTACGAGGGCGGTTCGGAAACTACGTGGCCTAACAAAAAAAACATTTTATTTTTCAATATAGTCTCCTGCTCGCTCAGCACACTTATTTCAACGATATTCCAAATTAGTAATGCCTTTATTGTAGGTTGATGAATCCAAGGTCTCGAAATAGCTATTTACAGCAGCGATTACGTCGGAATTAGACGAAAATCTCTTACCGCCGAGACATTTTTTTTCAAATCTGGGGAATAGGGCGAATGAGGCACTAATTCAAATCCCAATTAATAAATTTTTGGCATTGTAATCGGAGAATTGTGGGCAGGTACGTTATCTTGATGCAAAAGCACTTTCTTCTTTGCCGAATGAGATTGTTTCTCTTTGATTTTGTCGCTTAATTGTTGCAACAAATTGGCATAATACTCCTCATTTATTGTTTTCCCCTTTTCTAAGTAGTCAACTAAGATAATTCTATGAGAATCCCCAAAAAACAGTTGCTATAACTTTTCCTGCTGACAAAACCGTTTTTTCCGTCTTTGGTGGCGGAGAAACTTTTCTTGTCCATTGTTTGGATTATTCATTGGTTTCGCGATTGTAATAGTGAACCCAAGTTCATCGACAGTAATGAAACGACATACAAAGTCCTTCTGATTGCGGGGACAACACGCCAAGAGGTCACAAAAAACACTGCTTGGGTGTGAGTAACTGCAGCACCCAATGCGCGAATATTTTTTCATTTTCAATTCTTCAGTTAAAATTCTGTGCCCACTGTCATTTGAGATACCTACAATGTCTGCTATCTCGCGCACATTTGCTGGACGGTCATCCAAAGCGACACGGTGGACTTTTTCAATAATATCCGGAACAGTAGCAGTTTTTGGATGCCCACTACGGGGTTCATCATTTTTGCTCATACGACCACGCTTAAATTCGGCAATCCAGCTCTTAACCATTGAAAACGAAGAAGCGAATTCTAATAGTGTTGAATGCAGCTCTGCTTTGATTGCGGTTGGTGTTAAACCTTTCAAATAAAAGTACTGTATCACTTCTCTCAACTCAGTTTTTTCTATTATTACAAAACCGCACAAGACGTTCACTTTGGCGTACTGTCAAAAACAGACTAATTGATAGATCGCTCTGTGCTGTAATATTAAACCTATTAAAGGATGATTCTACAGAATGGTAGATTCCTGCGTATTCGCGCCATCTCTGTGATAGGCCATGTAGTTCCCGAACAGTCCTCGTATATGCAATGCCTGCAAATATGTTTTTTTTATTTTTTCAGGAAACGTAAAATGCACGTACATTTATATTCAATTTGCTTATAATTATTATTTAATACAATAATTGTATTTGATACTAAGATCTCCATTTTATCAGTCCTTTTTTCTGTTTTAGTTTGGTCAGGATTTTTCATATTCGTAAACTATTTTTTATACAAACACTGTTAAAAGTTGACATTATGACATGGCTAACTTCAATTAAAAATGCGATTTTATAGCGTATCGTGTTAAAAGTGGTACTTTTAACGCTATGTGGCATTCCAAATAAGAATCAACCGTTGGGAAAGATAGGGCTTAAAATAAGAGCTTGTGATTGGCTAAAATAGAGGTCGCTTTTATGCAGGCAAAATCAAATTTATTTTGTTGTCAAATTTTATTTTTGCTGTCAATACTGATCAGTATTTCTGTCAGTGCTAGTCAATTGCGTGTTTTAGTAGTTGTTTATTGTGCTATTATTATTAATATTCGTTAAAAATAGTTCTTTATAGAGATTATAAAGTGAAAAACTCATTTTCTGAAGATATTTTATCACTTTCGGTAATTTCTTTAATTTATATAATCGCAAACGTTTTAAAGCATGGATGACCCAGCTTTACCAGGTCCATAAAAAAATCGCAAAGAAAAATATGTAAAAGGTGGACAGAGGCAGATGGCTAATAATGTGTATTTTAAGAACCAATGATTTTTTTTTGCTTGCAGCAGAAATATGGTTTGATTAAGGTTTTAACTTACGACGTTTGGTTCAATTAATATGTTGTTTCATGTGTGTCTTTTCCGCTTGAATCCTAGTTTCTCTAGGATTCTCCAAAGTGATGTTCGTTTTAAAGGAGGTAAACTGGCATCCCCTTTAATAGCTTCACATATTTTTGTACAAGTCGGTAACTCATTTTTAAAGAAAAATTCATGCACGTGCCTTCTAATAGTGCTAATCAGCTAATATGTCCAAAACAGCTGCTGTTCATCAAACTTCAAGGAAAGTAGGGATTAGGGATATGTTTGACATTATTAAGGAAATAAAAGCCTGGAGCTATACATTCTCCTTTAAGAAAACGAAGTTGCCGAGATGCTTACAATAAACTGGATGAAGTCTCAAAAAGTACGATTAGAAGGCACGTGCATTAATTTTTCTTTAAAAATTAGTTACCGATTTGTACAAAAATATGTGAAGCTATTAAAGGGGATGCCAGTTTACCTACACACATGAAACAACATATTAATTGAACGAAACGTCGTTAAAGTTAAAACCGTAATCAAACCATATTTCTGCTGCAAGCAAAAAAAAATTATGGTACGATAGCAGGAATTTATCCCATACATAAGCAAAAAAGTAAGTATTAATCAGCTATAACTTCGAATAAAGGAACGAACACACGTTCAACCAAATACTAAAACTGGAAAAATGCTTACGTTTTACATATTTTTAATATGTACTTACTTATTTTTATAAAACGAAAATATTTTTAAATAAAATGAATTTTCTTATTGCTCCCTCATAAGAGATACTATTAAAATAACTGTATTTTGTAAAATACTATATTTATTAAGCGTTGATATATATTTACCGCTTTTTGCTTGAATAAAATTATTAAAGTCGAAGCTTTCTTAATAATAAAATAAATATGTTAATAAACAAACGTCAAAAACTAATCATACATTAGTTACATTACACAACGAGACACTCGAAAATACTCGATTATACGAGACGTATTGCCTGAAACACCACGACACCAAAAGGTCGAGTGGTGTTTCTTTATGCAATACGTTGAGTTTCGAGAATTTTCAAGTCTTGAGTAGTATACAGATAGACTATATCATGATAATAAAAAGAAAAAAAGTTGTGCGAAACGAGCCATGATGGCTATCAAATCTGACAATTCAGTAATGTCAAATTTTTGAAGGCGATACCATAGTAATCTAATAGATGTTTTGGCAGCAAACAATGAGCCATCGAAAAAATTCATAATTGGAGTAGACTGAAATTGGGTTGGTACTTTAACCACTGCCACATAATGACACATTACTTGATGCTTGACAGTTTCATTTGGTTTCATTGTAAAAAAAGGTTATGGCATTTAAATGATACTACAACAAAAAAGAAAACAAATAATTTATTTAATATCGAAATCATAATCAAAATTTACATATAGCTACAGAAGTTTTTGAAAATGTTGTCCATTTACATCTAAACACAAACAATGTTCTTAATAAGAGTTTTGAAAAATTTGACACAAACTTATAGTATCAATGTCAAATAATAAATGTCATTATGTGGAAGTGGTTAAAGTACCAACCCAATTTCACAGTCTACTCCAATTATGAATTTGTTCGATGGCTCGTTATAACGCGTGTTCATTTGAAAAGTCAATCTAGTAGCATGTGATTTACTGAGAACATTTTGAAGTATGTCGTAAATTAAAATTTACTACTTAACCAACGAAGTCGTATATTTTGACAGTTTCATAGAAAAAATAGTGTACCATACACGTGTTAAAAATGTTACTATATTTTCCTCGTAAATTGCGACACGAGCGGTAGCGAGTGTCGCAAACCTTTTACTCCCAAAATAAAGTAGCACTTTTAACACTTGTAGCGTAAATAACTATTTTACTGTTATATTTTGCAATGCGATTTTAAATATAAATTTCAGAGTAAAATAATACTAGAACGTGTTCCTTAATTTAAATTCAAAATTCGTTGTTAGAGACAATATGTTTTCTTATAATATTTTAAAAATAAATGTCTATTAACGATAATCAATATGATAATTATGTAACAAAAATCATATCCTTGCTTTAGATGATACAGTAGTAATTTATTGTGTACATACATATATTGATTAATGATACAAAGCCTTAATAATCGCTCGTATTAGTTCTGTTTAGGGTCGGTTTAGGAAGAGATTTGATCCGGTCTTTAATCCGGGTTCCGTAGAACATCTTAGCATTGACCGCAGCCCCGGATCTTAAGTCTACGAACTCCGGGAAACAGCAGCTACCGCTTGTTGGTTGCTGCACATACAAATTACAGGCCCTCACCTCCATTTAAACAGGCATTGTTTCTTCTAGAAACCGGAATTTACATATAGTTTGTAATGGTTATATTGTCAGTTTAATTAATCTTGTAATTCTGTAGTTTGTTTTGATACTTATTATAATAATGTAATATTAAGCCGTAATCATAATTTTCTAAAGTATCAATATCAAATGTTTCAATGCCTCCACTTACGAGAGGCGTACTTCTTATTATTTCTTTTTAGGTTTAGCTTTAACCTAGTTTACAAAATTGCGGAATATCTCTGAAATTTCGAAGTGTTTATTGAAAACGATAGCAGAGTTTCGATGGTTAGAGAAAAAGGAACGTTAGTTGTTTTCTTTAGAGCATTAATTCCCAAAGTGGTCCAAGTGGACCCCCAGGGGTCCACGGGAGACTCGACGGGGGTTGGGGGGGATGGGGGTTCACAATTCGTAAGCGGTGGTCCACGAAAATTTATCTGGTTTCGATAGTGAAGAACTAAAATGTTGGCTTGAGTTCACCTATCAATGTAGGCAGATAATATTTTAAGAAACTCAGCGACTGTTACTTGTAAAAACTTGCATATTCCATATTCAGTACAACGTGTCGAGACTTGCAAAGCGCTGCCGCTGCCGCCGTCCGCAATGCTTGGTCAGACGTGCAAAGGGACGAAGTACGACTTGTGGTGTGTGTGCTTGCAATCTTGCATGAACTTGTTTGATTCTTCACCAATATAAATACGAATGCCACGGATAAACGTTACTTATTTATTTCCCGAATTTCTTGTGTAATTATCTGCAAACAACTCATTTTTCTATTCAACTGGACGAGTTAACTTTACCTGGTAATGAAGCATTATTATTGGCATATGTTCGATTTGTTATGGACGAAGAAATTCATGAAGAGCTGCTATTCGCGAAAACTTTGGAGACAGACACTAAAGGTGAATCAATATTTAATGTCCTGAGTGATTTTTTTAAGGAAAAATCGATTCCATTCACAAACGTTATTTCGGTGGCAACAGATGGAGCTCCTGCCATGGCCGGGCGACGTCTTGGATTTATAAGCCATCTTAAAAGAATTATACCAGAGGTAACTGCAATTCACTGTGTCATCCACCGACAACACCTAGTAGCGAAAAATTTGAGTGCTAAATTGCACCAATCGCTTCAATTTGTGATTAATGCAGTTAACAAAATAAGAAGCAATCCATTGAATACGCGTTTATTTGCCCAATTGTGCGATGAAAATGATGAAGACTTCCAACGATTGCTCTTACATACTGAGTACGCTGGTTGTCGAGAGGTGCATGTTTAACAAGATTTTTCTCACTTTTTGAATCAGTTTTAGAGTTTCTGGAAAGTAAAGATCCAGATTTAAAAGAAAACCTGATGAATTTGAAAGCAGACATCGCTTATTTGACAGATTTGTTAAAAAAATTTAATGACATTAACTTACAATTACAAGGGGACAGCCTCAATTTAATAAAAACAAAGGGTGTAATTTCAGCTTTTCTTGGAAAATTGAAATTTATGAAGTAAAATATTAGTCGGCGCGAATTTTCCCAGTTTTCAAACTTGTCACAGGTAATTCTACCTGTGAGGGCATCCTCATCAAGGCATTCGCCTTGATGAGGATATTCACACATACGTTCAACATTTAATTGCCCTGCATGATGAATTTAAAATCAGATTTGAAGATATTCTGACGATGGAAATACCACCATGGATCATAAATCCACTTGATGAAACGGAAGTGGAGAATGTGATATTACAAAAGGAGCTTAGCACTAATGAGGAACTGAAGGTGAAATTTAAAAGAGGGTATCAAACATTTTGGCTGCAGGCAGAAATGCCCGAAAAATATCCTTTACTGTGGGGAATTGCGAGAAAGCTTTTGATAGCGTTTCCCTCGTCATATCTGGTCGAGAAAAGTTTTAGTGTCGTTACAAACCTTTTAACAAAAAAAAAGGAGCAGATTGAATATCACAGAACGGGGAGATTTGTGGTTATTCCTAACAAAACTGAAGCCAGATATTGATAATTTGCTGTCAATCCATCAAGTACATCCCTCCCACTAAAATTATGACTAATTTGTGATTGTCATTGTAGAAGTTACGTTACGTTATTAATATTTAATTTTACTTATATTACGACTGTTATCATATTACAATGTAATATGATAACAATAATAATTAATAGTGTAATAATTACATATTTGAATAAATACAACACAAGGAAATATACTATTTTTCTTTTTATTTTTACCACTCCGAATGGGGAGTTTTCTAAATAAAATATGTGAGAATTGATGGGTTTCTTGTGCTGTGAGTAGATGTCGAAGGAGTAAAGTTGGATGGAATCACTTTTTTGATTGGCTAACTTTACATTTTTGACATCCACTCACAGCACAATCAATTAATTAATTAACCAATAACTCAGCCGCAACGCAAATTTCCATAGTTAGATCTAATCTTCACAATTTTTGTCGAGTTTTGGGAATATGGTAGAAATGCAGCTGCAAGGGGTCCACCGGAACCAACAAAACTTTCAAAGTTATCTATGAGAAAAAAAAGTTTGGGAGCCTCTGCTTTAGAGGAACTAATCTTAATCAGTTTAACAATAGAGAAAAGAACAATATTTTTTTAAAACATGTATCCTTGTTTTTTGCTACAAATTTATAGTTTTATCTAAGATAATACTAAAATGTTGTAATTATATTTTATTATAGCAAAGCTGCAATCGTCTACATTCGTGTAAGCTAGGTTCATATATGCGTATTATGTAAATAAAAATATTATGTTAAAATTTGATGGATTGCATAATAAGCATTTGTTTAATGGATGTGAAATAAAAAGTTTTTAAGTTCAATGAACGAATTACTGATTACCTTCATTAGTATATTACAGTTAACGGCTATACTCAACATTGACTGTTGAATAAATTTTAGTTGTAGTTACAATAATTTATAGTTTTTTGTTGAAGTCCGAATACACGAATTAGTGCTTTGAATAAAGCTTATTGATATGAAATCATCCCAATGAAATTATTCCTGTGTAAATCGAAATAATACGCGGAATAATAAACGAGAAACCATTGTTTATTTATACAGTTACGAGAATAGTAGAATAAATGTGTAGATGAATATAAGAATCACCTTATGATTCTTGTTGGTTGTGTTGAACGAACAAAATTATGTTATCGGATATCCAGCGGAAACCAAAGCGCAGGCATTCTCTTGAGAGCCCGAAAAGCTAGGGCAGTAGGTAAGAAAAGTCAAACTAAGCATTTATGAAATGTGAACAGTTAGTATTCGAAGTAAGAGCAAAGAAGAATTCATCCAGGAAGAACGATATGGAAGGTAGTAGATATTAAAAATAGAAACGCTAAGAAGGAGGCGAACCAAAGAGTAAATGGATCGATAAAGTGGAAAAGGACCTAAAGGATATGAAAATTATAAATAGCAAATACAAAGCAAAGGACATAATGATATAAAAGAGTTTGCCTTGGGTCTACATGGTCCGTAGAGCTAATACATATATATATTATACTCGGTGTTAGAATCAGTATGTATTTATTATATAAATACATATACTTATTTATGACTACTTTCTTTATTAAATTAATCAATACGGCAATATAACAATGTTAAAAATATATCTGTATGTATACATGGACGTACACAACGCATACATCAAATATTGGATTACTTCTTCGTACAGACACGTGTTTCGATTTCCTCTTAGTCACGTCAGTGTACGTGGAGAAGCATGACCAATGAATTCATTGTCGCTATGAGCCTAAGTATTGCACAATCTTGTACGTCATATGTCTTGAGCAGTGGTCTCGTAGTAGTAAGCCAATGCTTAATATCTGCGTTGCGTATGTCCATGTATACATATACATATTTTTAATGAGTTTTATTTAGTCTCGTTGAAGTATATAATTGTTGTGAGGGCCGCCACTCACTCATATATCTCTCCAGACTCTTAAATATCTTATGTGTGTCTTAGGGTTTTTATTGGGTTCTAAGAAACTAGGTCTAGCATCAAATGTAAATTTAAAGAAATGATACGACAAGAAGTTAACTATTAAAATGGTTTTATTGTATAATATTTTAAATATTTATAAATCATATATCCTAACTCTTAATATATTCTGTGGTTTCACCGAAATCTAATTCACATTACAAAGCTATCATAGGAATTGTATAGAACACATATAGTTTTGAGGTCTTTCTTATATTCTGAATCTTTTAAAATACCACTCTTGAGCGTCTCACTTAGCCTAGGGGATTTGACCCTCTAAACGCTAAGTAATGATTAAAGGTGTTTGGTTTGACCCTTATATATATATATATATATATATATATATATATATATATATATATATATGGTAAACCTAATCAGTAGGCGATTAAAGGTCTGTATATTACTTCAAAATATATGTATTTAAAAAACTCTACATGTTTCGGCTATATACGCCTTTTTCAAGAGAATACAAAATATTCTTCTGGATCCCATATATTTTGTATTCTCTTGAAAAAGGCGTATATAGCCGAAACATGTAGAGTTTTTTAAATACATATATTTTGAAGTAATATACAGACCTTTAATCGCCTACTGATTAGGTTTACCATATCATACCAAGGTCACGAAGTTATTATATTTATATATATATATATATATATATATATATATATATATAAAATTTTATATGGATATTCTTGATTCTACTGATATGTTTATTATAAATGTAGTGTGATATTGGAACGTTTGTTTTGTGATATAACCTTTATCTCCACACTGTACTCGTACATTGTTTACCTGATCACTATTTTCTGAGTTTTGAACGTTAATTCAATTATGTCTTTCTTCTGTAATTTTTAGCGGGGAACCAGTCCCTACACAGTCATACAGATATCTGACATATATGTTTATTTCAACGACAAATTTACTGTTAATTAATTAAAACAAATTATCCATGTACGTGTTGAAATGTTTAAATTTGAGTAATTGATTCGGCATTTGAGTAATTGATTCGGCATTTACTTGATGAAGATCCGTAATTTAAAATAGAAATAAAACTACGGTTCTAATCTTCACTTTTAATCTTAAATCGCAACACGACAATTGTTTCGCCAGCACAGTGGCTTCCCCAGGTGCTTACATCTAAAGAGTACGTTGCAAACTAAATTAAAAAATATATGCATATATATATAAAATCAAGAAGGATGGTATTATTTTACAATGTTTTTAAAGAAATCTATGAAGTATTGTCGGTAGTGAGAAAATGTGGCACATCTGGTCGGCCCTAACTGTATATTATAGGGTACTAAACATGTTTACGCATAAAATTTGTTTAATAAACTACATATACATTTGTATTATCGTCTAAACAGATTTTAAGTAAATAAATTTAATAAAGGCGAGTTATTTAAATCTAATTGGTCATTTAATAAAATTTGTGACTGTTTTAATTTATTGATTTCTAAACTTTCCAGTTTAATTTGTTTCCTTTATTTTCTAAATGCAGAATTTGAAAATCTTTATCGAAAGTGTGGTTTTCTTCTAATAGATGATTCGCAAAAGTGGAATCTTGTTTTTTATTTTTAAACGAAGAACAATGCTCGGCAATGCGTTTTTCAAACGATCTTCCTGTTTGATCGACATATATCTTACCGCATCCACACATTAACTTATAGACTCCAGATTTCTTATTTTTGTCTGTTTATATTTATTGTCTTTGTGTTCCAGTGAAACAAAGTACACTGGAACACAAAGACAATTAAACGTGCTACTAGAATTCGTCAATTCTATTCATAAAAATATGGAATTTACCATGGAACAAGAAGTAAACAATAGTATTAATTTTTCGGATCTAACTATTAAAAAAATCAACAATAAATTAGAGTTTGATATTTACCATAAAGAATCTCATACTGACATAACTAGACATAATTCATCAACACATCCCATACAACACAAATTAGCGAGTTTCCATAGTTTTTTACATAGATTAATTAATTATCCACTATCTAAAGAAAGTTATGAAAAAGAATTAAATTTAGTCAAACAAATAGCTATCAATAACGGCTACACAGATACTTTAATTGAAAATATGCTGACAAAAAAACTTTTCAAAAAAGCAATCTCTATGGTATATCCTGCAATAAAGGATAAGGAAAATTCAAAATTTAGATTACAAACGTACATTGGGACACCTAATAAGCATATTTCAAGTTATTTAAAAAAACTTAATATTAACACGATTTTCAAAACTAATAATAATTTAACACATTAAAAACAATAAAGATAAAACAGACAAAAATAAGAAATCTGGTGTCTATAAGTTAATGTGTGGATGCGGTAAGATATATGTCGGTCAAACATTGTTCTTCGTTTAAAAATAAAAACAAGATACCACTTTTGCGAATCATCTATTAGAAGAAAACCACACTTTCGATAAAGATTTTCAAATTCTGCATTTAGAAAATAAAGGCAACAAATTAAATTTACTGGAACGTTTAGAAATCAATAAATTTAAACAGTCACAAATTTTATTAAATGACCAATTAGATTTAAATAACTCGCCTTTATTAAATTTATTTACTTAAAATCTGTTTAGACGATAATACAAATGTATATGTAGTTTATTAAACAAATTTTATGCGTAAACATGTCTAGTACCATATAATATACAGTTAGGGCTGACCAGATGTGCCACATTTTCTCACTACCGACAATACTTCATAGATTTCTTTAAAAACATTGTAAAATAATACCATCCTTCTTGATTTTAAATATATACAAATATTTTTTAATTTAGTTTGTAACGAACTCTTTAGATGTAAGCACCTGAGGAAGCCACTGTGCTGTCGAAACAATTGTCGTGTTACGATTTAAGATTAAAAGTGAAGATTAGAAAGGTAGTTTTATTTCTATTTTAAATTTGAGCATTATAGACTTCGAATTATTGTGAACTCCTTTACTTACGCTACCTTTGTACCTCGTATATATTCTCAAATTCTTTTTGATATATGTTAAATATTTCTGACTTGTTTATTAAATTAAAAATAAAAAACATAATCAGTGTATTGAGTCTGGTCTGCTTTCGGGAGAATCTGGCTCTCCAAGGACCAATGTATTGTTCGGGGTGATAATACCAATGTTATGGCTGTTTTTGCTTTCTGGCGATGATGCTTCAACGTCAGTTACTAGAATCGCTACCCCTATGTTGCTTCATCGTGCACAGGTTATAAGGGTGTATATATTGTTGGTTAATGAATAAATGTACTTTCATATAAATATATTTATTTACACTATATACATTTATTTTGGATCTACAACGACTTATACTAACATAAACTTCTGTTGAGGCTGGTGTCTCTTTTAAAAAATGATTGTTATGATGTTATGAGATCCTGAATGAAACTGTAAGATTGTGTGTCTTATACTCATGATGATTTGAAACTGTTGTCTTAAGACTGCGCGTCTTATACTGATGTTATTGCGAGATTGATGTATTCTGTTCTGTTTAACATGCAGGTAAAAATACCACTACCCCTAAAATATTACAGATTAAAAGCGTATTGGTTGCTTGACGTCATAACGGGAAGTGTTAGTGTTATTTAAATTCGTGGAATTATACCTACAAGCAATAATACGATAATGTCTTTAAGATCTAATCCCACCATTCTTCACACGTCCTTCGAGTACTTTCTATGTTTCTTTTCCTCGAACCAATGTGTTGGTCAGGTCTCCTGTCTACGTTATGGGTAGCAACTTCAACCAGGTTTCTTCGGATATAGATATATTTCCATTATTTGTTGACCTTTCAAACGGCTTCTCTATGACGCCTATGATTCGTTCTAGTATTTATCTTGGTTTAATTAATTGTTGGATGTTCTTATCTTTTGTTTCTATTACTTTTGTTAACATGTACAGACTTTTGTTTATATTCACATATATATTTTATTAGTTTTAATCTTGTGCTTTTTTATATATTTTTTATATTTAGAAGAAATTAGTATTTATAATAACACTTTTTTCTTTGTTACTAATAGTATTTGTTATATATGTATATGATTTACAATTTTATTTTTATTTTATCTTGTAAATGAAGTTATAATTCTATTGGGTAAATAAGTAAATAAATAAATAAAAATAAATATTGTGTCATTGATGTGGTTGCCAGAAAATGAGGATATTAAAGGCAATGTGATGACCGATGAACTTAAAGGAGAACTTTATAAGACTAGAACGTGTTTGTGGAATCGATAAGAATGCCAATAGGAGGGAGATCTGTTTATGTCTAGAAAGAGAATGTAAAAAGAAATGAAAGGCCAACCGAAGGTCAACTCCATACCAAGACACTAGTAAGAGAACTAAATGCTAGATTTTCAGCCAACATAATTAGAAGTAATAAAGATGAAACTAAAACTATCACCGGCTTGTTAACTGGAGATTCACCTTTAAAAAAGCATATGTACAGTATTGGTTTGTTTAGAAGACCCTGGTGCAGGAGATGTGAAAAACATTAGGCAATTAACCTTAATCTAATATGCACTTGTGAGGAATTGAAAGGTCTTAGACAGAAACATTTCTGTAAAGATCTATTAGATCCTACAAATTTTCATTGAGGAGGATAGTGACTTTTATCGCAGACACAAGACCAACAGAGTAGAGATCTATGAGAGATCTATTGGGGATGGGACAGTGAGTATTATGCTCATGTGCCTGCGCTTATTGGTATCCAACTCTAAAGAATTAGAAATAATTATTAATGCTTAAGCATTAGTCTTGCAAAACTGGTAACTGTTAAAAGAATAGGCTATCAATTAACATGAAGATTTTTGTATATGAACAGATCCACGGCCTTTTATTAAAAATTTTGAACACCTTTCTCATATTATATCTACCTTATATCTATGGAACTGCGTAATAAAACAAATTTTATAAAGTATGTGGAAAGATATTCAAGGCTGGGGATATGAACTTTTGTGAAAAAAGTATTATAAACATTTTTTAATAAAAGAAAAGAAAACTATATTTCATTTTTTACATGACATGACTCTCTGCATTTATGTAAAACGTTGGTATAATGTGCAATTTTAATTTTGTAAATGCATAATTTTAGTGAACTTTAAATAAAATCGCCGTGCTTAAAATTCTACGATATATGCTGGTACATCACGGAATATTATATGTATGTAGTTGTACTACGTGTGTATTATAAAGGAATAAATAACTAGTGCGCATTAATACTTATGCAGTTTTTATTTTCTTCTACGGTTGATGTTAGTCGGTAGTGTTCATGTGGATATATGAATGAACGACGTATATGTATGCATGCATAGAGAATATAATTGTGGTGTGTGTATATATTTAAATTCTAGAGTGTGCAATAGACCGTCACGAAATGTTCCACCCCACATGCTAAATCTCTAATATATAGTTGGCAAGAAATTTGCATTCAAATCTGTCACACGCTAAGCTCAAATCGGTATGGAAAACTTCTATCACTGATCGCCAGAATAATAATGTGGAGAAAAGAAGAAGAATATTGTAGACTCCCCGCTTGCAAATCGACTTTTTACATAATCGAATACAATTAGGTAATATAAGAAAAATAAGTGGAAAATGTAAGGGGCATGGATTTAGTTTTTAAAAATTTTGTTGACGTAATATTTTTGCTGAAGTAAAGTATAATTTAGTATTTTCTTTTTAAATAAAATATAAAATACGAAATTTATTTAGATATACATAATACAAATTATAAACAAAACACTGGATAAGTTTCACCGTTTTATTTTATTATTCTTACAATATTGTTTCGGTAATTTCTACCATTCTTAAAGAAAAATCTCCTTCAACTAAATCTGGGTACACAACTTATTATGTAATGTATAAACATATAAACAGTGTGGTTACTACTTATGAAATAAAATTACTTTTGGCGTAATTTTAGAAGATTACGAAAAATGACCGAACAGGTTAATTTTTCAACTTAATTTTGCAGCAGCGATTCTCAATCCCTCTTAGCTCCGCGAACCGAATAGTAAATAAAATTAATATTTCGCCCCCTCGCCCCCCCAAAAGGAATAATAAAAGTAAGCTTTACTATTACTAATTTGATTTTGATTGTAATTATAAATGTAAAAAATTATTTAGTATTATCTAATCATTAATTTTATGCAGAAAATACCGATAGTGTAAAAATGTAATACGACTATCACTATTATTTTATGTCGCTGTGTTTATAGCGACGGGTATGAACATGCATGTATGACGTGTACATATATGAGCAATGTACAAGATCCAAATTTATGTGTACGTGTAATTTGGTCTCTTTCTATAATACTCGCTGTGAACATGCATATGGATGTGTTTTAACAGGGCGAGGCGCAGGCGATTGCACAACTTCAGTTAAGTTTCGAATGCGAAGCGTGCGCCTGATGTTTTTATTTTAGTGTGCGGTCAACCGTGAAACTTTTTAAAAAATAAAGTTAGGAATCTACATCCAGTGAATCGATTGGTAAAAAGACAAGGTTGTACAATGACGGGTATCTAATTCATTGCTTTACCTCATTGGATGGAAAGCTACAGTGTGTTGTTTGCTTTCAAGTTCTCTTCGTTGAAAGCATGAAGCCATCAAAATTAGTTCGATACTTGGAAACTAAACATCCGACTCATACAAACAAACCCTTGGAATATTTCGAAAGAAAATTACATACCTTGAGAAACAAACTTCTATTTGTAAGTCAAGCCATACTGGTACAAGTGTACCTGAAGCATTTTATCTCGTAGCATTAAGAGTAGCTAAGATGTCCAAACCCTATACAATAATCGAAAACTTCATATTGCCTGCTGCAATTGATATGGTCTGTGTTTTAATAGAAGGAAGAAGCAAGAAAAATGAAAAAAAATCCGTGTTCAAGTTCAAGTGAATTTTTTAGTATTCAATTTAAGGAATCAACAGATGTAGCAAACATGTCTCAGTTCTTATGTTTGTGAAATTTCAATGGGATAAGGACACATCAATCAAAGGAAAAATGTTGTTTTGCAAAACAATACCGGATCATGCAACAGGACAATGTTTTTTTAAATGTTTTTCATGAAGCTACTAGAAACTATACTAACACAGATTGGATAAAATGTATTGCAGCATGTAGTGATGGTGCAAAGGCGATAACAGGAAAGAACGGTGGATTAATGAAAATATTAAATGATCGTCTTATATCAAGGGCAGAATGGACGCACTGCTTCCTTCACCGACATGTTCTTGTCGCAAAAAAAACATGCCGGAAAATCTTAATCAAATTCTTTGTGAAGCTGTAAAAATGATTAATTTTATTAAAAGCCGACCGTTACAGAATCGGCTGTTTGTTGAACTATTCAATGAAATGGGCGAAAACAAAAAATCTCTTCTTTTTCATACGGAAGTTAGATGGTTATAGCGAGGGAAAATGTTAACCCGGGTATTAGAATTGCGAGATGAATTAATAATATTTTTTCAGGATAAACAAACGCCATTCTCATTGTTTTTACAGAATAATGAGTGTATGTTGTTGTTGGTTTACTTAGCTGATGTATTTTCGCATTTAAAGCATGTGAGTGTGAGTTTTCAAGGACGAGATAAAAGCATTTTATTAATGACAAACAATGTTCATGCTTTACTTAAGAAGCTTGATATCTGGATTATTCGTCTTCAAAGCAAAATTTGGGTACATTCCCACTCACTTCGGATTATATTGAGAAAAATTTGAATGAACCAGACACTATTATTCACCACAGATTAGATTGTATGAAGATGCATTTGCGTGAGCTAAAAACTCAGTTGACGGAGTATTTCCTGGAAGATAAAAATTATTTCTCGAAGGGATAGGTACTGAATCCGTTTAGTGAAAACGTTGTTGCCGCTGCTATGTTACCAGTTGACATTCACGGCCAGCTAATCGAAATGTCTGCCGACAAACCGCTACAACTACAATTACATCCGAATTTAAATAAGCTTTGGCTTGCTCGCCGAAAGGAATATGTAAATTTAGTCACAGAAACATTGAAAATATTAATCCGTTTCACCACGTCTAATCTCTGTGAAAAGAGCTTTAATGCAGTTAATGTCATATAGAGATACAGATTTATTTATAAAGATTTGTATCATTTGTATACATTGCTTCACTAGCTTAACTGACGACGCCTATAGATGGCAGAAACATATGTCTTAAGCAGAAGTAAATGCTGAAAATACGAGGTATTGTCCAAGTATACAGTTACAGATATGTAAATTATTTACATGTCTGTTTCATAATGAAACAAAAGCGTTATACGTGCATTAACGTATAGATATATTTAAAACCTTTTTTGTATATTTACCGCCATCTGGCTCGTTTTTAATGGACTACCCGTATTGTTTCGTTTTTCGTATCAGCATAGCTGGTCAAACGAAAGGTCGTTTTTTTCGGCAAAGTCTCTTTCGTCCGTCAGATGTCACTTATTAAATAAGTGCCACCTTATAGGATGAAATTTGCTTTATCTAGTAAGTGATTTCGGCTTAATGTTATATAAAGATACAGATCTATTTATAAAGATTTGTATCATTTGTATACATTGCTTCACTAGCTTAACTAACGACGCCTATAGATGGCGGAAACATATGTCTTAAGCAGAACTAAATGCTGAAAATACGAGGTATTGTCCAAGTATACAGTTACAGATATGTAAATTATTTACATGTCTGTTTCATAATGAAACAAAAGCGTTATACGTGCATTAACGTATAGATATATTTAAAACCTTTTTTGTATATTTACCGCCATCTGGCTCGTTTTTAATGGACTACCCGTATTGTTTCGTTTTTCGAATCAGCATAGCTGGTCAAACGAAAGGTCGCTTTTTTCGGAAAAGTCTCTTTCGTCCATCGGATGTCACTTATTAAATAAGTGCCACCTTATAGGATGAAATTTGCTTTATCTAGTAAGTGATTTCGGCTTAATGTCATATAAAGATACAGATCTATTTACAAAGATTTGTATCATTTGTATACATTGCTTCACTAGCTTAACTGACGAAGCCTATAGATGGCAGAAACATATGTCTTAAGCAGAAGTAAATGCTGAAAATACGAGGTATTGTCCAAGTATACAGTTACAGATATGTAAATTATTTACATGTCTGTTTCATAATGAAACAAAAGCGTTATACGTGCATTAACGTATAGATATATTTAAAACCTTTTTTGTATAAAGAACTTTTCGTCTATGGTTGCGTTAAAAATTAAATACAGGAATCGTCTCTTATCACTCGAAAACAATTTGCTTTTGTAACAGAGTAAAACATACATGAGTGGGTAACCCCACCAGTTTTGTATAATATAAAGGTATTTTGAATAATATAAAATATTATTCAAAATCTGGTGAGAAGAACAACAGTGTTTCTAATGTAGATACACGTATGGAGAAACTTTTAAATGAAAAATCAATGCAACTATCAGATTAATTTATTTTCTTTACATGTGTATAGCAAGCGCCAATTAAGTTGGCGCGAGAAGGGGGTGCGCAGAAGCCGTTTTTAAAAACGTCCACCCCCACTACTCAAGTAATTGTCAGATACATTTGTCGTTGACGTTTGACGGAACATAATGTCTTTGCTAGGGGATCATAAGTGATACACGCTCAGAGGTTAGAATTATCTGACATTAGATGTAAAACCAAATACAAATCTCCCCACTACTTTTAATTCTGCGCGAACTTACCCCTCCTCGCGCCAACTTAATTGGCGTTTGCTAGAGTAAAATTACTTTCGGATGAGACTAGCGCAGAAACACATTTTAGTAATTAGAAGGAGATCCACCTCATAAATGAGAGAAACAGCTAGTAGTATAAATCCGTGTACTATACGAGCCACAAACGTTTATCGATTATTTGTCAGTCGATAACAGGCATTTGATCTGTGTGTTTCGTAGTGGTCTTGTACGTACATTGCTCCCGCTGCCGACTGCTCAATGTTTTTAAGGTGTTGAGTATTTTTGTAATGTCATCGCTCGCGCATCTTCAGTCTCATCCGAAAGTAATTTTACTCTATACTTATTGTAAGTAAAGTGTTTATAGTAAATAATTTTTTCTCATAAAATGATTTTTCATTATTCTTTAGGCTATTTCGCGACTTCCCTTTAATATCACCGCAACATACTTGGGGATAGCGACACCCTGGTTGAGAAACGATGATGTACAGGGTGATTTATGTATGATATGATGATTTGATTGGCGAGTTTTGTTAAATGCTACATGATCATTTGTGCTTAATGACCTACAATACATATGGTTTAAATGATAAAGATAATATTTTTAAGAGATTTATTGAAAATGGAAAAGTAGGGAAAGTGAACAGTATTATAGCAAAAAGACATTCAATCCAACTCTTTGTTGGTTGTTTTAGTGTTTGTTTTGGACTTTTCAGTCTAAGAAGAATATATCTATAATACTTGGAAGACTTTATTTAGACGACGAATAATTTACTACCCTTTTTAAAATTGTTAATGGTCTTGCATACTAGACTATATTTGCCTGTGCACATTCACAATATTTCTGATGTAGTATCAAATTTACCTCTACTTACTATTCCGAATGAAGATTCTTCAACTATTAAGAGCTTTAAAGCAAATATACCATTGATCCAATTTCGAAAGCAAGGGTTGTTCGTGTATTTTTTCTCAGCCGCTCTATGAAGTAATGAATTTATTTTTGAAAACATCTAAATTCGCGACGTTTTTAAAAATAGTTAGGCTGTTGATATTTTGGATCTGTTGCTATTTGGCTGAACTTCTTTAAAGTCTACAAAAGTTTGCCATATTGCTATATTATGGCAAAGATAAGACTATGGTTCACCATTGCAGCATGGCTTTATGACTGGATCTTCAACCGCATCGCGGCTGGATAATAGTAGACGATTGTATTTATACAGGTTTTAAACGAATATTTGACAAAATCGATTACTTTACGCTGTTACAGAAGTAGAGCTCATTCAGAAATAGTCCTGCACTCGTGGGTATGAATGTTTTTGGACTTGCAGCAACACTTTCACTAACAGATGCAATGTTTTCTTGTGAACGACCACTACGTGCATACATTTTACTTCTTTGATCTTGTACACTACCACTTTCTTGAAATTTCTTAATTTTTCGGATTGCCTCGTTTGAAGGACTTTTCTCAGATCATATTCTGTACGATATTTACAACCCACTTCTGCGTAACTTTCACCTAACTTAAAATAGTTTTTCACAATAAAAACACGTTGTTCAATCGTATATTTCTCTAACATTAATATTTTTACTTTAAATTAAAATTTTGACACCCTTTAATTAGCTCAGAGCTTCGACTAAGACTAACTATAATTGGAAGTAGAATGTAATTTTTTTATACCAAGCTTAGAAACAGATTTCGTTGTTAAATTTTATGTTTATTTATGGAATATATTTTTTAATTATTATATTACAAGAATATACTAAAAAGATTATATTCTCAGATATTTTGTTTACCATCCACCTTCATTTCTTTTACTGTTTCTGCCAAACTGTCAGTTTTTTAAATGATTGTTTTATATAATTTATATATAATACATCAGGTTCTTAAAGAAACGTATGTTGATTCAGTTTTATAAATGATTTTATCATTTATTTGTACGTTGATAAAATATTTGTTTAATGTAATTTTGTATTTATTTCTTTTAAAACATGTTGTAAGCGTAAAACTCGCTTTTAGCATGCTTATATTGAAAATAAAAATACATATAAAGTTTACTAAAGTCGATGAAAACATATTTTACTTGAAAAAGTTTTCAGAAAATATAAAATATACAGATTACTTACAAAGAATTGTTTGTGCAAATAATTAAATAAATATGTAAAAAGTTCTATGCCGAGTAATTTAATGCACTTCTCAAATTTATTAATTCGTTCTTCGACAACATTGTCGTTAGTCGAGTTACCAATAAACTAATCCTTATTAAGAAGAGAAATAACTCTTCGTATATGCGGATTATTAAATAGGATAGGTTTAAATTTAATTAATAAATAATCATTTACGACTTAACGCTTTTATATATGAATAATTAGTATAAAATTGCAAGGATTTATTCGCATTAAAGTGCATATAAAGTTAATGTATCATTATTATAAGAACCATGGGTAATAATAATAGCATTAGAAAATAATAATCACAATTATAATAATCACACATTTCACTGGGTAATAAATTAGTTTTCCGCTTTTTATTTCTTCCTTATTATTAGAGAACGGATGCAATTTCCATAAAACGCAATCGGCAATTGGAATTGTGTATAACGTCGCTCAGTACATCCCGGCGTAATTCAATGAAGTATTTGTTTGACTTACTCGGACACCTGGTCTCGCCGCGATAACAATGGACAAGCCAGCTATATTCGGAGAATATAGTGTTTTTTAAAGCGTAGATAGAAGCGGGGTTTTTATAATGTATTTTATTTATTAGTTTATATTTCGTAAGATAAATAAAGTGCTGTGAGTAAGTTTCTTGTTTTCATAGTTAACTGTTAATTACATCGTAATTTTTGTGATAGATCCTGTTTAATATCGTTTGATTGAATCTACTTCTCCTAATTATTTAGACGTAAGTGTGCATTGAATTTCGTTCAATTTCAATAACTTACGCGTACATTAGTTTTCATTTATTTAGACTTAGAGCATTGTTTAAGTTACTTTTTGAGATATGATACGGAAGAACGTCGAGAACGGCATCGTAAAACAATGGCGAGTTGGATTGACGGTCATACTGATTGTATGTCCATTGTCAGTGATTCCGAAATTTATTACAAAACCCGTAAAATATCGTCAAAAATTCGTCACTTAGGATCGCAAACACATCTGAACTCTGTAAAACTTTTATGGCGGCTAATATTCCATTAAATAAACTTAGCAATCCCACTTTAAAAATATTTCCGAAAAAATATACTGGTCGAAATGTTCCTGATGAATCAACTTTACGCAAATATTAATTTTCTAGGTGCTATACGAGAACAGTAGAACGCATTAGAAGCCATCTTTTAAATCAATACATATCGATAAGCGCCGACGAAACGGTGGATATGTTAGGACGCTGTGTGGTAAATGTTGTAGCTGGTGTATTACATCCACTATTCCATATAACGCATATGTAATAGCAACAAAAGTTATAAATACAGTTGATGCGGAAACAGTTGCTAAAACGATTAATGAGAATATTCAAAATATACTTCATTCCGACGACAGGTACAAAGAAAAAGTACTTTTATTTGTAAGTGACAGAGCTGCATATATATTAAAGGAAACATATCCTAATTTGCTGCATATTACTTGTGTAGCACATGTTCTCCGCAGAATCTGTGAATATATCAGAGCACCTTTCCAGAAGTTGATAGACTTGTATCCGCTTTTAAAAAATTTTCAGAAAAGCACCATTGAGAGTAGCTCTTTTCAGGGAAAAAATTCCATCTCTGCCACTGCCTCCCACTCCAGTAATAACTAGATGGGGAACATGGCTGGAAGCTACTAGATATTATGCTGAGAATTTCGATAGTCTAAAACATTTCGTAACACTGCTAAAGGAGGATGCTAGAAGTATTGGTGAGTGCAAGGAGCTCACACAAATCCCAAATTTAAAAAATCAGTTGTACTTTCTTCACGAACACTTTGGAAAATTGCCAAAACTAATCACTTATTTTGAAAATCGAAATCTCAAATTAAATGACGGATTAACCACATTAGATGTGGCTGTTAATAATTTGAAAAGTATTCCAAGTGACTTCGGATGTGGCCTTCGGCAAAAGTTTGAAGCAATTCTTAATAGAAATCCAGATTTAATTACATTGCAGTAATTATGTATGGAGACAATTCCACAAAATCTAACGGCTAAATATGAAGAAATAAAAGAATATTTCCAGTATGCACCTATAACCAGTTGCGATGTAGAAAGGACGTTTTCTATTTATAAGGATGTACTTAATTCAAAGAGAACAAAATTGACAGAAGAAAACCTTGAGAAACTATTGCTAGTCAATATTAATACTCCTTTACTTAACTTGAACGATAAAATGAACAAATAAAAATGTTCCAATTATAGAAATAAAATTAAAAACTTTATAAATACAACTTTTCAACAAATAAATATGTATTTCGTAATTTTATAGATCACCACCCGTTCGTTTTCCAATTATATAAATAAAATTAAATATTTTAGAAATACAGCCTTTCGCCAGTACTGCACTGGGTGGTAAGCGTGTCCGTTCTCTACTTATTATGGTATATATTATGGCATATTGGACTATGATTACAATAAACACAAATCAAACTTTTTTAAGCGTATTTAGTTCAGAATAAGTAAAATTTTTTTAAATATAATAAAATATTTGTTAAATACAAGGTGAATCAAAGAAACTGGAAACTTTGAAAATTAAATAATTTCTTAAAATAAATTAAAAAAAAATTATTTATGTTATGTTAAAATTATGCAATTTTAAAATACATACTGTACAATTTATTTTTTGAAGATGACATCTTTCAGGTGAGCACCTTTTCTACGCAAACATTCCTGCAGTCGCTTCGTTACATTGTGCATGGTTTGACGTAGCATCTCAACTGGAATTTCAGCAATTTCTCTTCGGATGTTAGCTTCAATTCTTCAATTGTAGCAGGTCGATTAAAGAACATTTTGGTTTTAAGGTAATCCTACAAAAAGAAATCATAAACAAGCACGACAAAGTCATGGAACCTTTGTTGCACAACAACTACAGAGATTTTCAGAAATTACTGACAGCCTGGTTTTAACAAGATAGAGCAACGCCACACACTGCAGTAATATATTTTTATGAAATTATTTAATTCTCAAAATTTCCCGTTTCTTTGAATCACGTTGTATAAGATTAAAATGAAATTTGAATATATATAGGGTTATGAAATAAGTATTATATATTTTAGAAACATTATAGCGGCCATTTTTTTTTTCAGATTTCCTTCAAGGTTGGCATTTGTGTTCAGTATTGATTGATAAATCAACATGGAAAGATACACGCAGCGTTTGGAAATTGTTGAAATTTATTACAAAAATAATGAAGCTGTTCGGGCTACGTTTCGCGCATTACCTGAATTTTACGGCCAACATAATCGACCTACAGAGCTTACTATTCGTAATGTTATTAAAAAATTTGACACAAGTGTGTTTGTGATATTAAGAATCCAACCCGTAAAAAATGTAAACATACTGCTGAAAATATCGATGCTGTGAACCAAAGTGTGAATGGAAATCGAGAACAATCAATTAGACGTCGCTCTCAAGAACTTTGATTTTCTTATGGCACCACATGAAATATTCTTCATATAGATGCATTTCAACGAGTATAAATTTCAGTTGACACAAGAACTTAAACCAACATGTACCGCGTAGAAATTTCGGCTTGGGCTTTACAGCAACTCGAACTGGATCTATTATTTTATGGAAGGATCACATATGGAAGCTCATTTCTGATTAAATGGCGTGAATGGCATTTGAAGTAAAGAGAATCAACATGCTATTCATGAAACACGTTTACATCCACAAAAATTAACAATTTGGTGTGGTTTATGGTCTGGAGGTGTAATCGGACCATTTTTTTTTTAATGAAAATGGCATTGCAGTTACCGAGAATGGAGAACGCTACAGACACATGATTACAGATTTTTGTGGCATGAATTAGATGCTTTCGATTTAAACAATATGGGGTTTCAACAGGATGGCGCAACGTACCATACATCTCATAACACGATCAAAAATTTAATGACTGTACCGTGTACCGATGTATCGTGGCCACCAAGAACATGTGATATAACTCCATTGGACTTTTTTTCTTTTTTGTTAAATGTTAAAATGTTAAATTATTGGTTCAGCTAATAAGCCGCAAACACTCAATGACCTTAAAGCCAACATTATTCGTGTTATTGTTGAAATAAGCGCAGATTTATCCGAAAAAGTGGCCAAAAATTGGTGTTCTAGAATCAAATTTTTAAGATATTTCAGAGGCGGCCATTTACATCAAATCTTTTTTAAATAATAATGTCTAACCAATGTCTAAAATAAATAAAAATCTGTATTGATATATTATATTGTTTTATCTTTATTACAACATAAAAATATATAGCTCCTATTTGATCACCCGATAGAATCAGTTAAATATTTTAATCAGAATATAATAATACCTACATTTAATACTTAGAGGGAGGACAATTTCTTTTGTCTTCTTTCTGCTTTCTTGTAAGTCTTTGTAACATAGCTAATAGATCTCTCAATTCTACTCTGTTAGTTCTGTGTCCTTGATAAAACTCACTATATTCCTCAAAGGAAATTTAGATACCTTCGTAGGATCTTTCCGTCTGAGTCTCTTCAGTTTCTGACAAGTATATATTACGCGAAGGATAGTTTTCTCTGTTTTTCACATCTCCTGTGCCAGGGCTAGGTAACTAAACCCATGCTGTAGACGTTTCTTTAAAGGACAATGTTTGCTTATCAAACTGGTGATAATCTTAATTTCTTTTTGTTGCTTCTAATTAAGTTGATTGAAAACATGACCTTCTGTCGGCTTCCAATTATTTTTATGTCCTCTTTCTTAGCGATTTCACATACAGGTTCTAGATCTATAAAGTTTACTTATTTATTGAGGATATCGTTACAAATTTTTTACTAGTTTAGACGAGGCAATTGAATTCATAATGGAGGCCTGATTGTCAGTTATTATGTTGATCCTTCGTTTTGTGCAACCAGTTTCCAGAATTTTCTTGACACAGGCTTCAACTGCAAACAATACAGCTTGGAAAACCGTCATATATTCCTCCAGGCGCAAGATATCGCTGCGCTTAGAGAAATATTTCTAGAGTACATACCATAGATTACTGCCTCTGTGCGGTCCATCCAATAACCAAGTTCCGGCACCCCAATCGATTGATTGACACTTGGCCTGTAACCGGGTTGGTTAGAGATTAACCGTAAATAATTTCAAATACCATACTGTCCGCCGGAATTTGGAATACCGGCTCGTCCAATATCGTTCCGTAGTATTTGCGTGACCGTCAACCATATTATTGGGCTACCATAATAAGTTACTAGTCTTTAGCTTTCGGATGCTAGTCATGGTCTCTGTTTTCAAGCGTACCTGCGAAGGAAGACAGACAATGACCTCTATGAAGGCGGTTCTCGTACTATTCAGTGATTTCCAATAGAGATTGTCGTTGGAAGGGTCGTTAGAAGTTCTACTGCCGAAGAATACCACCCTACTATCTATTTTTATTCAAATTATTGCACAATGAAATTAATAGCTCTCAAATACTATGTATTGCGCCACACATGCAGGCTCCATACGATACTATCTTCTACTGCTCTAGTGTAAAATCTAATATATTATCCAGATTGCCTATATTGGCAATGTGTGCAATTGGCTAGTAACTGTGTGTAGTAATAAGGAATCTGATATGCGTGATATGTGATATGATGAACTATATTGGCAAATAGGAACAATTATTGAACAGAGGATAGAAAAATACCAAAGAAGAAAAAGAATCGGATATCGGCAATTCCGCATAGGAGCGGATCTAAAGTAGACTGCGAAGATGTGAAAATATTGACGACCACGAAAGATTCTTATTGTGGTATTATTAGAGAAGCCATCGAAGTAGAAAAACATTAAAGCTTTAATAGACAGGATAGCGCCCTAATTAGTAGAGACCGGACGCATCAGGTCGAAATTACGATGGACCATATATATAGCTTATAACATCGCTAAGTACAACACGCAGTTGTTGAATAGCACTATTCATTCGGATAACCGCACATCTGTTTTTGTCGTTTAATTGTGACGCAACTACTTCAATATTACAGTTAAATTCCTTTCTTCATGGGCGTAGATAGAGGCGTGAGGAGTTTTTATAATTGATTTTATTTATTAGTTCATATTTCGTTAGATAAATAAAGTACGGTTGGTTAGATTCTTTTTTTCATTGTTTTAACTGGTAATTACATATACATATACATTTTTGTAATATATCCTGTTTATTATCGTTTGATCGAATTTACTTCTCCCAACTATTTTGACGTAGGTGCCCTGTGAATTCCGTTAAGTTTCAATAACTTACGCATACATTTTTAATTTTCATTTATTTAGATCTAGAACATTGTTTAACTTAGTTGCACTTTTCGCGAAGTAATGTAAATGTAAATATGCTTTCTACATATTACGACGCTAATTTATTCGAATTTTTTATAGAAAAAAAATTCGCCCTCAAGTGGGATTCGAACCCACGTGCATGGCTTGCCGGGCCATGGTCCGGCATGCAAGTGGGTTCGAATGCCACTTCAGGGCGATTTCTTTTTCTTCTATAAAAAATTCGGATAATTTAGCGTCGAGAATGGCATTATGAAACAATGGCGAGTTGGGTTAAGGGTCAAACTGATTGTATGTTAATTACCAATGGTTCCGAAATTTATTACAAAGTCTGTAAAATATCGGTAAAAAATTCCAAGAAATCGCACGTAAAACGTCGCTTAGCATCGCAAACACATCTGACAATTTCAACGAAGAACTCTGTGAAACTTTAATGGCGGCAAATATTCCATTAAATAAACTTAACAATCCCACTTTCAAAGCATTTCTCCAAAAATACTGGTCGAAATGTTTCTGATGAATGCAGCTTACGCATATATTATGTTTCTAGTGCTACACGAAAGCTGTTATTAACGCATTAGAAGCCATTTTTCAAATCAGTATCTATGGACAAGTGCCGATATATCCGCTGTGTAGTAAATGTTGTAGCTGGTGTACTACATCCAACTGTTCCATATAACGCATATGTAACAGCAACAAAAGTTATAAATACAGTTGGTGCGGAAATAGTAGTTAAAACCATTTACTAGAATATGCAGCAAATGATTCATTCGGACGACAAAGAAAAAATACTTTTATTTGTCAGTGACAGTGCTGAATATATGTTAAAAACAGGCAGATTATTAAGGGAAACATATCCTAATATGCTGCATATTACTTGTATAGCACATGCTCTCAACAGAATCTGTGAATATATCAGAAACACCTTTCCGGAAGTTGATAGACTTGTATTCGCTTTTAAAAAAGCTCTCAGAAAAGCACCATTGAGAGTAGCTCTTTCCAGGGAAAAACTTCCATTTTTGTCACTGCCGCCCTCTCCAGTAATAACTAGATGGTGAACATGGTTGGAAGCTACTAGTTGTTATGCAGAGAATTTCGATAGTTCACAAAATATCGTTACATGTTTAAACGGCGATGCTCGAAATATTTCTGAGTGCAAGGAACTAATATAAATTCCACATTAAAAAAATCAGTTGTACTTTCTTCAGGAACACTTTAAACTAATTACTCTTTTTGAAAATAAAAATCTCCAATTAAATGATGGATTAAACACATTAGATGTGGCTATTAATAATTTGGAAAATATTCCAAGTGACTTCGGATGTGGCCTTTGGTAAGAGTTAAACGCATTTTTTAATAGAAATCCAGATTTAATAAGATTGCGGCAATTGTGTATGGCGACAATGCCTCAAAATCTAAATGCTAAATACGCTGAAATGAAAGAATATTTCCAGGATGCACTTATAACCAGTTGCGATGTAGAAAGGACGTTTTCTATCTACAAGGATGTATTTCATTCAAAGAGAACAAATTTTACAGAAGATAATCTTGAGAAAGTATTGCTAGTTAATATTGATACTCTTTTACTCAACTTGACCTAAAAAATTAACAAATAAAAATGTATTTCGTATTTTATAAATCACCACCCGTTTGTTTTCCAATTATATAAATAAAATTAAAAACTCTTTAAAAATACTAATTTTCAATAGTATGCCCGTGGGCGATGAGTCATCGGCCTCTCATGTCCGGTCCCTAATTATAATTTTTCGTATAAATACATTACAACTATTGGTTTTGAAAGATAGATCTCAGACGGATATGTTATACTTTAATACATAACAACTAAATAATTTTTACTTTATTTTATTTTCTGATTTACTAGATGTAGCCAATGCAGTTGCAGTTTGAACAATACTTTTATCACTAGTTTTCAGGGAATTGTTTTGAGTTCACAAGATTGGCACAAGTAATGAAAACAATTCAACATTTATTTTAAATTTTTCAAAAAAAAACAATTTTTTTTTTAGTTACAGGGAGGTATGCTAATTATTTGTGTTGATTAACGCGCGATCGTACAGAAACAAAAGAATAATTTAAACAAACAAATCCTATTCTTCTGCATAATCTGCTCTTAATTTGATACATTTGGTCCATCTGTGTTCAAGCTTCTTTATTTCGTCTCGAAAGTTTCTTCTAACTCTGCAAAATAATCATTCACCGTTGAAGTTAGCTCTTCAATTGTGCAGAATTGTTTGCTTCCAGGAAAATCTTTTAATTTAGGGAATAGATGAAGCTAGGTCTGGTGAATATGTGGGGTGTGGTACTAATTCGAACCTTAATTCTTCAATTTTTTTTGCAGCAAACATACTGGAATTCATAGATGCATTACCATGATTAAAGAGCACTTTCTTCTTAGTCATTCAAACGATTTAAAAGTTTGCGCAATAGTCGCCATTGACGGTGTTAACCTTTTGAAGACAGTCTATGAACAATATTCCTTTTGCATCCCAAAATACCGATCCCATCACCTTTCCCGCCGATAAAACTGCGTTGGAGTTCTTTGGAGTTTGTTCTCCACGTTTTGTCGACATTTTCGACTGTTGTTTAGATTTGGGTGTATAGTAATGTGATGAAACTTGTGATGAAAGAGAGATTCATTACAATCATTACTAATGAATCTCTGTTTCATCACAAGTAACAAATATACGCAAAAAAATTTATTTTGTTGCGTTTAAAAATTGCTGAATTATTCATCGATATTTGACAGCGAACGTATCTTTGTTCCGTCATCAGCAAACGCGCCCCCCTCTTGCCGAAAGCTATCTCATTCCAATTATATAAATAAAATTAAAAACACTTTAGAAATACAAATTTTTAATAGTACGCCCGTGGGCGATAAGATATCGGGCTCTCTTGTTCGGTCCCCACTAATTAGTAACACATGAAAAAGTCCGACTATATATGTATTGTGACAAATCTTCTGTTCGGTTCGATTGATAAAACACACGATAATTAAAAATAACTTCTCGTATATTGATAAAAGTAGACTAAATAATAATTACCAATAAATACATTTTTTATATTAATTTATGAGTATTAACACATTATGTTTACGAAGTTTATTTGACGGCGATTACTGCTTGAAAGAATCATCCTCGGGTCTCGAGTATTCTCGAATATCCTGTGGCATGTACAGTCGGCAGAGTCATCACGCGGGTTGACGTACCGTTGCTTGACGCACATCACAGTATCGGTCCGAAAGCGAATCATGACGAAGTATAAGTATAAAAGGCGAAACGTTGGTTGCAAGGGCTGCACATCGAAACTTACAGGAAAACTGTATTATTAGTGATGCCGGCTATGAAAGTCTACGTAAACTCTTTTTTATAAAGACACATTAGTAGGTAATAAAAGAATTTTTCGCTGCTCATTGTTACAGCTGATGAAACTATATAGTATCGCTCCTAAAACATACAGTTATGTAATGTATTATATTGTGTTAGTATTACTATTTGACAATCTTTATCTAAGCAACTGTATTAGATAATCAAACAAACGATTAAATACATGTAGAATAAAAAAAAACGTTCAATTCAAGTGAAAATGTCTCGTCATCCTCTAGTATTTAAAGTGGAATTTGCCAGGGAGAGGAGAGACTGTTCCTTTTTTTTTTAAATATCGCAAAATGGATTGCGACGTACAACAATTGAAATGCGTATCATGGCGGTGGCATTGGCATTCCGGACCCGGATTTAATACCGGGGCGCATAAAACACTGACGGCGGCGGGCTCCATCTATCACTGGTTGTCGGCTCCGGGAATTGGTCATGTACCCGCAAAACGCAAGTCACCGAGACCAAGATATTGTCACTAAAGCTAAAGTCTCCCGTATATGAGATTTACACCATCCATAAATCTATAGCACACAATATTGCATTGTTGTTTGTGTCGCGATTTCGCTGTCGTTGTTACTTACTCTTCTTACTAATAGTGATGTCTCGCCAAGCCAATTCAATATAATAGTTACGTTTGGGAATTAAAGTACCCGAATTTAGTGTTTTAAGGTAGAACTGCAGATACGAATACTTTTCGAACATGTAAAATATACAAAATATTCAATTTACGATTGAAATTTTGCAAATAATTAATTATATATACTGTTAATACCACTATGCTAAATCATGGTAGTAATATTATTTTTACGTACTGTCGATTGTTATTCAATATTATTCATTTTTGTTATTATTAGAGAGGTTCGTTCAAGTATTATCGCACAGTTGAGCTCGTATATACAGGCTGCCCATTTTCCATCTCCGTATATGGTTAACTCTCTCAGTATTGAAGATACCCGATCCGTTAAATTAGCAAAGTTGCTTAGAATTTTGATGAGTATTTGATAGCATTTTCAGATTTGTCATATGTTGTCAACTTTTTCAGATATTATAGGAAAATTGAAATTTGACGAAATTTTTAGTTGTACATATCTTCATATTGAAGCCAGAGCAAAACTATGGCCATGACTTCATTAAGATGCTTATTTTGTTCTGATTTCATAAATATAATGTTTGGTATGGTTATATTTTTTAAATCTTTATTATAATGAATTAATTCAAAAACTATTACTAATTGAAGAAATAATAGCCGAGTGGGCTTTTTAAAAACTACTTTCATGCAGAAAAAATAAAAGAGAAAAGAATTAAATAGTAACGAATCCAAAATTTAAGTAAATGTTTTGTAAAGGAAGTAAACAAATAAATGAGCAGACAGTGAATAATGTTATTTCATCAAATGCTCAAAATGACCACCATTATTCTGGATCCACATTTCATACCTTCACACCATATCAGAATGAACCTTTCGCAGAGTTTGTGGGCGGATGCTTCTTATGGCTGTCGTAATATTAATTTTTAATTCTTCAACACTGTTGGGTTTATTTTTATAGACCTTATCCTTTACGGCACCCCATAAAAAAATCTATTGGCGTAAAATTTGGTGATCTTGCCGGTCAAAGGACAGTACCAGAGTTATCAATCATGTTGAAAGTATCTGAGATTTTGAATTAAATTTATTGGTAATTCATCTCGCATATCTTCCAGCTCGTTTTCCATTCAAATTAGTCGCATAAACATATGGTACCAATATTTTCATTCCAAAAATTCCAGACCTCACGTTTACAGAAAATACACGTCGATCTGGCCTTTCTACAGTAAGATTAGGGTTATCTTGAGACCAACAAACATTATTATTCCTATTAAATAATCCATTGTTGGTAAATTTTGTTTCATCTGTATAAAGAATTGCGTAAAAAGAGTGCAGACTAATGTTTGTTTCTTCCAAAAACCATCGAGCAAATAACATTCTTCTTTCATGATCTAGGCCATAAAATGTATCACTAACGCTGTATTAAATGGCCTGTTGTTCTTCTGTTTTAAAATTAAACGAGCCTTTTTTGCGGAAACAGCACATTCACTTGCAATTTCACGAGTCGATGTCGCGGGTTTGTTACTTACATAAGGTAAAACCATTTCTTCGTCTTTCGATTTGAATTCCTTTTTCAAGTGATCTGGTTTTGTATACGAACTACACCATTTCAAATTATTTTCTAACTTAGAAAATAGTCTACGATTTGGCTTCTTTCCATAGAGCGTTGATAATACATTCGCTAGCATCATTACTATTTCTAGTACTAGCATAATAAAAAAAAGCGTTTCATTTTTTTCTTAGTTGGAATACATTTTTTATACAAATATTTTATAGATTATATTAAATATATAGATTGAATTTATTTGGAATAATTATTATTTATGTAGATCACTTTTCATTATCAAAATTCATTAATTTATTTTCAATTCCGAAAATAATTAACTTGATTGATAATAACGGGTGTTCAGAAACATTCGAAGTCAAGTGGCCTCTGAACAAAAAATCGTATATCTTTACTTAAGTACATTTGCGTGTACGATAACCTATAAAATTGTATTAAGTAAATGTGTCAATCTATATCAGACATGACTTCATATCTTCAAGGACTACTTTGACTTCGAATGTTTCTGAACACCCGTTATTAATATCATATGGAAATCTATTTTATCGACCGTAATATTTTTGATTTGAACTAATTCACCGCGGGAATCATCGATTTTAACTTACACACATATGACATTAATAGACATTTAAAATAATGTAATTACTATTTTATAATTATTATTTTTTATTATAACGGTAATATCAATTAATGAGATATAAAATAAGTCGATTAGAATAAATACAAAATTAAATACTTGTATTAAGCAAAAATAAATTATATGCCGGCCAAGGAAAAAAACAATAGATGAGAGCGTCGCTTGGTTGTAAGAAAAAAATACGTTAAAAAATTATAACTTAAAATATTATTTAAAATATTAAAACTGTAATATACGTACCCGAAAACGTTCACAATATAAGAAAGTAGTGTACATACATCGTCCGAACAATAAAATGGTACAGCATTTCTGAAATATACGGACCAATCCTCCGAAAAACTGTTCGCGTCGTCCCAGTACCTGGTTGCCTCAATCATACATGCATAAAATTTCCATTTGTTCCCAATTGAACTCTATATCACCAAGAAAATCCTTATAATAGACGTCGGACTACACGTAATTACAAATAAAATTTTTTATTTTATATTCATATTTGCATGTCATAACAACATAACCTTATTATTTGTACTACAATAATAGAATTTAAAGATAGAAACATATTTTAAGTAATATTATTCACATTTATTACACTATATGTCTATTATAAATACTTTTACGATTTGTAACCACATTATGTCACGTGATTTACGCACAATCATCAGCTGATTCAAATATGTTATTAATTTGAAGCAAATATCTTAACAAAATAACTATTAAACTTGGATTGTCACAAACTACACACAATATTTTTATTTATCGTTTATCGGACTTAATGTCGTATGCTTGTGATATTACATTAAAAACCTATAATCAGTGTAAATGCATGAGGTTGAAGGAGGTTGAAGAAGAATTGGCTCCTGAGGAAGAGATCTTGCTCTACCGCTAAGTAACCGAATAGCATATAATTTTGTTAATTAATAAAAGCATTAGATGAACTGCGCTCAAATTTGTAAAGATTCATTTCAAAATTATGTATTTAATCTATACCTGCCAATAGTTGTCAGAGCGACATTTAATAAACTTCAGTCAAACTAAGCAATACGACAAGGTAGGTATTACTATACTTTACATTATAACTATTAAAGATTAAAAATTAATTCATAACTTACTATATTTTGTTAGCATTCTATTATTTTATTCCATTCAAAGCCTACATTTATATCAATATATATATATATATATATATATATATATATATATATATATATATATATATATATATATTGTTATGATACAAACAGCTCAGTTATTCCAGCTATCTGTAAATGAAAGAGTAGGAATTAATACAAGAAATACACTCAATTGAATAGCTGCATTTGGTGGACATAACTTGTAAAATTAGTGTCGAAATGTTAATAAATTTATATCACGACAACTGTGTATATTTCAGATTAAATTATATTTATTTCAAAATTTACTTTTCATATTTTTAATTTTCATTATTGTCATTCAAGTCAATTACGCGAAATTAAAAATGATAGTTAATTTATTTACATTTGAATTTTATATCGATACTAATTGCACTTTTCAAATCATAAGAAAAACCCGCGAACAGGTTGTATTTGTATTGGAAATTGTACATAACCGAACATCAAAAAGCTATTCATATCTACTTGTTAATTAACACGTATTTAAGGGTGCAAATAAACGAATAAAAATTAAAAGAAATAAATTAATTTAGAAATTACATACCAGAATGTTCGAGTGGTTTTTTTAAGATACTAAACTTCTATGTCGGTAATTAGATACGAAGCCCTCTCGTCACCGTAAATCCCTTAATAGGTAATTGGTCCTTCCAATAAAAGATACGAGGAGCTTTATTAAATCTCTATATGCAGGACGGCATGGAACAATACCGATACACTTATAATAATAAGGCGATAATTAAAGCCTTAATTATTCAAGCATCCACGTGGTGATCGAGAGAGAATCATTGCCAGATATCAGCCGGTGTCGATCTTCGAGCTCAGCGACCAAAATTCACGGCGCAAGCTAATCAGAGTAGTAAAAGCAACAATGAAAGTTAATACGCAATGATATCTACAGGTACATGAACTTAAGCATATGAACCTGCAGGTAGGTTCAAAATTATAAGAAAAAAATTGTAAAGAAAGAACTCTAATTTGCGACAAATAACTAAGTCTCTACGAACACGTAACAATTTCTACTAATATAATCTCTATAAATTCCAATTTTTAATCCTAATTAATGGCCAAGTTCTTGCGTGCTCCGATGATCTAAAAATATTTTCAAAAATCTCGGGCTGTAAAACACAAAGAAACATCAATATTATTACTGCTTGGTGTCATACAAATAAATTTAAATTAAGTATTAGCAACTGTGCTATTGTTACTTATTCCAGAAGCGAACCACTTATTTCTTACAATTATGTTGCTGAACACGGTACTATTCCCAGGAAGCTGGCAGTTAAAGATCTAAGTGTTTTATTTGATGCACAGTTACAATTTACTGGTCACAGAGAAACAATCTGCAGCTCTGCCTCTCAATCGTCTTTTGAGCGAGTATGGCATGGAGTCACTGTTGTAACGGAGGAATGTTTATAGTACCGACTTTTAATCAAAATTATTACAAACAAAATCGATTCCCCATTATTACTTTGCGAAGTACAATTTCTTGTACCGAATTACGGCACAGATTCGACAGCTACATTTTCGATTCCCCATGCGAAATTAATATTTTGACTAAAGCTTCAATAGTACATATAGTGAAAATCGTGTGAATAAGGTATTATGCAGACCCTTTTAATAAATGGTGAGTTAGTTATTCTTTTTTTTTTTTGTTGAAGGTAATCGATCAATCTTAATTTCTGTACAGAATTAGCACTGTAACATATGCTTATGCACTTGTATTTTTATATTATCCATTAAGTGGATTCATCTTTGTTGGGTAATACATACTACTATTATTATTATCCTCAGGGTCCTACTGGTAATGTGTTTGTATGGGAACTTAACACTTCTGAGGAATTCGAGCTATATCCACACTAAGGTAGAAGCTAACGTGCTGAGAGTTGCGCGATTGTAAGGAGATGCGGTGTTTAATGTTTCTCTGGGCGTACCACGCGAAACCTCTTCTATTTAGTCTTATCCAGGCAAGGGGTGCTCTGTTCCGACAGATTGTTATTTCCTTTGTGGGAACAGTAAAAAGTATAACGCAAAACATCTTAAGCTCTAAGGTAAGAAGCCCCTATGACTAAAGGAACCCAGGAAGATGAGGATTAACAAGAGTTGTCTTCCGAAACAAACACCGTGACGGCCAACATCATAGAGGAAGTGGATCTGATGGTCGGCAGAGAGATCCAACCACTTCAGTTGACGAAGCTTAATTAAAGCTAGATAATATACGAGTACTCTCGACTGCAATAGATCTGAAAATGTCGCAGTCGAATAGGCTCGATGGCTTCTTCATGTAGTCTAATATAATGATCTGTATTTAAATATATTGAGTGGTAATGATTTTTCTATTGTGAATTCTAAATGGCGTTATTTTACTTGTTAACAAAACATTACCTACTTGATAATCTAAATGTCAACGGATAAGTCATTAGGTTAATGAAAATTGTTTTGATGAAACAGATATGAAACATAATACAGGAGTGTGGAATTTTTACTACATATACAACTCTTTGCTTAATTTAATAATTTAGTTTGGCGTCACTGCCGAAGCTGACAACATCGTTGTCTAAAACGAATAGAATTTAGAATTTATTTGTGTGATGTGGAGAACTAAGTTATTATTATTAAAGTGTTTAGTGATAAGTCGCTGTTATGACAAATCTTGGGTTTTATATACAGCGTATATGAGGAGTATTTTTTCATAGCGCAACAAGTCCACTTTTTTCATAAATTGATTTATAGATGGCTTTACCTTCATTAAGATGTGAGAAATACAATGCCAACTTGCATTTTCGTCAACCTGCAATAAGTCTCATTTAAAATGTGTACTGAACTTGATGTGTTTCGAACAAAATGTTACAAGTCCACAATCTTTTTTTTGCAAACTGCAACAAGTCCGTCTGTGAAAAGTGTGTGACTCATTGTGTACGACAAATTGTGATCTCGCTAGTTGTTTTCTGTTTTGTGCGTGAAATTGTTATAAACAATTTAAAATATGAATGCCGAGAATAGTGATGAAGGAGTTAGTGTGGCTGAGAACAGTCGCGGAAGCAGAAAACGAAAGCGGACCCGGGCACAGGGGCGAATTGCAGAAAGGAACTCTAAGTAAGTTTTAGGTTAGATTTTGTTTCAAACTGTGTTTCATAATGTTTCGTAGATATGCTGCAAAGGATGCTGCAAAGGATCTTATAAATGGAGACGCCCTTGCAATCATACCATCAATAAAAAATTGAAGTGTCATCAAATACCTATGTCAATTTTGCTAGAAGTAAAAAAAAGTTTTATATTGATAACGACAGAATCAAGCAGAATTCTAGCTGGTGAATTTAATTGAAATCCAGTTGCCAAAACGGCGTCGTGAGCGAAATGTTCCTGTGAAAAGGTCTCATAATTTGCAAATAAGTTACACAGTAAGTTATTCTACTTATATTATAAACTGTTTGCAACAAACTATGTTCGTTATAATGCAGGTTCGTGCTGAGAAACAAACATTTTTAGTATGTCGAGCATTTTTCGAAACGTTATTTGAAGTAAATCGTAGAAGAGTTTTGTTAGTAGCTAGAAATATTAGAAGCGGAGAAGAGCAAAAAGAAAATAGAAGTGGTAATAGGTGGAAAGATAAGCTTGCTGCAAAGAAAAGAAACGTAAAAGAATTTATTGGAAAATTCAAAGCATGCGAATCTCACTATAATAGATCAAAATCACAAAGACTTTATCTACCTGCGGAATTAAATATTTCGAAGATGTCCAAAATGTCTAATAACAGCGCTGATGCCGAGAAACAGGTTAACCACACTTGCTTTCACAAACTATTTTCTAATGATTTCAATCTGGGATTTGGTTCCCCTGCTAGTGACATTTGTAGCTACTGTGAAAGACTAAAAACTCAAATTAAAATTGCTTTCAATGTGGAAAAACAGAATCATAAACGTGACTTAAAGATACATAAATTGAGAGCTAAACAGTTTCACGCAATAATGAAGGAAGACGTAGAGGGAACAGTAAGCTACTGTTTCGATCTCCAACAAGTGCAAAATCTGCCTAAACTACCAATTCAGGAAGCGTATTATTCTTTGCAAATATCATTTTATGCATTTTGCGTGGTTAATTTAAAATTGACTAATACATCATTTTATACGTGGACTGAAGATATAAGTGGAAGAGGTTCAAATGAGGTGGAATCCGCTCTTCTACATTTTCTTCGAAATCAAAACTTAGAAAATGTGATAAAATGTGACAAAAATACGACTTTTTTCGGATGGGTGTGGGGGACAAAATAAGAACTCCCATATTGTACATTTACTAATGTATTGGCTGTATAAGGAATCTCCACCAAATATCACCGAAATATGTCTAATTTTCCCAGTACGCGGCCATTCTTACTTGCCGGCTGATCGTGTTTTTGGCCGTGTAGAACGAGAATTACGGCGTCACTCTAGAATACTTGTAACGGAAGAATATCAAAATTTATACAAACAATATGGCAATGTTTATGTTATGGGCAAGGATTGGTACGTTTATGATCTGAAATCTCTCTTGGAGACACTTAAAAAAGTTGTGGGTATGAGCGAGCAAAAGAAAGTTTTTATAGTAAAGGAAAATTCAGAAGGAAGAGGAAAGACTGTTAAAATAAAATTGGAAATGAATTTCCGAATAACTGATCCCTCAAATAAATTTGATTCGTTATTAAAGCGAGGAAAAAATGTAAAAAACTTGGAAATACGTTTGAGCAACAAAGGACGTTTTCTGGCCGCAGATAAAGGAAAGGCCGTTGATAAGCTTTTAGAAGAAACGTTTGGTAAGGAGTGGTATCATGAAGACAGATTTAGTTGGTACTTCGAACTTTTACGCGACCATATTACGGATGATCCATTGCTACAATCAGAAGACGAACCGTGTGTTTGCCTAGAACCAGAAGAAGAAATTAAATTATAATATTTATTGTATTGCTTTTAATATTAGTCTTCTTTTTACGTTGGTTTTCAGAAGAAATAATAAAGAATTTTTGTTGGAGTGTTTCTGAATATATATTTATGAAATAAAGACTAATTTTCAAATTGATTTTCAGAAGAAATAATTTGATAATTATTTTACAGTATTTTTAAATGCGTCTTTAGAAATAAAGCCCTTATTTATACAATGATTTAAATTAAATTTCTTTTCAAATCGAAACATGTCCCATTTTTTTAACAAAATGCAACGAGTCCAAAACTTGTTTTATGCTATCGAATTAAATACATCACACATATTATATAATCCTTTTCTAAATTACATTTTAGATCATTATAAATAACATTATAAAAGAAAAATATTGTTTCCGATATGTACAACAGCCGCAATTGTTTTTGACGGATTTCTCCAAAGTTGTTTAGATGGACATGTTGCGTTTTGAAAAAAAGCTCCTCATATGGTTGATAACCCATCAATTTGATATTTTGATCGTTTAGAAAGTTAATTATAATCTTTTCTCCATGCAAGTATACTGTGGTATAAAATTCAGAAGCTACTTAGGGCTATATTTGAAACATGCTTAGTAAAAATGAGCGACCGTCTTGTTACACCTTTTTTCGTAAACCACTTTGTTGAAGCATACTCATCTCGCATTTTTCGGATTCATGTGAATAGATCTAATTTTGGAACAAGTGATACGGTCTGTCTTTAAGCTGAAGTAAAGTTATAGGGTATTCAGCGAGTAGGTACATAGTTTCTACACGCCAAAATAACCGTGCATGATGGCGTTGTTCACGTCCCGGACTGCTTGAATCATATTGTGTACGATCGCAAGTTTTCGTAAGCACTAGTTGTTTCTGGACGTCCTGTATGAACTTTTAAAGATTAAAGAGTAACCCATTATTAATTATTAATCGTCCTCTTCAATTGACTGAAGCATTCCTTACCGGCTTAATGTACACATAAAATTGTTGAAAACTACGTCTAGAAAATGCTCGTTATTAAATTTATCATTTATATGAGCGTCCAGCAGTATATAATATTGCGATAAGAAATAGCTTTTAAACGAAGTCCTCACATCTTTTTAACGTGCATTTTTGATGTAAGTAAGTATTATATGTTACCGTAAATAATGGTTGAAATGTAGAAAAAAATTTAGGAGCAAAAGTACAGAGATGAGAAGTAAATATTGTTTTCCAAGCAATATTAAAGGCAATGTATGTCAGAACGTTTTAATTGCGTAAGTATAAATATTAATAAAAAGTAGCCGCCGACATCTAAAATTATTACTTTTCATATTTTGACAAAAAGTTATGCTTTTATAGTATTCAGCTCAATTAACTCTAAACTTGTCAAAGATACAAACATTTAGTTACTTCTCCTCAGCAGTCAAAATAAATCGATGTGGATGTGGAAATGCATCATATTGGATGATAGTTGGTTGAAAAGGTCCACGAAACTAGGTTAGTTGTGGATTAAGTAATTTGTTTATTATTTTTGTTGGTCAATGATTTAGAAAAAATTCAGCAGCAAATTTTAATGAAAAGCTGCATCCTTGTATTGACAAAATTCAATTCACATAGTAACTCAACCCATCCGAACATCATAAGCACCGATAATTCGTTAAATGAGTCTCGAGAGGCAAGAGAAGAGGGACTACTTCTCGTAGATAATTTCGAGCCGAATTCTGATTAAAGATTTTTCTAAACAAGTAAGGTTTTCATAATTGAATTGCTGTGGTTTTTGGGTACAATTCAAATAGCATACAAGATATAATGGTGACAATCGATTTCAGCCCATGTAATCTCACGAAGCATCGAAAATATCAAAAGCGATTATACAGCAAGCTAGTGCGACTTAACTCGAGATTTTTTCGTATAAGGCTTTGTTTAACGAATGTGCCGATAAGTTATAAAAACAACTTTAATAGTTAAAGTACGAGTATTTAAAAGAGCATTTTTTTTCTCTCTCCATTTTTACTTTTATCCGCTAAAAGCTGTTTCTATTTTCGTAATAGTTATATTCTTTTGAACGTACCACTTGAAACCTATTGCTGTGTATAGCAAACGCCAATTAATTGCTATACTTTGATTTCTAAAATGGCCTTCAATTATCAAACGTGAATCGTCACACACGCATATTTATTGTTTAGACTCATATAATGTTCTCAGGGTTTTGTTTTCAAAAGGGTTTTTTTGCAACTAGGCCTAGTAAAAAGGAGAGAAATAATACGATATGATATCAAATTTAATACATTTATTGTTCACAACTTGCAAAATATACATGAATTTTTAACGTGATAATATTATCACTGGTTCTTTAAAATGAAATATGCCATGTAAATCTCTATATATAATCAAAATATACATATATCTAAGTATCTAAAAATATAACTTTGAATTTCATAAGTAGGCATTACAAAATACCAATTTTAAAACACATACTCGTATTATAGATTTTAAGAATAGATAACACTGGCCTACAACCATTTTGGTGCTGGAGATTTTAGACCCGATTTTAAGTATGTCTTACATGGCGATATCAAAAATGTTACCCATTTTCTTCTGTCAGCTCTAGTTCCCGAGAGAAAAAAAACACAATTCACGAAAAAATATATATTTTATTGACATTAAACATCAAGAAATTGTCTTTTGAGTGATTTTCTAGAATGAAACTAACTCGGGCAATCTCGCATGATTCCCCAGCAATAGTCAGCCATCATATGACTGTCCCACCTTCCTTGGTATCTATTCTCCATTGTTTTTAGGTCTTGGTGGAAACGTTCCCCTTATTCTTCGCTTAGATCTCCTAAATTGTGTTGGAAATGATGTAGATGACTATTGAGATAGTGTAATTTTATACTCATATTACAGCCTAAATCTTTGAATCGCACCAGCATTTCCTCTACTAGTTCTACATAGTTGTCAGCCTTATGATTTCCGAGGAAATTTTGTGCAACTGCTACAAAAGATTGCCAGGCAAGCCTCTCCACATAATTCATACAAGTCTCAAAATTAGTTGTGTCTTTCATCAATTTACGTATTTGAGGTTCATCAAAGATACCTGCTTTTAGTTTTTCAGTACTTAAACCAGGAAATTTGTGAGAAATGAACTGGAAACATTGACCATTTCTATCGAGAGCCTTAACAAATTGCTTCATTAGCCCTAATTTTATATGAAACGGCGGAAGAATGATTTTTTCTCTTGAAACTAAGGGTTCATTTATAACATTTCTTTCCCCAACAACAAGAGCATCTCTCACAGGCCAATTTTTTGCAGTCCAATGACGTGATTTAGCTCGACTGTCCCAGAGACAAATAAAATATGGGTATTTAGTGACGCTAGTAACTCAGCACGTTCCTTCGAAAGATCTAAGTCTCCGATGAGGTCACTAAGCTCATTCTGAGAAAATGGCTTAGGATCTGATGTTCTTCCGCAGTATTGAAAGTCATCATCTACTTGGGAAGGAATAGGTATTTCAGCTTCATCCTACTGAGATTGCTGCACTACCTGGTGAAAAGCTGGTATTGGAACATTTTCTGAATGAGGAACAGGTCTTTGTACTGAAGAAATATTGGGGTATTTCCATTTATGGCGATTCTTTTTGTTGATGCCCACTATATTAATCATACAAAAGTAACAGTCGTCATAATGATTTTTTTGTTCTCGCCATATCATAGGCACTCCAAACTTCAAAGACTTACGTTTCCCTCTCTCCAATTGTCGCAAATGTTCAACGCATATTTTACAAGCACTATGAGGCACCCACACATTATCTTGGTGTAGAATTTCAATACCGAAGTAAGCAAAATACAAACGACGCACTGTGTTTGTAATCGATTTACGCTGATTTTTCAGTATGTATTCACCACAAACATAACAAAATATATCAGGATCGTTAACACAACGTCTGGACGTACTAGCCATAATGAAACAGTAACACAAACTTTATCGATGATATTGTAATAATGATTAGTTACGAACAAGACCGACAACAATTCACAATGAGGCTAGTAGGTAAACTAGAGCTAATGAGTTAAAATGATGTATGTCAATATACTGTACATTACCTACTTTATCGACTATTCAAACAAACAGAGATGCACCAAAAAATTTTTTTTTTTTGTAGGCCTGTGTAATGCATAAAAGAAACAACACATAAACTGTAAAAAGCCTGATAGTATATGTAGCTGGACTAAGGATTGGAAAATGAAACTTAACAACCTAAAATCAACTCATGTCACATTTACCTATAGAATCATAGAAGATATGAAACCCATCAGAATAAATGCTAATATTGTACCCTACGAGAACACAGCCAATTATCTAGGTATGACGCTCGATGTTAAACTAAAGAGGAAGAAGCCTATTAAGAAGAAACTAGAGTTAGGTCTAACATATAGAAAACTTTTTGGATATTTGGACATAATTCTCAAGTTTCAATATATATTCAAGTTTTGGTTTACAATCAAGACTTGAACCCACTAAAATAGTGTCTAAGTGTAATAGATTGCCCATATGTGCAAAGTTGTTATATTTTTTGCTTCCCGTCCATTTTCATTTAAATTTAGGTAAAAGAAATAAGATCTACAAAAATATGGGAATGTGTAGGGGAAAAAAACCCAGCCGGTTTTCAATTAAAGTTTACAAAACAGACTTTAAAACGGTAAATCGCTTTACTTGTCCGTAACTCTTATAATATTGACTTTGTCGCTGATGGTCTAGAGTCAACTTTGTATTGTTTTATTACAAAGTTCTTATTGTCTTTTAAGCTGTTCTAATTTGTTGTGTATATATTATGTAGTAATATATACCTGATATTCTAAGATTTCAATGGAAATCTTTTATTTAAAATTTTACGTACTCCATTACTGTCGAAACAAACAATATTTATTTATTGAAGAAATCTGAAAGATTTAAATGTTAATTATGGAATTTTATGACTATTATGTGTTCTAAATATCCTTTTATGTTTTGGTACGTATTGCATGTTCTTAAATTCTAGATTTTAATATTTATAAACTAAATAGTAAGGAAATAATAATCTATAAGGCATTGAACATTGAGTATAAATTTACTAAGTATACGCAGATGTGTTTTTCTAACACGATCTGTTTTGTTACATCTTAAACTCATTACAGAAAATAATAAAAGATCTCTATATGTAATAAACATTAAATTTGTTGTATCGATGCTCATACAGAGTATTTTCAAAATTGACCCATTTCAAATTTTTCACTGCTGTTTCACTGCTGTTTTATCTTCTTATCAATTTGTCTCGTTCAGAAAGATACACGGCAATATGTACACATTATTATTTTACTATACGTACTGTTCTCTTAAAAATAGTTTCAATGTTCGAACACATTTATTTATAATGTAAATGTGTCTTGTACTTTATTTTTTCATATTTAGGGCGACTTCTATATGCCTGAAGTTTAAGTTAATTCCGAGTTGAATATCTTTCCTTGTCATTATAAAACATTTTGTGCAGAAATATTAGAACGCGAAAATTACTAAATTCGTGAAAAGGTTATACATATAGAATCTTTGAAGAGCGAAAAAGCGTGCCTAAAAATATTTTTATTACAAAAATGTATTTAAACGGTCCAACGTTTTAAAATTCCGACTATACCAGAAGGAAAGCATTATTAATGAAACAATATCAGCATATCAGAGGAGTGCAGGACAAAGATACGACCGCCGTTTTCGTATCCAGTAGCCTCAGTTGCCGTGACTTTCGGTTCTATTGTCAAGACTACTGTACGGCGCTCCTTTTTTTATTTACAAGAACGGACAATTATATCATTGAATTAGACCGTTTGAGCTTGTAAAAAGAGCAAATTCTGCTCAGTCACGATGGTGCAATGAAAAGAGGGTATTGTTGACGGCGCAGGGTGCCCGAAATCCCGTCACTGTATACACAACAACCGTAGACTAATGAAACTACATTTTGGCATGAACAATCCTGAACACGAGTTCGAAATTCATGAGACATCTAATTTCAATTTAAACTACCATTAAACGAATGTTAGTAAATAATGATAGAGAATAACGTCATCAACGTTTATCTTTAAAAATGAATACAATGCGAACGTTTAATGTGTTTTATTATTACTTGTATTAGATCAAATAATACGTCTTTTAAGTATAATTCGATTCATATTTTTGAGTCAGTTCTGGTTAACATTTATTTGTTCTCTTGCTACTTTTGTAATCATGCATTTATTATAAGAAAGCATCCGTGTGTAGTACTTAAGCTGAAGCAGGAAGTATACAGAGTAAAATACCAGAGAGAAATTAGAATGAAGTTAGAAAAGAGCGAATGCTTGAAAACCGGAAACTCATATAATATAACAAGTGCATTCACTGGAATGGTAAGATAGAAAAGAAATACGTCAAATCCGATAACAGGAATTATGGACAGTGTAAAGAGGAAACATTAAGAGTTAAAAAAGAGTTAAAATGTAAAAAAATGGCATGGGAAGAAATTGGTGATAAAATGGAATTGGAGGGATAAAGAAATCATTAGTTATTATTAGAGTGGACCAATCCGGAGCGATATTGGTAAATATTTCATATAAAATCCGAAAAACTCCAATAATTTATCAATTAATATATATATATATATCAATTTATATATATATATATATATATATATATAAATATAATATTTTCGTGACCTTGGTATGATATGGTAAACTTAAATAAGTCGGCGATTAAAGGTCTGGTTTATTACTTCAAAGTATATATATTTAAAACAACCCTACATGTTTCGGCAATGATGCCTTTGTCAAGGATATAAAAAATATAAATGACAGAATATAAATGTCAAATAATTGAGTTGCTATGGTTTAAATTATTCAAAGATACATTCCAATAATAATAATAAGTCATGCCTTAGTATTCCAAAAAATAGATAGCAAGGTGTGAACATATGTGTTGTTCGCTGCCAGCAGCTTTTGTCTCTTTCTGGGTATGAATTTGTGTGTTGGTTGCTGCTGGCAACTTGCGTCTCTCTCTGGGCGTGTGGTTTTGTATTTGTGTGAGCGCGTAAGTGTAGGGTTTTGTATGTTGGTGCGCTTGTGCGTGTGTTTAGTGACCGGTCGCGTAAATTTAGAGAGATCGGATAACCAGCCGTTGCGTAGGGCCGCCAACCCTTTTGCGGCAACTTCTTTACTTTTCCGTGCAGTACTTTGACGGCCCGACCCCCGCCCCAACGAGGCAAGGCGCAGACCAGCGAAGCGCACCCTGCACGGGGTTGCTCATCGCCAACCGAGGGAACAGTCTTAGTGTCTACCTCAGTCGACGACGGTCACACTTTGTGCCATCTTAACGATTTCCGCAAAAGCGGGGGCAATGCACACACGTCGAACGTGTGTGTGCTGTTAACGGAAGCCTAGCCAGGTTGCCGCCCAGGACAGGTCCTAGTGGTGTGTGCATTGCGCGGCATCGTGATTTACGCCGCGTAGCTTGGGGGTCGGGCCGTCAAAGTACTGCACGGAAAAGTAAGGAAGTTGCCGGGAAAGGGTTGGCGGTCCTACGCAACGGCTGGTTATCCTATCTCTCTAAATTTACGCGACCGGTCACTAAACACACGCACAAGCGCACCAACATACAAAACCCTACACTTACGTGTAGAGTTAAAAAATAATAAAATTGACGTACAAAATATAAAAATGATTAAAATCATTTTTATATTTTGTACGTCAATTTTATTATTTTTTAACTCTACATTTTTTACTCCTGAAGAAGCGACAAAGTCTGTCGCGAAATATAGGGTAATTTAATAAAGGAGTTTTTTAATTGACCGCTTATCCGAATTTTAATTAATTTTTGATAATATATCACGGTCGATAATTTCTTTTCAATTAATTATATATATATATATATATATATATATATATATATTTATATATATATATATATATATAAGGTAAACTTAATAAGTCGGCGATTAAAGGTCTGGTTTATTACTTCAAAGTATATATATTTAAAACAACCCTACATGTTTCGGCAATGATGCCTTTGTCAAGGAAATAAAAAATATAAATGTTATTTCCTTGACAAAGGCATCATTGCCGAAACATGTAGGGTTGTTTTAAATATATATACTTTGAAGTAATAAACCAGACCTTTAATCGCCGACTTATTAAGTTTACCTTATCATACCAAAGTCACGAAAATATTATATGTATATATATATATATATATATATATATATATATATATATATATATTAATATATATAATATAAATAAATTACCATTTTTCAAATTAGTATTTAAAATATACTGTCACATTTGACAACTTATTAAAGAGTATTTCAAACGTTGTAAATAACTAACTAATGCTATTTAAACCAAGAATTCGATTGTCAATTTATATAATGTGTCATTTTTGATTCTATTATTCAGTTTTGGTAATTTCTTGAAGTACTTTCCCAGAATCAGAATCGGTATAAGCTTCATCTTCCCTATAATATCTATAATAATTAACGTATATAATATTAAATATAACTGTCTAAATATGCTTTTAAAATATTAAATAGTTTTGTACAATAAACAAAGGTTTTATTAGAATGCCATCTTTCAATTAATACCAAATTTAATTTTATTTTAATTGTTAAATAGAAACATCTGCTACTGATATATCTCTCCATCTTTGAAGCACACCGTGAGAATAACACAGTTTCATTTGTCTCTCCGATTGATTTAGAATCAGGGCATTCATTTATTTATTTATTCTTTCATAAACCCACCCATTTTATATTATACATTAACTTGGCGACCAAACGTGAACTTTAACATCATAATATCATGGCTTTCAAAAGTAGGGAATGATTTTCTTGATTTTCTATCTCTATCTAAACAATGAATCAATTTGTATTTTATTATAATCAATTTACGCACAATGCCTTTGGATACACAATATTCTTCGTTATTCCAACATGCTACATATGCATATGAGGAGTGATAATTTCCAGTTGTTGTAATCACGCAATAACAATTCGAAAACTGTGCTCTCAATGCTAAAGAGACAACTTAAAAACAGTATACATATTGTCATGAATTTTTCCCCGAAGAAAAAATTTAAAGAAACTATAAAAGACTATATATTTATGTACATTTTATTCCAGGAAAATATTTAGAGATAGTAAATATTTTATTAAAATTCGTTTATAATGTATATTTTGGTCCACGTCTGTAGAACGTTCGAGCGTGGTCTTGATGTACGCAGTCCCGGCCAAGCGGAAGTATATCGTTGTAGCCGGTCTTTTGATTTTGTTTTAGGCAGGGTGATATTTTCGTTTCCGAGAGGAAGGAGTTAGAGATTTTCTATCCATTAGACAGATAGGTTCAGTTAATTTTTGCTGAATAAAGGCTTCCTTTTTATTCAGTATTTTATTGTTAATTTCGGTTTATGTTTTTAGTTGAGTTATTGCTGATGTGTTTAAAGTAATTCCCGATTAATTATGAGTTTCTGATACTTGTAATTTTGATTTATGCGACCTATCTGAAATCTCTCTTTTAGAATTTTTTTGTGAAGTGTGACGACTACATTAATTAATGTACGTGTATATTTGCAAGTATAATTATATATATATATATATATATATATATATATATATATATATATATATATATATTCTCGGCTGTTGTTGCAGATACTTCTTGGTGAAACATTTTAACTTCATACAGTAAATAATAAAAATAAATTAAAACACTTGGCTTGTTTCACTATGAGATTTATTTAAATTCTCTAACAATTGTTTCGGCTGTTATGCCATTCTCAAAGAGATCTATAAATCTAACTTAAAGACTGTCGCACTTGTTCTTATATGTTGTCTGTTCTTGTGTGTAGTGGGGGTGGTATTATATTGTGTATTACGGTGTCTATAAAGGGTGTATTGGCATATTCTATCTGTGTGTTGGTGATTAATAGATTTTGTTTTTTCGCTATTTTTATTTCTAATATTTCTAGGAGGTCCAATCTCTTGCTTTTTGTGATATTGTGTATTAAGTCGCAGTTCTCTATATCGGGGAAGTGGTTGAGTTCTATACAGTGTTCGGCAAAGCCTGTGTTTTTCTCACTATATAAAATTGACTTTTTGTGTTCTTTAATGGACGAATGGACGAGCCATTAAAAACAGAGTTAAAGAACACAAAAAGTCAATTTTATATAGTGAGAAAAACACAGGCTTTGCCGAACACTGTATAGAACTCAACCACTTCCCCGATATAGATAACTGCGACTTAATACACAATATCACAAAAAGCAAGAGATTGGACCTCCTAGAAATATTAGAAATAAAAATAGCGAAAAAACAAAATCTATTAATCACCAACACACAGATAGAATATGCCAATACACCCTTTATAGACACCGTAATACACAATATAATACCACCCCCACTACACACAAGAACAGACAACATATAAGAACAAGTGCGATAGTCTTTAAGTTAGATTTATAGATCTCTTTGAGAATGGCATAACAGCCGAAACAATTGTTAGAGAATTTAAATAAATCTCATAGTGAAACAAGCCAAGTGTTTTAATTTATTTTTATTATTTACTGTATATATATATATATATATATATATATATATATATATATATATATATATTAATTTAGTTATATGATTTGTATATTGATTGAGCTCGTAAATTCAGTAAATTATTAGTTTATAAAATATATTTATAGTCAGATAAATATTAAGGAAAATTTTCATACTTTTTATGTAGTATTTTTTATCAGTAATATATTTTAGAAAGTAGGAATTGGTGGGAAAATTACATTTTTACCATGTTGAATGTGCGCATGGGTTAGTTTTGATGGCGCGCTTACAGTTATTTTTCTGTTTGACGTTTGAAATTGGGAATAACGTAATTATTGAAGTCTGATAGTTTTCCTAAATATTTAATTAGTTTAATTTTGTTCGCGGTCAAAGTGAGGTTTTTATCTTATATAAGTCATTATTTATAAAAGTTTTCCTCACGTTGTTCCACAATTGTTGCTTCAGCACTTTTTTATACTCTATAAAGTTGAAATTTTTTTTTTCTTTTGTAGTAAATGTTTGTGTTGTATAAAAAATAATAATTTTATTATTATTTTTTAATGAAGAAGCTTCTATCAAACGAGTGGCATTATCGGCATAATTCCTACTAAACAGATTTTCATTAGGAGTAAATTTTAAATTGTAAATAGTCAATATTGTTTATAAAGGTATCTATTTGTCAGTTCTCCAGATGGGATACCTACACTAAAAGATGAATAATTGTCAGAATGTTTCGATTGTATTATTATGCATTTTACATCAGCTATATTTTTATAGTTATAGCTTTTAATTGTGTATTTCATACCTATCCCTTAATAGTTTTATTTTAATTATTATTTTTTTTCGATTAACAGCTAATTTTAATTTTTAGAATTCCTTCTGAGGCGTGTATGTAGACGTAGCGTAGCAATGGATTCATTTCTTTCTGAAACAAAAATTGATTTTTCAGTATGTTTAAATATATTTCCTGATTTCTTGTTCTTTATTATTATTACTTGTTCCATCTCTATTTGTTTTGTTTATATGAGAGCGGATTGATATATAAGGTAAAATAATAATAAGAAAAGACAAAATGAAATAAATTTATTGTACATACTATCAGTCTGATTCTTGACCAATGATGCCAAATCAAGACTGTACGGAGGGTGCGAAACAACTGCGAATTTCAAGTTCGTCACTGGCGTTGTCGTGGTGCAAAAAAATCGTTCTTTCCGGTTTTACTTTACGGAAACGATTTTTTAGTGATATAAAGTAATGCAGTGTATTGAATGAATTAATCGTAGATCCCTTCGGCAGATTTTAGGTATGAATGACTTTCTTTGCATCCCAGAAAGAGCATGGTGAGCATAACTTTCTGCGCTGATGGAACTCTTTTGAATTTTGGTGCACTTCAATCAGGACGACGATATTCCATTGACTACTGCTTGTTTTTGGGATTATAATGATGAACCCAACATTCGTCCCCAGTGATGAGGTTCATGAGAAAATAATATGCTTCACGTCGATACTAGTTAAGAAGTACTTGACAAGTATGATTTATTTGCTCTTTCTGACATTTATTAATTGTTACGGGATTCATTTAGAGCAATTTTTTCTGTAATTTAGCCTCTGAACTGGACCTTTTTTTGGCTAAAATTCCTAATTTCCGAGCAATTTGTTTTTGCGTGATCCGGGGGTTTCCTTGAATCACTGCATTCACTCACTTTTCTTTGATGGTCGACTTTATAGCTTTTCGTCAAACACCTTCGTGTCACCTATGATAGCGTTTTACAAGTCGAACAAACTGGCGAACATTCTTCACATCCATACAATCGTTGCCGCAAACAAATTTCGGACGCCTTTAAGGTTTGATAGGCACAAAATCTTCTAAAAAATTCTATCGCGGACGTGCCTCAGTCTCAGTGTCTCAGTGTCTAACTCATAATAAATGACAGTGTTACACAACGATGGTTCATAAAAAAATGAAACTGCATGCTAAGACGAGGCACTCGAAGTTGCCATTTGCAGGTTAGAACATGTTTCTATCCCCACTACTCACATAATGGCGTTGCTGAAGACTTTATATATCAATCCGCCCTCGTACTTATATTTTTTATTCCTTGAAGAATGAAGGAAAATTAAAACAAAGGGTAAATGCGATTTTTCAGTATATTTTGTTCAGATAATTGTCACGATTTAATATTTTTCTTGCTTATTTATTTGAAAGATCTAAGAGCTAACTAAGGGTTCGTTTGTATTTATTTTGGTAACCTGCGTGTATGCGGTTTTATACATATGCGTAAAGTGTGCGGCACCTTGTCATTTATATTTATTACTTAATGCATGTATTGATGATAAACCAAATATTACAAATCGCTTGTCAAAACTGTTCTTTCAATAATAAGTTCGTGTCAGAAAGGCATAATTCATTTTCGATACAGTTACGGAAATTACTACGTGATCCTTCATCTGTATTAAAAAGAGAACTGCCACAATAGTATTAGGCCGAAACCTGCTAACCGTTAAAGAAACGTGTGTTTGTATATACAATATGTGTCTGGAAAAATTGATTTAGATAGATATGTTTTATTATTAATTGTTAGTATCTTCATTATACTTTCAATTTAATACGATTTCTAGAGCACATCCCAAGATTATTAATTTCACTTTTTTGAAATAATTTTATAGTAAGAAGGATTGGAAATGATGGAAGGTAGCAATGTACTATTCAGGAAAAAGTTATATATGATATTTGTTGTGATCGTAGTTCCACAGAGACAATTTAAATATGTGTCTCTGATTTTAGTTTACAGTACAAATGGTAGAAGCAACTAATAATATTTTTTCTAAAGAAGAAAAACTTTATAACAGGTGCGCTACCTGTCTACACACAAGCCTCCATACGTTAACGTTCTTTTACATGCAGAAGTTATCATTTCTCGGGTTATTGTTTGTCAACTTTGACAAATTTTATTTTTAAAATTACCCACGTTGACAGAACGCCCAGAATATGCAGTTTCCTTTAAATAGCTCCAATTGAAGAAACCAAGAGGCGATAAGTCCGAAGAACGCGCAGACCAAGGGATAGGACCTCTTTTGTCAATCCAACCATTAGGGTAAATCATATTTAAATAATCGTTGACAATACGTGTATTGCGGGGTGGAGCACCATCTTATTGCCAAAGAACTATTATTTTTTCTTCGAGAGGGATATTTTCCATTAAACCTGGCAAGACATTTTGTAGAAAATGTAAATAACGCTGTCCGGTTAGGGTTTTCTCAGAAAAATAAGGACCAATTAAATAACCATTGAAAAGACCACACCAAACGTTGGTTCACCACATTGTCTGGAAGGGCGCTTCTTGCATCCAATGTGGATTTTGGTTTGACCAGTAATGAGCATTATGCTTGATAACAATGCCATTATTGTGGAAACGACATTCATCGCTCCAGAATTTGTAGTTAAATATATTTAGATTTTCTTCTGTTAAAACATGTAAACGCGCAATGAGGTCAAGCCTTCTTTGGAAATCGTTAGGCGTCAATCCATGAAACTAAATGCATTTTAAATGAATGGTACCTGTGTGTTTTTAAAATTCTGTGTACGATGGTTTGACTAATTCCAATTTTAACTGCCAGAGTACAAATAGAAACGTGAGGGTTTATCGCTACCTAGGCGAAAACGTTGATAATGTTTTCTTCATTTCTAACAATTGCTTGAAGATTCCTATGTTTTACATTATTAGGCAAAGATCCAGTTCTCATCTTTGACTCCACTTTACTGAAAGTCATATGCGATGGATGCCCACGTTCTAGAAATCGTTCTCGACACACGCGTGCTACTTCTGAGCAATTCATATTACATTGTTCATAAATTAACAACATGTCTACATATTCATTGGGTGTGCATGTAGTAGGCATATTAAGTATTAACGAAATCGAACATAGTCAAAACATAATACTGAACAACGAAAAAATTCAGAAAACTAACAACAAGGCAAGTGCTCTTTCTCAATAATTATTTAAAAAACTGCAAAAGTAATGAAAAAATTATTCAGACGAAAGTTATTTGCGTCTTTTTGATTAATATTATGCTGTATTGAAAAATATAGGATTCTATTAAAAAAAGAAGTTTACGTTCAAATGACCTATAAGGCAATAACTAAATGCAAAACTAACTACATTATACTATGGACTTTAAGAGATAAAGCAACTTTCATTTTAAACATTTATTCGTAAATATACCGGGTGAGGAGTGGCAGTCTGTATACTAAAATTATGGACATCGGTATACGGAGTTTATTGGAAAAGCTGCTGTTAATCACGCACTAGTTTTACAAATAAAGAAAGATATGAATTCTTAGAGGTTTAGAGCTCTTATAAATATATTGTTACTGTAAAACAATAGTTATTTGTATGCTACAAAATACTAGGCTACAAAATACTTTTAGGCTACAAAAATAGGCTACAAAATACTTTTCTAGCGTACCGAAAGAAAAGTTATCGACGAGGCAGGATAATCATGAAGTCGCTAAAAAGTTTCGCAGGCATAGCATACACACTATTTTTCGTGCAATTGTCAAAATTATTTAACTAGATAATTGCAAATAAATATACAGGGTGTCCAGAAACTCTCCTGACAAACGGAGTTTCCTCAGATAATTTTAAGACAATTAAACCCAAATTCACCTAGTCCGAAAATGCTTCCTAAGGGAGCTAGAGTTCTTTGAAGATGGCGCCTTGTATTTATTTTTTTTTAAATTCCTCCAGAACGCTTCTATTTAGAAAAACAAAAACTGGTATGCTTATTTATCCTCCAGAGATGAATCGATTCCATCAATTGCGAATTTCTAGTACCGGTCATAGGCGTCCGTTTTGGGTAGGTCAACGGTTAATTCAAGGCATAACTTCTTTGTCTTTAACTTTTAAGCATTTGTGACACTAGATTATTAAATTTTCAGGTATTCCAGTACTAAAAGGTACTCTTACTTTAAGTCGGTAGGATACACGGTTTTTTAGAAAAATCGATTTGTAAATTTTTCGTTTTTTCTTCATTAAAGTTCAATTTTTTATTTTTTGCAATAGTTAGATCTGAACTGCCAACAGAAGTAAAACCTACGTTTTTCATTGTCAAATTGTTGTCAGTTCGCGAAATTTATCTTTTCATTTTTTACTTTGTGTTATTCAAACACAACGATTTCAATTTAAAAAAAAATGGTTTTTACTAATGAGGAATACGCCGATATGCATTTAGTTTACGGCGAAATGAGGTGTAACGCTCGAGCGGCGCAACGTAGATACGCTGAAAAATTTCCCAATCGTCAGCATCCCACTCACTCAACATTTACAGCTCTTCACCAACGATTAAGAGAAACAGGTTCAGTGGTCCCACAAAATAATGAAACAGGGAGACATAATGATGTAACAGCAGAACATGAAGATGTTATTTTAATGGAAGTTAAGGAAAATCCAGAAATTAGCGTTCTAAGACTATCTGCCATGTACCCCACAATTTCAAAATCTTCCGTAGGAAATATCTTACACAAAGAAAATTTATATCCTTTTCATTTTACAAAGGTGCAAGCACTGCTAGAAGGAGATTTTCCTGCTCGCGTAGAATTCGCTAGATGGTTACAAAATCAGAAAAATCAAGATGAAGATTTCTTCAGGAACATTTTGTTTGGTGACGAAGCTACATTCTCAAAAAATGGAATTTTTAATGTACATAATGCACATTATTATTCGTACGTTGGTGACAATCCCCACGTTGTTCAAGAATTTAAGCATCAGCATAGGTTTAGCATAAACGTCTGGAAATTATCTACTTGGACCTGTGGAATTACCTGCTCGTTTAAATGGTGCTGATTACTTACATTTCCTGCAAAATATTTTACCTGATTTGTTAGATGAGGTGCGTTTAAATATTCGGCAAAACTTATGGTTTCTACAGGACGGCTGTCCGGCCCACTTTAGCAGGAATGTACGAGACTTTCTAGATAGTAACTACGAAGACCATTGGATTGGAAGAGGCGGTCCAGTTGCTTGGCCAGCAAGGTCGCCGGATTTGAATCCTTGCGATTATTGTGTTTGGGGATACATAAAAGCATTTGTTTATTCCGTTCCGATACAAAAACGCGCACAACTCTGGCTAAGGATACAAGATGCTTGCAACGAATTTAGAGAAATAACTTTGGAATTTTTGCAAGAATAGGCGTTCTCTAAGCAAAAGGGTAAACTTATGCATAGAGACTAATGGTCATCACATCGAGCAACTTTTGTAACAATCTACCTTTGATACTTGTTCTTTTTTTGTTAGTTTCGTTCCATTGTAATAAATAATTTGTTTTTAATTTATTAAATTAATTTTCATCCATGCCTTGATAGTCCAAGCCAACTTCGTCGCTAAAAATAAGTAGGTACATAATAAATTGAACTTTAATGAAGAAAAAACGAGAAATTTACAAATCGATTTTTCTAGAAAACGGTGTATCCTACCGACTTAAAGTAAGAGTACATTTTAGTACTGGAATACCTGAAAATTTAATAATCTAGTGTCACAAATGCTTAAAAGTTAAAGACAAAAAAGTTATGCCTTAAAATAACCGTTGACCTACCCAAAACGGACGCCTATGACCGGTACTAGAAATTCGCAATTGATGGAATCGATTCATCTCTGGAGGATAAATAAGCATACCAGTTTTTGTTTTTCTAAATAGAAGCGTTCTGGAGGAATTTAAAAAAAAATAAATACAAGGCGCCATCTTCAAAGAACTCTAGCTCCCTTAGTAAGCATTTTCGGACTAGGTGAATTTGGGTTTAATTGTCTTAAAATTATCAGAGGAATCCGGTCTTCGTTTGTCAGGAGAGTTTCTGGACACCCTGTATTATTGCTTTAAAATAAACACCAGTTGAATTTAATTAGCAAAGTTATAGCATTGCTATGGAAATGACATGCTTGAATACATACAAAATATTTTGATAGTTCTTGACAAAACGCAAATATGTCTGACACTGCTAGTGATATTTCAGTAACTTGCGCTCCTCCAGAGCTAAAAAGTATTGTAAACTCCGCGATTTCCGATTTAATACCTCAAAAATCTAATTATGTATTTGCTGTTAATTTAAAAATTAATGCTCAAAAAAAAATAATAACCTTGTTATTGTTGTATTTTAGAAACGTCAAATTTGAAAGAGTGAAAGAGTGGAGGCATGTTAATACAGTTTCTGTGAATTGCGGTTGTGGTCGTTTGATGGAAACCACTGGCTTGGTTTCGCTTTTGTTATGAAGACAGTGATGGTTGTTTTGCCGTTCCTAATGTTGACATTAGTCAATGAGCAGCGCTGAATGTTCTTCTACGCTCTGTTTTAATAACTTTTGTAATATGGTAAGAGTGTTATTACCGTGAAAGTATCCCTCCAGTGGTGCGTATTGATGATTCTGTAGTAAGATGGAAAACGTGTCTGCGTATCTGGAAAGATACTTTCGCACAAATATGAACTTGTGTTGCGTTCTCCACACCCAATTTTTAATAATATTTTATGTTATTAAAAATACTCTTGTTTTATACAAAATTTGGTGGGGTTTTGTTAACTCAAGGATGTTTCAAATTACTTTGTTGTATTATTAGTGTATGAAAAACTACAGTCAGATGGATTAGGGGTTGGAATCGATCGCTGAAAATCGGAATGTTTGGGGTTTTTATTACTTAATTTTTAAAATTTCGAAAAAAGGTCAGTCAGGATTGTTTACTTTTTAACATTTGTATAGATAAAATAAAAAATATAAGACAACGTTTAGAATAGATATTCGACTAAGAAGATAAATTACATCAAGGAAATTTGAATGTTATAATAATTTTTAAAAATCTATGACAATGGTAATATAAGTGGAAAATACTAAAGCTATGGCTTGTCGAGAAAAAAGGCTCGAAAGAACAAAAATAGTATTAAATAAAGTTTTGGAATAAGTTTGTAGCTTTAAATATGTTGGTTGTAATATATGTTATCAATTTTAATAAAAATAATATATAAATGAAAGTAATGGTAAACAAATTTTCTACAGTTCGCAGACCTACCGACCCAGCGGTCGAAAATAAAACCAGAAAAGACATATATACAACTGAAATTCTACAATACTACCACTCTAACATCTTAGAGTGAAACGTGGTTAACAATAAAACAGCATGAACAGATTATATAAATTACAAGAAATAAAATTGTTTCGGGAAATTAAAAGATTACATAGAATTTTCAGAACATAATTAAACACAATTGCTTTTGGCATTTCAGTCTAGAACTGCGTCCTCGATACTTTTTTCTTCTTCACCGACATTTTGTTTACTATGTAAGGGACATTTTCAGGACTGCAACTATTCCTGCTGCACTGAAAGAAAGAAACAGTGCTAAGAACGTGGTTCCAGCCCGTAAACTCAGAACTATAATAGACAACGATTGCGAAAGCCTATAAGTCAAGTCAGGGTTAATTAAACATATTCAATATAAATGAGAATTTAAAATGGGAAGAAGAACTTTTGAACAGAATGGACGAAGATAACTTATTTGTTAGCAACCGCAGAGGAAGCAGGTAGATCGAATGTAGGTAGGTCGAAAAAATATGAGTATCGGAACAGATACTCAAGTCCTAATCGAGTGAAAGTTGATGAAAAAGTATATTCCCGAATCATCCGGTAAGCGATGATTCTCGAATCATCCGAGAACCGAAAGAAACAGAAAAAGTGCAGAATAGCTAACTTTCTAGCTATGTTGAAACTTGGTTACCTGGTTTTTCTACTCGAATGCGAAATATTATAAATTCCCAACGAATGGACAGACAAAAGAAAAACTCGAAGCCTACATACGTCTAATTGTCTCAAAACAAAGGACGTCCAATTACTCGATACGGTAGTGAGTTTTCTATTTAAATTTTCTCACTGCGCCCTAGTCGAATCTGCAACTGCGGTAATTTCCAAAATACTTAAGGCAGACGTGAATTATATTTCGATTATCTGAGTACACCAAGAAATATCAACCTTACGCATTTCCGTACAAACAGAAGTGTCCGTAAGACACCTGCACGAAGAGCGGCCTTGTTAAAGGTCCACACAAACCATACAGAGGGTGCAGCCGATATCAAAGAATATAACGTACTAAATCTTATACGTAAAATTTAAATACCGGACGGTATAACTTTATCCATGTTAAATTTTTGAAACAAAAGAAAATAAACTGTAAACTTCTTTTTATTTTTATTTTATTTAATAAATGGTATTCATTAAATATTTATTTAAGCATACTAGACACTGTGGACCTTTGGTGCATCATTACATTACATTATTACTTTAAATCATTTCTTTTGTTGTTAGCACGCCCGTCCGAGCAGCCTTTTTTTTAACAATGCCATCTTGTTAAATATTATATATGTTGTTCCTGATAGGAATAGAATGGTCGATGAAAGGAAATACGCTTAAATAATAGTTTTGTTAAACTTCACAGGAATAATGATTGATTTGAAATGGCACTTTCACATGGATAGTTTATGTAAACAGCTATCTAGTACATGATATGCCTTAGCAAATTTGAAGTAAAGTTGTAATTTTAATATCGTATCTTATATTAGCAAAGTTAATTGTGAATTGATTAGTTCAAATTGTTATTTGCCAAAATTAAAGAAAAATCAATTTTTTTTCAACATAATGGGGCTCTCAAATTCGAGAAATCAAAGTAAATCAAATATATTAAAATTAAAATTAAAATGTTATTTGCCAAAATTAAAGAAAAATCAAATTTTTTTCAACATAATGGGACTGTCAAATTCGAGAAATCAAAGTAAATCAAATAATTTATTGGGATGATTTCGGTAATGAAACTTCATATTACTTATAATTTACGTTGCTTCCACTTTTTGTTACTCTTTCTTCCATTATAATTTTAAGAATACAAGTTCGTCATAAATTATAGGTAGACAAATTGAACAATTTATTCAAACGCAAGTACTATTTAAATTACCTACTAAATTATAACAGGTTAAGACATTAGAGGCGCTCATTCTGGGAGTTAAATGTATTTTATCCGTCCCCAGACACTTAAAGTGAATCTCTTAAACTTGTTCCTTTCCGAATGAAATGTAAATCATTTCGCCTTGTAAAAGAACGACCATCACCCTCTCACTGTTACTATAAAACATCACCGCTAGAACAAATGCCGGTCGGGGAAACGACCCGCGAATAAGAAGAACGCTGTGTTTTCTCATTCATAACGCATAATTAATTAAATTCTAATTGCAGTTTCCCGGCCGCGTTCAAAACTTTGGATGTTTTGTGTCTGAACGTTGGTATTGGGCACATACATCATTAGACGTGACAAAGAAAGACGTTAATTGTATGCCTTCTCCATTTCAACATGGGCCCATATTTTCATAGCTGCGAATAAAGAATTTCAAAATGTAAAATCTTAGCACTGCTTTGTTATTATTACTAGTTAATAAAAAAAGGATGTGTAATTTTTGTGTTTTTTTTTAGAATTTGATCACTAGAAATTGTAAAATGATATATAATAAAATTGAAAATGTTTGATAGAGAATTAATATTTCTGATCAACTGTGGTATTTGTTATTGAAAGAAAAAGTAGTAATGTTATCATCGGGTGAACTTAAGAATAGAGAAGAAACATCTGACATCATTATAGCGCCAGCAAATCTAGCATTCACAGGGAAAGAAAGAAAATTGTCTTTTACTTATCTTATGAATATGTAAATAAACTAGATTCGTATTATAGGAAGGTTTTTATGAAGTTATTTGTGTTCTCAAGTTTTATTAATATTTAATGAAGGTATTTTTCTTGTAGAAGAAAAGTTACTGCTGGCTATAATTTAGTTTGCTAATTTTTAAATATTGCTTCTTCTTTCTACACTTTCTTCCATATGAAAATAGTTCCTTTTTCCTCAGCATTTCTGTCATGTTCTAGTCATTTACTGTTTTTTTTTTAGCAAATTAATTGCTTCTAGTACTTATCTTAATCGAATGGTATCAATCTTAATTTTTCCTTCATTTTTTGAATATGTATTTAAGTTTTTTAAACATATTTCTATCATTCCTTGATACATTCTTTGTTACAATTTTTGCCCCTATTCTTAAGTAACGTATTTCTTCCTGTGTTTTCTTTTCTAATTTAAAGTTTGTCTTTTCTATTACGTTTTGTTCCTTAAGTAGATTTTTATAGATATTAGTTACGTGAAATTTATTGTCTGTTCATATTTTTTGATAACCCATTAGCTGATATATACTGTGTTTAGTGAAGTTTAATATACCTATAATCCATAATTTGTTTTACCATACAAAGTGTATGGATTTAGCTCTGTAATATGGTTATTATCTATAAATTTCACCCATTTCATGTACCTTTCGCTAGTCTCTTTGGTTCTGTTTATGTTTTCCCTTTCTTATCCATATTTTCTCTACAAAACTATCTCATGTTTATTCTGTTCTTTTTGCCTTGTTTATATAAATTCCAATATCGAGTATGTTGCTAGGTCTTATATTATTTTTTACGGATCCTATTTTAGTTTGGCCTTTTGTTTCTCGATCAATATCCAAACTAGTCTATACATATACCGCTGTAAATACTTTCATTTTTGTATTTCATCAAATTTTCTTCTTGTTCATAAATTTGTTGTTCATTGCATATATCATTCCTACTCTCTGATTTAATTTTCTGAATACCATTTTTGTTTGTAAGCACTCTCAGATATTAGAAAGTCTTCACTTGTTCTGTCTTTTCTCCATGAATTTGTATATATATGTCTACAGACTTTTCTCCTATTATCTATACTCTTCCAGCTCTATCTTCCCGCATTTCTAAATTCTATTGTAGATCTTTTTCGCTTTCCGCAATGATCACATCATCTACGATATTTTCATTGTTTGTAGATATAGTTGTCTAACAGTGTAGGACTCAAATTGCCCCTTGTTTTAATTCATTTTGCAGCGCAACTGCTTCAGATTCCATATTATCAGTGATGATGGAATTGATGTTCTGATATATTTTTGTGTTAATCTTATCATTTCAACAGTTAACCCTTTGTCTTCTTCAAACTTCTTCAAATCTACGAACACCAAAAATAGTGTTTTTTCTTCTGCATTGCTTTTTGTGTTATCTGCTTAAGCGTGAAGACGTGATCCTATGTATTTAGTCTACTTCCGAATTCATTCTACTCTACGACTCATTGAATGTGTTCTCGACTATATTTCATATGTTATTGTCTAATTATTTCACTCTCTTCTATCTTCTTTCTTATAAATTGGCACTATCTATGCCATGTGCTAATCTTTTAGGGAACTCTGTTCTTTAGGAATGTTCGATGATTTAAAAAAAGGATGGATTTCTGTTTAAAAAACATATTCTTTATGCAAAAAATAGCAATATTGATGTATACACAAGTGTATACAAATTAGTACAAATATGTATTTAATCAATGATCACTTTAACTGTAGACATATGTGTTTCGACCTTGCGATCTCATCAGTGAAGATTAACGAAGTAATGTCTTAAGATGCGTTACCGCAAAAAAAGCATAAACTTATCCCGCCAGCTGACAAGAGATATCTCCTGACATCTGACAGACAAGAGAGGCTCGCCGGTATGAGCGATTTCTCTTGAATGGCTATAACATTATATGGGAGAAGGAAACACGTATAACTGTATAATCCATTAATTCGCAGCCATATTAGACAATATATCAAAAAATAGCCTGTCGATGTGTAAACACGTCAAATGTATATAAATTAATACGAATATGTTAAAACGTATCTGTATTTCTACAAATGAATATACACAACGAATTTAACTAATGGCCACTTCAACTGCAGACACGTGCATGAAATGACGTCTTAAGATTTGGTCCAGCAAGAAAAGCACAAATTTATCTCGTCAGCCGACAGTAGATATCTTGTGACATCTGACAAACAAGGAGACTCGCTGGTACGAGGGGTTTCTCTCGAACGATTACACCATTACAGTGTACATGATGTGTTTACACATCTACATGCTATTTTTTGGTATACCGAGCCATCTGGATACGATTTAATGGACTACGCAATTATGTGTGCTCCTTTCTCGCCTGTAATGACGTAGCCGTTCGATAGAAAGCGCACATAATGGCGAGCCTCTCTTGTCAGTCAGATGTCACGAGATATCTCTTGTCAGCTGACGGGATAAGTTTGTGTTTTTCTTACGGGAGCGAATCTTAAGACGTTAGTTCTTTAATCTGCACTGATGAGAACACAAGAAACGCGTGTGTCTGCTGTTGAAGTGAGCATAGGTTAAATACGTTGTGTGTATCCATGCGTGTGTGAACATATTCTTTCGTTATTTGCTTCAAAACAATACATTTAATTGTTTCTCAGGTTTGTTAGTTTAAAAGTAATTAAATTGGCAATTGGTTACATTTTATTTTGTAGTATTAGATATAAAACTGTGATTCATAAAAAATATTTTTTAACGGTTTGTATGTAATTTACTCGAAATAGAGTAGTCAAATATTTTTTTCTGGTACGTGTAGTGTCCCAAGTTGAAAGCTTGTTAAGACCTCAGAACCACTTAGACTGTATATGGTGTGCGTTAAGTGTTCCATGGTTCTGTTACTACATCTCCTCGTTGTAATAGGGCAGAAATGTTGATTAGACTGTTACTTCTTCAAAATGTAAGGATATCTGAAGAGGATACCGATCTCGAAAGAAACCAACTTACTTACTTCGAACTCTCGTTGTCCGTCGCTTTTACGATTTGCGTCGTTCAGCCGTTGTATATTGTAGTATAACTCCCTATAATCATAAATATTCTATGTGTAAATAGAGAAACTGTTTATTTAACTCTCTCCTTACAAATTATTCCAGGGGTTAATGTAAAGTTTGAACTACGAATACGTTTTCTTATCAACAGTAGTTCCATATCTCCTTAAAAATAAGGCATAATTAGCCTTACAGAAACAAATTGGTGAAAAGAAATATAAAATATATAAAAAAGTATCTATTTTTGTATACTGTTCTGTTATTATTGAAATTTCCGTAGTGACTATAAATTAAGTAAATTCCTCTTCTTGATGCGTGTAATTTATTGCTTAGATCGAACCCAGTATTCGAACATAGAACAAAGAAAAAGAATAGCAGTAACATAATGAATAAATTTGCGATCGGACTGCTTGTGTTGTTTGTGTATGTGCTGTTGGTCAGTATCTGAAGATCCGTTGATGCATGCCAGAGCAATAAAAAATGTTTTAAAATGCATTAAAACAAAAGTACATTTCATATTCGGAGCGGACAAGAGATCCGAGATGGCATCACAACTTGATGATGCCCAGCACCGGTAATAACAGGGTACGAGTATACATAATGGCCTACCCCAAATGGCCCGGGCCCCCATTTTATGAAATTTAATTTGTTTTTATAGCTTTGATTACTACTTGCTATAATTTGAAAACGTTTTAATAAAAATAAGGTAATGTTTCTTGGTATTTTTTTGCGCGATGCAAGAGTTGCCTTGTCCAGGACTCGGGGCCCGGCCCGACAACCAACACACAGAAATAAAGATTGATGTCCCTAGTAATTTCTGATTTCAAATTATTAAAACACATCGAAAACGGTTATCTGATATGATGTGGGACGGGGCGTGCCTTAAATCTTTCCTTTCACTATCATGCATTCGCTTTCATTCATGTTCATCAATAAAAGACATTAGTGAGATTTATAGCGCCAAAAAATACATAATAATACGTAAAAGGATTTCCAGAACCGAAAAAGATCTCGTTTTATATAATTAAAATTATTATTATACCGATATTTTTTACTTTTATTCAAACACTTTAAGAATTATCCAGAAGCCAATTCTACTATTTCTTAGATATATAAATATACATGAACTACATGAAATCGTTTTACTTTTTTATTATTTAACAAAAAAATAGCAAATGTAAATTAGGAAATAAGGCCAGATCTTGCGTATAATATTTTTTTCAGAATTTGTTTGAATAGCCACCAAAAGAAAATAAAAGCACCTCTTTATTGGATGTGCATATAAGAACATTTATAATCATAATTTTTTTAGTATTTTTAATAATACTTTTATTTGATAAACCTGCACGTAGCATTTCATGTTATAAATATACTCTACCTTACAGTACGTTTTGTTTTTACTCCAACATTTTATATTATGAGTACGAATTTACGGGAAACTTACTTTTCAATAAAATATTTGTTAGGTTAGAAAAAATATTTTGTTTTACAACAAAATTCCCATTTAATTTTATACACTTATTGTTAGGGTGGTAACTTTCCAATTTTTGAAGCCGTCTGAAAAGTAATCTTTCGGAAATTCGTAATTCGGAATTCATTGTGACTATCATCTTCTCATTTGTCATGCATATTTTTCTACAACGTCAATTTATCAAGTTTGACAACACAAAAATACCGGTCGGAGCCAGATCTAGTGAATATGGTGGATGAGGGAGCAATTCGTGCGTATGGTTGAGAGGCTGTGTGCTCATGGTGGAGAATGGCTTTTTTTCTGAATAAATATGGTTGTTTTTTCAACTCTGATTCATTCGCATTCTGAGATATTGGGAAGTCTTCACTTGTTTTATGTTCACTACGTCAATCTAGATATACGAGGAGCTATCCAGAAATTCACGGAATTTAAATATAGCGCGCGACCCTATACCGTGAGATGGTGTGAGCTACGTCTATACTAACTCAGTCTGACAAATGGTACTATGCTAGATGGGGCAAACAGCCTTCGTGTTTATATTTGTCGAGTTGTGTTTGAGTTATTCTACAACACTATAATGTCTGATGTAAAAAAGCATAGAACGTGAATCAAATTTTGCTTCAAACTTGGTAAAACGGCAGTGGAAACTCTCAAAATAGTTAAACAAGCATTTAGTGAGGATGCTTTAGGTCAGACGCAAACTTATGAGTGGCGCAACCGTTTTAAAAATGGACGAGTGTCGGTTAATGATGATGTACGTTTCGGCCGTCTATCGACGGAAAACACAATAGTGTGTGATACTATCCTGTAAGGAAGAAGGAGAACAATCCATGGTATTTGTCGGCTTGTCGAACGGGCTTTGTCAATGGCGTATTACTGCGAAAATTGTGCCAAAGTTACTCAGCATTGAACACAGAGTACCAGAATCATTAATGCCAACGAATCATGGGTGGCCGGGTATGATCCCGAAACAATATCGTCATCACGACCGAAGAATGCACGGCAAGTTCGAAGCAACGTCAAGTTGATATCGATTTGCTACATTGACGCCGATGACATCGTGCACAAAGAATTTCTCCCACCAGGTGAAACATTCAATGGAGGATTTTATCGCGATGTTCTTCGGCGACTTAGAGAAAATATTCGACGCAAGCGTGGCAGACCGCTTGCTTCGAATGTTTTCGACGCAAGGGGTCTGCCAAGTGGAGCAACAATTTGTAGATCCTGCACCACGACAATGCACCAACCCACACGTCATTTGTCGTGCCTGTTTTTGGCCTCAACGAAAACGGCAGTACTACCCCACCCTCCCTTCTCCCAGATCTTGCTCCTTGTGACTTCTTTCTATTTTCGCAATTCAAACTGAAGCTCAAAGGGCTTTGAGACGTTGGGGGGGGGGGAGATTCAGACCGACTTGCAGGCAGTTTTAAGATGCGAAGACTTCCAGCACTGCGCACTGGACAAATACGCATTACTCCTCACGATTTTGAAACGATCAGGGTATTTTCCATAGAATCCACACAATATAAAATGTATAAAATATGAGAAAATATGAGATTTTCAAAAAAATTGAGCAATGTTTATTTTATTTGAAGGCAAGTACATATCGTCTATTATCTGCTCGCGTACCATCTTTGGAGGCCTCACGTACCACTGGTGGTAGGCGTATCATAGTTTGAGAAACGTTGATATAGACTTTATTAATCATTTCTGGAAAAGTTACTGTAAATGAAGCCCTCAGGTGTTCAGAATCTTTTGTACTTATATCTCCTTTGCTAAGAAGTTACATTCCCTGGGAATCTCAAAAACGTCAAACTGTGTACGTGGAATGGCCGACGATTGGTTTCATGTTCTCTTTCAGTGCGAGAAGTATGCTGGAATAAGACTTTCCTGTGCAAATGGTCGTATTGAGGTACCTTGAGATTTTCTTCGGGATAATCATGCACAGTTGGCAGTGCTTACTAAGTTCATTTATGCCAGAATGACAGGAATATAATATTATACAGAATAACCATGGTTAAGATCCAATATTAACCATGTTTACCTAGTTTGATGCTGAGCCGGAACGCTATTGGAGGTACTCGACGAAAAAGGAAGATAATAAGAAAATAAAAGGAAAGGAAAGAAGAAAATAAATAAATAAATGGAAACAAGAAACTAAAAAAGAGAACAAAAATTAAACAAAAAATAAAATAAAAATTAAATAAAATTATAAGATAAAAAAATAAAGAAAAAGAGGTAGAATTAAATTAATCCAGATAGTAGGAGAAGCTGGAACAAAAACAGCAAATATCAGACATGTTTTTAGGCAATTAGGACCTAGGATCTGGAAATGAAGAATAAGTTTGACCAGCGGGTACCCGCGATATATTTTTCTATATATTAATTAAATCGGCTGTACGTTTATGACCACTTTTAAAAGCATGAACTACTTACAAATCATTCCAGCAGGGGAGAAGCAGTTTTATTATAATGTTTATGTAATCTTTCTGCAGTTTTTTTAATGTTGTTTCCTCGTAAAAAATAATGTTTAGCTAACACATGTAAATCTTTTTTCCTCATATTAACTCAAAAACATTCTAAAACGTGGCTGAAATCAGCAATCTACTCATCATGGCCAACTTTTAAAAAGTCCTTCTCCCGTCAAACCACTCTCGTAATTCTACTCCTTTTTATAGAAACATCGAAACTTTAGCATCGGAACTCGTTAAGGACCTAGTAATTCAAAGTTGTACTAATGTGACTAAAGAGGATCGACACTGATTGATTTAAATCACGTGGGTTACTTAAATTGGACTCAATATTAGTTCTTAGATTCATAGATTCTTAGTGCCGTCTTTGACATCTGTATAAAATTTCATGTAATTATTCTTGTTATAACGGCTGAATAGCGAGAGTTCGAATCTTGGGGTCAGCAAGTGCAAAGGATAATATTTTAAGGATCGGTATCCTCTTCAGTTACCCTTAAATATTGAGGAAGTGAAACTTAAATTAACATTTGTACCTTCTTACGGCGATGAGATGTAGTAACAAACTTTACACACACTATATACAGTCTAAGCGGTCCTGGGATCTCGACAAGTTTTTAACTTAAGACACTGGGTCCCTATATACGTCCACAAAAAAGTGAGTCAACCAATTATTGTTCTTGGTCACAAAAAAAGTGTTTTTCAAGATTCCATATCTGATGTTCTTGGGTAGGGGATTTAACGTTGAATCCACGCTACATAAAATGTATAAAATATGAGAAAAGATAGATTTTAGAAAAAATTGAGCTAACGTTTATTTTATTTATAACGTCTATTGTCAAAAAATCTGGTGTGAAGAACTAGAAGAATTAATAATATTTTATATTATTAAAAATACCTTTGTATTATACAAAACTGGTGGGGTTTACCTACTCATGTATGTTTCAATTATTCTGATACATCTATTGTCTGCTTGCATCCACCTTTAGAGGCCCCACGTACCACTGGTGGTAGGCGTACTGGGTTCTCGACAGGTTTTCAACTTAAGACACTGGGTCCCTATATACGACCACAAAAAAGTGAGTAAAAAGTAAACCAATGATTGTTTCTCGGTCACGAAAAACTGTTTTCCAAGATTTTATATGTGATTTTTTTGGGTAGAGTTGGTACAAAATTTTATTTGCGAAATTAAATTTCTGCTAAAGGTACGCTGAAAATATTAGAAAAAGTTTTCGGTGAAGAAAATTTTAACGTTCTAGGGTTTTTGATGTAAAATATTGAAGTAAAAGCCTTCTTAGACTTTATATTTCGGAGATATTTTTTTGAAATTATAAGAAAAATATTTGTTTCGTCGATTATTTATTTCCAGATTTTGTCGGTAAACTTAATCAAATAAAAGTATCAATTCAAATACCTATTATAGAAGTTCAAACAATAAACAATAAGAAAAATTTCGTATATCTATATTAAAATATTTTATCTACTTTCTTTTGTAAAAGCCGTCATTATTTATACATTCTCAATTCGTAAACAACGTCATTATTGAGAGCAGTGCATAAAATTTTAAAAATGTTCGTGAAGTAACAATGCATTTCAAATGAGATTTATTTTGTCGCACGTTTTTCGCAGCGTTAAACTATCCACGGCAATTAACGTTTCCATGGCAACAACAAACAACAGCAAAAAAAGTTATGACAGTTTGAAAAATTTAATATTGTTTAACGTGTGAAACCTAGTAAATTAGTTAATTAAAATTATTTAAATGGATTGTAATTACTAAAAATCACTGTTTTACACACCTCGCGTGATTGTAATAGTCAATGAAGGAACCAAAGAGTTATTGCTTTACAAATCAAAGAATAGAATATTAAAAAACAAGTTTCATAACGCACCATTTTGCCGCACGAGACCAGTTTAGAAAACGAGCCGCGATAGCGGCGAGCTTTCTAAAGAGCGAGTGCGGCAAAAGGCCTTATGAAACGAGTTTTTTATACTATTTTTTCTATTTTGCATTTTTTACATTAATAAATTGGAATTATTTAATTTGGAAGTTCAGAGTTTAATTTCGGGACACCTTTTATATTTTTACAATCGACCAATAGATGGTGCTTTTGACATATGTAATCATTATATTCTTAAAGTTTGACATTTTTCAATGAGAAATCCGCAATAGCTTAGAAATTGAGTAAGTAGTTTGTTGACAGTGACAGTTTTAAGACATTGAGTTTCTAAAATAATGGAGATTATTCGTGAAGGTTTTCTTTGGATGATTTTTTACGATTATAAAAAAGGCCTAATTCCACAAGAATGCATTATATCGCTTCGGTCAACTTTTGATAATGATGCACCAACAGAGAAGACAGTTTGCAATTGGTTTGCAGAATTTCATCATGGTCGTGCCTCAGTGAGTGATGAATCACGTAAAGGTCGACCAAAAACTGTTGTGATTCCAAAAAACATCGATGCTGTGCAGAAAATGATAGAACACGATCGACATGCGACTTACAGTGAGGTAGAGGCATCTCTTAGCATATCGCAGACTGCAATTCATTCGATTTTACATGAAAATTTATTTGTAAAAAAATTATGTTCCAGATAGATTCACGTAACTTGACCGACGCACAGAAAGCAGTTAGATGCGCAAAAAATTCGACGTATGAACCGCAAAAGCCATATTCAAGATCGTCACAGGTGACAAAACATGGATATATGTGTATGAGGCGGAAACCAAGCAACATTCTACTGTATGGGTGTTCCAAGACGAACCGAACCCCACAAAATTTGTTAGTGCAAGGAGCACTTCCAGGTAGATGATTGCTTGTTTCTTCGGCTGTACAGGACACATCGCAACAATTCCTTTAGAGGATCGAAAAACTGTTAACGCTGAATGGTATACAGTAATTTGTTTGCCAAAAGTTATTTACGAAATCTGGAAGAACAACCGATAACGTCGCATTATTCTTCATCACGACAATGCGAGTTTCCGTATAGCACGTCTAACAGTTGACTATTTGAAAGAGAAAAGTGTTGAAATAATGTCTCATTGTCCATATTCACCGAATGATTTCTCTTTGTTCCCAACTGTGAAACAAAAAATGCGGGGACAGCGATTTTCAACACCTGAAGAGCAGTCGAAGCTTTTAAAAACCATGTTTCTGAGATACAACCTTCAGAGTGGAAAGAATGTTTTGAGAGCTGGTTCGTACGCATGCAAAAGTGTATAGATCATAAATGGGAATATTTTTAAAAACAATAAAATAGTTTGTTCCCAAAAATTTTTTCTTCCCAGATTTTGTAAAAATATAAAATATACGAGGGCGTATTTTTATGTTATCTACCTAGCCATGAAACAAAAGAGTGACGATGTCAAACAAATTATTGAAAAATTGCTGTCACTGTTAGAAGTACATGTGCTAAGTTGTGTTTAGTTTGTGCTGTTTATAGAGATTTGAGACGGTCTATTTCTTGATCAAATGAGTGAAACTAAGGTTGAACATCGCAGCGTAATAAAGTTCCTGACAAAAGAAGGCAATGGTCCAATAGCAATTCATAAAAGAATGGTTGCTGTGTATGGGGAAGATACACCATCTTATTTGCAAGTAAAATATTGGTCTAAACTCTTTCGATGGGGCCGAGAGTCAATCAATGATGACCCAAAGTCCGGACGACCCGTTGAAGCTCGAAATGAAGACATTGTGCGAAAAGTCGAAAATTTGGAACTGAAAGATCGGCGTGTAAAGATCTCTGTCATTGCCAATGAAGTCTGTATATCCGAAACAAGTGTCCTCAAAATTTTGCATGGCGATTTGGGTATGAAGAAGGTGGATACCCAGATTGCTTACACCTGAACAAAAACTGTACAGAAAAGAAGTTTCTCAAGGAAATTTGGTCAAGTTGGAGAGGGACAAAACATTTTTATCTCGAATTATCACTGGGATGAGACTTGGGTATATTACTGGAACCCTCCTACTAAACAAGAATCCATGCAGTGGGTTCATAAGGGCTCTCCACCTTCAAAAAAGGCCAAGATACTATTTTCTGGAAAGAAACTGATGGCAACTGTTTTATGGGATGCTGAAAGAGTCTTGCCTATTGAATATATGCCGAGAGGGTCTACCATAAATGGAGAGGCCTACGGAAACACAATTAAAAATTTTAAAACTGCTCTGGAGGAAAAACGCCCGCATTCTTATCCACAAAAAAACTTGTTGCTGCACGACAATTGTCGGGTTCATAAGGCAAACAAAGTTTAGCAGATAATCAATGACTGTGGGTTTATAGAGTTAAGGCATCCACCTTATAGCCCCGACCTAGCTCCGTCAGACTTCTTCTTATTCAAAAAATTAAAAAGGCATCTTAGGGGAAAGCGTTTTGCTTCTGATGAAGAACTCAAAGAAGCTGTTGAAGAATATTTTGCGGGGTTACCGAAGCAATTTTTTTCTGAGGGTATGGGGCAACTGGAAAAAAGATGGAATAAGTGTATTAGTATTGAAGGGAGTTATGTAGAAAAATAATTTTTTTTTTGTTCTGTTATGTGCTTTTTTTTCATGGCGAGGTAGATAACATAAAAATACGCTCTCGTATTTGTACCAATATAACCATAAATATAAACATAAACAACTGAAGCATATTATATTGTTTGCTTATAAGTAGCATTTATTAAGTTTATTGTTATTATTTCATAAATTGTGCATCAGTGAAGTTCATTACATTGTTAATAAATTATGTTCATCTAATAACAATTTTTTATTTTTAATTCATAGGTAGTACATAAAATATTGTATGAAACTATGCATGAGGTGCTTTTTGGGCGCGATTTATAGCACTCGCTTCGGTCGTGCTCTAAACATAGCGTTCGGGCGCAAACAGCTCACTTTACACACTGTTTCATAAATAACTATATTTTTCTCTCTTATACATGGATATTATAATCCCTGTCTTCTATTTTGTCGGAATGTTTTCTTTATTTCATCACAGGTTTAGTAATTTAAGCATATTTTCTCGTCCTCTCTCGCTCCCATATACTTGATTATTTCTGTTTCCGCTTTATCAACACCTGGTGTAAAAGAAAAATACCTACATCATAGAGGAATTATGCGTTACTTACGAAATTTACGAAAGAACACATGAAAACAAACTAAGAAAAAAAATGCATTTTCAACTGAAATGTATGTAAAGTGAGTTCATGCCGGAACATAGTACCCAAAAACATGCAGGTGGCTACTGAGAAGAAACTGGGATTGCGATGGAAAGATTACAGTTAAGTTTTGACTAATTATTAAAGGAAACCATAACAAACGCATAATATTATTCAAAGCTTTGTTCGGGCTATTGCAACAAGCACTCACAAAACACCGATATGGAAAGTTGCATAAGTGGTCATTACTGCAACAGGCTATTGCAATACCTCATACTGCTTGTAGAAGTTTAAAACGAGTTGCGTTGTAAATTACTTCCTCAGACAATTTATTCATCCGATCTGGCACCAGGCTATCACCTGTTTCCAGAATTGAGGAAACCTTTACGTGGTGTGTGATTTCAGGGCTTACATAAAAGTTTTGAGCGTGGCTTAAAAAACTAGTATCACCTCGGAACAAGTGTATACAGTTAAGTTTTAGTTACATTGAAAACCTACAATATGTGAGGGCCAGAAAGTAAAGAAGTTTCAAATTGCCACAGTACATGAACCACCGCCGCCGTTAGGTCAATGATATCCCACATCATATTTCCGTCTGAGCCAATAATGAATCGGCGAGGAAGGTGCTTGTAGACTTTTCGTCTTTGAAATGTGTGATAAAATTATTTTAATGTGAAAAAGTTGGTCCTATAGAAATTGATGGTGGATTATAGAAGTGCATGTTAGCGTTGTGAATGAAGCTGTAGTTCTAGAATGGTGCATCATGTTTAATAGCAGATGAATTTTGTAGGATGAACATAAGTCAAAAACTGGAGCTGCTTTGGATTTTCTTACTTGTTACGGAAAATAAGGGCATTTTTAAACCATATCGCATAAAGTATAAGAGACAAAACACCAGTCAGTCCTGGTCCCCGATAAGCTAAAAACAATTAAAACAAACTCCAAGTGCACGAAAAGTGTTGACTACGGTCATATTCAGCTGAATACTGTGGTGCTGTCTGGTATTGAAGCTCTCACACCAAGTTAGTAGGTATTCAACCTAACAATACAATTGAATCGGTGAGTATTAAAAGGAACTAACTCCACAATCTCGACATTTTGAGATTTACGTGTATTAGTATATTTTGAAACCCTACGGATCGAATGGTGATGAAAGGAACTAACTCCGATTTGACGTTACCTTGTTTCATCTAACAGTTAAAATCGAGTCGGTGGAGAAAGGAACTAAGTGCCGGAGTTAGTTCCCTTTAATCCCAATTTCGCGACTGAATCAGCTGTTTATATTTATACATAAAGATATACGCATTTGGTTTATATTGTAAATGCGCTTTGTACATTGTAACTTATAAAATATTATAATATTGTGCAACGTTGGGTGGGACATTCGTTTACTGAAATATTCGAAAAGTATCCTGTATTTGAAATGGAAGCTGAAGAAGGCAACATTGATATCATCCGAAAAGGGAGAAAGCGAATTAGGGAACCTGAGACTTGGAAGTGTAACGTTAGAAAATTTAAAAAAACTGAAAGGGGAACAATATATTACTTGTAAAGGAAGAACTGTCCCAAAAAAATCTATTGTGACTCCCATATGCAGGTAACTTCATATATCAGTGTTAGAGCTCGTTTAGTGACTAGCTACAATATTACGGTTATTTAAACATATTTTGACTTTCAGTTGTAAAATGGGATGTTACCGCAAATTTTTTGAACAAGATCAGATAATGGTGTTGATCCAGTTTCACAATTTGGAATCGAAAAATGAACAAGACCTACACTTACAACGTTTAATTGAGTATTTTGACATTAAACGTCGACGAGGAAAGAAGGAGAAGCGTAAGGCTAGTTTCAAATTTTTCATTTGACGGAAAAGTGATAGAATCCAGGTATGCCGAAAAGCTTTTCTGAATCTGCATGTTATTAGCCAGAAACGTGTTTTCCGTATCTGTACTCTACTTAAGCAAAATACTACCCCACGAGACAAAAGAGGGTATAACGTTAAATCTCACGCGATTTCTGGAGAGACATGTAAAAAATATACGACCACATTCGTTCATTTCCAAGTAAAACTACGCATTACGGCACCAACGAACTAGAGTATTTAGATGCAAGGCTTAATGTGAAAATTATGTACAATCTTTTTCAATCAAAATATCGGGACATCAACATTAAATATGCATTTTATTTAAAATACTTTAACGAAAACTTTAAGTTAAGATTTGGTCGCCCCCAACTAGATGTATGCTCTACATGCGAAGAACTGGAAACTAAGCTAAAAAATACACATTTATCTCAAGCAGCAAAGTTAGCTATAGAAGGTGAACTTCAGGTTCACAAAAGAAGAAGTAAAAAATTTTACAATGCAATCAAAGCTGCTAGAGAACTCTGCAAGTCGGATAATTCGGTGTGTGGCACTGTGTTTGATTTTATGCACAATTTGCCATTGCCACATATCCCTGTGCAAGAGATTTTTTACATGCAGCAAATATGGGTCTATACTTTCTGTGTAACGAATCTAACAGATAATTCCACCAGAATCTATATGTACCCTGAAGGAACAGCTAAGAAGGGTGCCAATGAGGTGTGTAGTTTTCTTATGGACTACATTAACGACTGTGTTCCAAAATCCGCAAAAACTTTATATCTCTTCTCCGATTCATGCCCAAGACAGAATAGGAATCATACGTTTATACGTACCTGCATGGGATTGGTTGAATTAAAAAGATTTAAAACTATTGTGCAGAGAATCCCGATACCAGGACATTCCTTTTTGGATTATGATAGGACCTTCAGCCTTTTCAAACGTCGCATTAACAAAGTGGATCGTATTTATCATCCAATGGAATATGTTGAACTTATAGCTAATTCCAAGTCCAACATATCAGTTAAGGTAGTACAGGCAGAGGACATAAAAGATTTCAACAGATGGTGGCCCAGTCTGTTTAAAAAGAACTGTTTGTCACTTGAGTCTTACGGCAGAAACGTTCCACGCCATCTAAAGCAAGCTTTTACATCAGCGTCATTCATGGAGTTTAAATATCTCACCTCTGGTCAACTACAGGTATCAGTGTATATAGGAGGTCCGCAAAAGCACAGATTCAATCTAAATCAACCTGGCTCAAGACCAGATGCATCAAACATTTTTGATTCGCTATTATCCGCGTACCCTGAAGGAAAGGTACCTGTTAAGCAGAACAAAATTGATGCTGTAAAGGAGCTTATAAGATATATTCCGGAGAGCAATGCAAGAGACAAGCAATTTTATGAAGATTACTTAACATGGCCTACTCCAACACTGACACAATCTCTAGAATATATACCATGAGTTTTGTATTTTTAAAAACTGTTTACAAGCTGAATAAACCTTTTCTTATAAGTAAAATTGGTTTTTGTCAGAGTTTGGTATTAAAAGGAACTAACTCCATCGCCCTTTTTTCGTAATTTTGAACTTATTATGACCCTAACCAAATAAATTCTAAGCTGTAACTGATCCTTGACTTAACAACATCGCGTCAGACAAAAGCTATTTTCATTAGAACGTTCAACAAGGTTGTGAGACAAACTTTTGTATTTTCCCAAAATTTAAGTTTTGCGGTGTTAGTTCCTTTCAAAACTCACCGATTCAATTAGAATCGTCACCGGTATTGTTAGATCCACTCCTAGTGCCTGGTTACCGATTCTTTCTAACATTGTCCCGCCAGATATCAGACGTCTCGCTGCAGCACAGAATGAATGGGCTAAGATTTCCAACAAAATTGATCTTTTTATATACGATGACTTGGAAAGCGTCCCCAGGACCCGACTGTAATCAAGGAGACCGATTTGTTTGGTTACGGAAGTTCAGCATCCCGTCAATGTGAATGTTTGTTGGATGGTCCTCTTCCAACAACTATGCGCACATAGTAAACGACTACGCCAGAAGACGTTCCTTGCTAGTATCCACGAACTGAGCAAGTAAACTCCTGCAGCTCTGGATTGGTTGAAAAATTTAGATGCTAGTGTATTATAAATAAGTTTTATAATCCTTTTTTGTTATAAAATTGATTTATACACTAATATCTAAATTTATATTTCGCTTCTCATACGAAATAAATAAATAAATATTAAGCTACTTTAATACTTTAACACCGCATAGCTAGGACTTAGCGCTTAGTAATTTTCATCTCTTCCACAAGCTGAAAGACATTTTGGGCGATAGCCACTTCACAAATAATGACGAACTGAACGAGGCTGTTAGTGATTTGTTTATTAACCTAGAGGTTACAGAGTATGAGAAAACATAAAAAGATTTATAAAACGTGATAAGAGTTTGGTATTTAAATGGAGACTATGTAAAGAAGTAATGTCGGTTTATTGTAAGCAATCAAACACATTTTGTTTCATTGTAATAAATGTCTGAAGGAAAAGCGTTGTTTACTCTGAACGATTGTCGTAATATAGATGAAAAATAAGATAAATAAATCATAACAAAGTTCCTAGAACTTTAAAATGCTCTTCGTGTACATAAAATATATCGTGTAAGAGAGACGACGGACATGTTAATTGTAATGTTGATAAGTTGTACATATAGAAGATATCATATCGATGTTTAACTGACATCAAGTGTAAAATAAAGTAATACAAAAATGTTAAAAAAGTATCTGTTTACGTACACAAGGATATACACAACTCATACTTTTTTCGCTTAATCATATTGTTTCTTTCTAGCAGTAGCTTAGCTATTTAGGGAAACCGTTGCTGGCGTGCCTGTCTTGGCCATCAGAGGTCTTGACATGTGACGTCTGAGATTGTGTATATTTAGCAGAGATGCAAAGCATTTGGTGTGCTTCTCTTCGTACACTGACGAGAATTTGGATGAGTTCGAAACACGTGTTTGTACGTAGAAGTAACCAATACCATATAAATATGCGTTGTGTATATCCATGTGAACATATACGTTTCCAATATTTTGGAATTGCAGCATTAGATAAGTTATGATTTCTTCGATTTAAGGTAAGGTATTCTTAATTAAATTTAACTAATGTTTTTCCAGTTCTTATTTGTTAATTTATTTAACATAATTTTATACTATTTCTATATATGTAAGTTACATATATACATATTTGTAGATGTTTGAAAAGGACATTACATAATTTATCCATATTTATTAATAAAACAGTAATTTATAGGGAAGCGCTTGCAACCTGGATTTTACCGATATATGTGAAATTTGGCAGGTGTGTAAATCTTATAAGTGGAGATAAAAAGCTGTTTTCCGCTTCTGCTGTGAACGTATATAAACGCGAGAAATTTGCTTTTGAAAATGGGAGGTTTGTACGTCTTCCTTCCGCAAATTGTATACTACATATTTATATATATTCACGCTAGTATTTCGAAAAGGTTATCCTAATATGTTTGAGTCGTTAGCATGGGTTTTATAAAAGTCATTTCCTGACCGCCTCTAGTATATTGAGGGACAATCTTTTCCTATTGTTCTTAAAATATCTAAATCTATTTTCTCTGTTTGTGACGCATCTAATATGAAGAGGTTGAATAAGTTTGGGAAGAACATAAATTAAATCATTAATTAATATTTGTAAATCTTTAAAAAAGGTGCGAAACGCTTTATCAGAGTGCACAGTAAAGATAACACAGAGAGATCGCGAAGGTACACGTATACACAACTATGTACGTGGACGTCTAGTAAAGTGTTTCATGATCTTTGTGTCTAAGCACTACTACCACGTTCAAGACTGTTATCTTTTTCTAGTGAAGATGACAACTTATTTATCGAATTACGTTTATAAAATACAAATGTTAATGTGGTGCGGAGTTTTACATCTTTTTGAAGAGAGATTATGGTTTCTTGTGTAAAAGTTAATACCAGAAAATAGCTTTAAATTCTGTACACGTGTTTCGATAACTAAGTCGTCATCATCAGTAGTATAAAAAGTATCACAGTCGGGGTCCTAGCACACACTTTACACAAGCAAAGCACATTATTACGTCGGTAATATTAGTGATGCTTCTTGATATTTCTGACAAATACTAAAGATTATTCTAAATAATCTACTTTGAGAGCTTTTATAATTTAAAATAAACGCAAAGCAGCTTCACAACTAACAACAGAAAATCGCAAAGAGGAATTTGAATAAAGCTTACAACTTCAGGTGGATTTTGGTAAAAAAACGTTTCTACATTTTTTAGAAGTAACTAATTTATTAAATTACATTTTTACTGAATTTAATTTAGTAACATTTTTTTTCTAAAATGTTATTAAATTTTTTCTAAAACTCTACACCTATAGAAAAGTTCACTCATTCTAAATGGAAGAATATCATTAATAATGATATTGGACCAAAAAGGGCTCCCTGTTTTGGCTTTATAATTGGTAAAATACTGTAAAAACTTATAATTGACATACTATAAATCATTATCGCAGTCTTATGATTAAATTATTTTTCTCTGTAATTAAAGATAGTTCAAATAATTATATGATACTTAAATTAGGAAAAACCGGTATTGTTGTACAGACCTATAATTTTACTGTCTATGGTATGCTCTTGAAAGTCTTATAAAAAATATTACTAAAGCGACTACAACCTGGACAAGGAAAAGAAAAGCTCATACCAAGACATCAAATCGGTTTTTGTGAGAAACGTAGTACGGTTGAGCAAGTACATTGTGGTCAAACAAAATTCGTAAAGATATAAAGTATAAGCGATATTGTTCGGCAGCCTTCCTGGATATAGGACAGACATATATTCAGGAATGTTAAATATTTTAAATATTGACAGAAAACCAAGCACAATCGATCATCGAACGAACTAAGGAGAAAAATAGAGCTCTGAGTGTTACAAGATTCGAAAACTATGTATACGAGAAGCTGAATTACATATTCTAGAGATATGATTGGAAAATTGAAGTTGAGCATCAAACAGTACCTCTATTTCCATTATTTCAGATTGTCTAGAAATGTGTAATCTTCTAATCCCATGAAGATAAGTAATAAGATTTGTGGTTCTAGAATATGCCGTATTTATCTATATTCAGACGAATTTTATTTTACTTATTGCATCAATTATTAGTAATACTTACCAATATTATCCTGAAGTTTGGCACAATCTAAGGTCGATGTAATTTTAGAAAATATGTTTAAATCATCTGCGTAAGTTAAAACATTGCAACGTATAGTAGAACATTATTAATATAAATATTAAATAAAAGAGGTCCAGGATGAAGGAATTCGAACTAAAGCCATTATGATACATAAGTTCGATTGTTGTGTATTCGATACACTTGTAGCCTAGGTTCCACCATTTCAAATAATACACATTCAACGCATAGATTTTCCCAAGGTACAGTGAATACGTGGAAATCGTCGACTGGTGTTGCTACTCTTGGCCGGTGGATGGCATATACGGTGAGCCGGTTTAGAGCATTATATTGTACGCTGATGAGAATAGGGAAAACTCGAAACATGTGTTCGTACGTCGATTGTCTTTAATGCAACGTTGGTAAGCGTTGCATATCACTTTTGCATATACAAGGGCGAATTAATATATAAGCCATTATGTGAGTAGTGGGGATAAAAACAAGTTCTAACCTGCAAACGGTAATTTTGACTAACTTGTCTTAGCACGTAAAGTTTCATTTTCCTGTGTGCCATTTATCGCGGGTTAGATTTCTGAGAGGCCTACCAAGCTAGAATCTGTGATGAATTTTTAACGCCGAAAGGTTGCGTACCCATCGACATTTATAGGTGTTTAAAAGCTGTTTACGGCAATGATTGTATGGATGTGAAGAATGTTCCCCAATGGGTTCGACGTGCAAAACTTTGTCATACAGGCGAAGTGGAGGTGTTTGACAAAAACCGATAAGATCGAGGAGTATCAGTGACGCATGAGACGAATCAAAGTGATTGCTCTAATTCAAGGAAATCGCCGAATTACGCAAAAACAAATTGTTTGTCAATTAGAAATTAGTCAAAAAAGAGACGAGTACATTGTTAAGACGCACATTGTTAAGACGCATTACAGAAAAATTTGCGCCAGATGGGTTCCGCGACAGTTAACAGATGTCATGAAAGAACAAAGAAAAAACATTTGTCGAAAACTTTTCCCATAAACATCACCACTGTGGACGAATTTTGGGTTCATCATGACGACCCCTAAAATAAGCGGTAGTCAATGGAATATCGTCGTCTTGATTCTCCACATGTACGAAAATTCTGAAGAGTGCTATCTCTAAAGAATCGTATCCGCAGAATGAGACTACAAAGAATGAATTTTTTCTTGTCCCACGACAAACCCAGACCACATTGTAGCAATGAAACGATGAAGGGAGTGACAAAGCTGAAATTCACACCCTTCGCACAGATGCGGCACCTTCAGATTTCTGGTTGTTCCCAAAGTTGAAGGAGGTACTGAAAGTTCATCATTTTTTATCAGACACTTTGGGCTGTTGTTCGCAATTGGATCAACAATAAACAATAAAGTTTTTCATGGACGGAATGAAGAAATGGATTGAGCGTTTGGATAAATGTATTGTATTAAAATCACTAAATGGTAATTATGTGGAAAAATAATGTATGTACATTGGTAGTATAATAAAATTACTTAATTTTAAAACTGGTTTTATCATTTTATTTTTTATTATTTTTATTTTATACCTTTAGAGATCTGTATCTAAATTCGTCCCCATATATGCATACATGTTTATTCATGTATGTATTTATAAAATGTGTAAGAAGGTGGATTCCTTTGCCCCACACCTGACCCACTCACAACAAAAAATTGGCAAATATCTTTGTTTTATTTTTTTATATAGTCTGAATTAAGGTTAACACTTTTTTCCCATGGATGGTCTAGCATTTCTAATGCTTCTCGAAAAAAACCTCTGCAAATCACAGATTTACCGTACATATTACATCATTATCTGACGGAAATCGTTTACCACCCAAGTGTTCTTTAAATTTTGGAAACAAATCTGACGAATATGGCGGATGTTTAACTAATTCGAAGCTTGCTTGAGCTATTACATCTGTTGGAATGGTGAACCTGTGACTGGGTGTGTTATCTTGATGCAAGAGAACCTTTGCGCAATTTACCCCGACGTTTTTCTTTTATCGAATCACGTAACTTGGGAATTAAATTGACATAATAACCACATATAATTCTGGCCCCCTTCCACAGGAAATCTACTAGAATTACGCCTTCAGCATCCCAAAATAGGGAAGCATGACCTACTGTGTTGAAGATTGCATCTTGAATTTTTCGGCGGTGGTGAACCTTGATGTGTTCGCTCTTTACTCTTTGGTATCCACATCATAATAATGGAACCAGGACTAATTTATTGTTACTAATCTTGCAAGAAAATGTTCTTTGTCATGTCTATACCGCGTTAACATGCTCTATTTATTATTTCACTTAAAAACTCCACATTTATAAACATTATTTTGGAAAAATTATTGTATTATTATATAATCGATAATCTGCGAATATCGGCTTCAAGATTCGTTCGTTTCGAAATTTTAGAAGAAATAAATTTGTTAGTAGATTACAATGTTACTCTATTCTACATAATTTTTAGAAAATTCTAAGAAATTGGATTATCCTGTACTGTAGATATTAAAGAATCTTGAAATTATTTTTAAGCGAAATAAAAATATTTATTTTTGTGGATTCAATCAATGAATTATCTTGAATTTTAGAATGTTCTGTCGAAGGAAACATTACTTTGGGAATCGGTAAGCGCAAATGTATAAAAATCTTTTAAATGTTTTCTTGTTATTATTTATTTTATTTCATTAATTATCTATATTTTCCTATTGTTTATTTTTTAGGATTTTTACATTTTTAATAATAGGTATTGCATTTATATGTGAAAATCAATGTTATAAACACAGTATTATAAAGAACCTATTATAAATTAATACAAATAAACATTAATTTAAGTTTGATTATGCAATATTTTCGACAATATCATTTCTAGATAACATTGGTAATATTGATGTGGTCCAAAGATCCGTTTTCAACACTTTCTCTCTATCACCGTCAATATAAAAAAATCCATCCATCTAGGGGCTAAGTCCCGATGGATAGTCCGAGAGTTGAAAGCGGCGGACTCTGTATCGATAACTGAATTGCAGACAATAAAGAAACAATGGAGATAAGCATTGTTGACAGCTGACAGCCATGAGAGATTGCCTCTTAGATGTATTGCTTCAGATGACCACTCACACACTAACATTCGCCCCTTCCCTATCTCAACGTAACAAAAAAGTAAGAATAATATACTATTTCAATAATAAAATAAAGGATTTAAGAATACTATATTAAAACAGATTACTATTTAATTTCAATAATTTGGTAGGAATAAATCATTGCATTTAATATAAGTAACTTAAGTTCAAAAGTAACTTGTTAAAATAACGATTGAAATAAATAGTTTCTGTCAAGTAATGTGTTGCTAGCAATCACAATGTTTCATGTTGAATTGTGTCCTTGTATTAAATATGTACGAGAAAATTAGTAATTTTATTAAATTACTACTTATACAGTGCTTCTCAAAAGTCCTCTCCCCCCCCTCTTATCTTTGGAACGATTATACATTCACAAGTGAAATTTGGAAACTGAATATTATAGGTTATAAACTTCCCTACTAGTGATGATAGATGACGAAATCGTCATAGATGACGTCACAAGGCAATTGTGACCAATAATTTTAAATGGAACGCTACGGCAAGCGACACCTCTTTTAAAAGTATCGAAAAAACCTATTCAATGATACTAATTTTGTTTGTGTTTGAGGCAGTTTTAATGGCTCATTAGTAAACATGAAAATTTAAATTCCATTCAGTATGATATTAAATACAGATTTAAGAAATAGTATTTACTTAAAGAAATTGCTCGAAGTGACCTCCATTTACTTCCTGACAGTAAAATATCCTATTTTTAAACTCTTCTCGTACTTCTTCAAATGTGTCTGCGGAAACAGCCTCACATTCTGCAACAATACGTTGTTTTAAAACGTCAATATTGTCAAGTTAATACTAAAATTCCAAATTCAAGCTCCGCCTCTGGATAGTTGTCAAATAATCTGACGTTTTTTTTAGTCTTCGAAATTCGACGTTTTTGTAATTGTCCAAGTTTTTGTACATTTAATAATTTGTGTATTGTTGATCGAACGTCTCACTGTTATAACAGCTTTTGGTACTTTTAATATTTTTGTACATTTTAATAATTTGTTAAACTGTTGTGAGCCGAAAGTTTAAGTGCTTTAAGAAGCGAAATGGTACGTGCTTTAGGTGATAAAGTAGCAGCGGTCCAAATTCTTGGTGAAACTAGACAAAATATTTATGCAGCAGAACGCATTTTTAATGAGAGGTTTCCCGATCGCCCCATTTCGAGGACTTATTTAAGGGAGCTTCTTCGTAAGTTTGATACAACGGGTAGTATTAATGATGCGAAACGATCTGCAGACCACAAATTTCTGATGAGAAAAAAATTGATATACTGGCAGAAGTAAGAGTTAATCCTACTTTTTCAACAACTCAAGTTGCATCTACCTGTGAAGTCAGTCGAAGTACAGTACACAGAGTGTTGAAAAAATACAAATTTCATCCATACAAATTAAAAATGGTTCATCAACTCTCAGACGACTACCCAGACCGAAGACTAGAATTATATGAAAATATGGAAACTAAAATTAACCAACAGCCAGACTACGTCAAAACAATTTGTTTTAGTGACGAAAGTACTTTCTATCTAAATGGAAATCCTCACCTGTTTCGTGAAACACATACCTAATTTCCCCAGAAGGTGAATGTTTGGGCAGGTATCCTGGGAAACCACATCGTTGGGCCTATTTTTTTAAATAGTAATTTAAATGGTGAGGTTTATCTGGAGATGTTGCAAAACGCAATAGAACCGTTAATCCTTGAAATTTTGGCAGATAATCCAGATGAATTCGGCAATTTGGAAATAACATTCCAACAGGATGGTGCTCTTCAACACTATTACGGTGCAGTAAGACGGTATTTGCATGAGGAGTATCCTGGTAGATGGATTGGACGACGAGGTTCAACGGAATGGCCACCTCGATCACCGGACCTCACACCTTTGGATTTTTTTCTGTGGGGGTACCTTAAATCGAAGGTTTACGCCACAGAACTTGACAATATTGACGTTTTAAAACAACGTATTGTTGCAGAATGTGAGGCTGTTTCCGCAGACACATTTGAAGAAGTACGAGAAGAGTTTAAAAATAGGATATTTTACTGTCAGGAAGTAAATGGAGGTCACTTCGAGCAATTTCTTTAAGTACATACTATTTCTTAAATCTGTATTTAATATAATACTGAATGGAATTTAAATTTTCATGTTTACTAATGAGCCATTAAAACTGCCTCAAACACCAACAAAATTAGTATCATTGAATAGGTTTTTTCGATACCTTTTAAAAGAGGTGTCGCTTGCCGTAGCATTCCATTTAAAATTATTGGTCACAATGGCCTTGTGACGTCATCTATGACGATTTCGTCATCTATCATCACTAGTAGGGAAGTTTATAACCTATAATATTCAGTTTCCAAATTTCACTTGTGAATGTATAATCGTTCCAAAGATAAGAGGGGGGGAGGGGACTTTTAAGAAGCACTGTATATAAACGACTACATGTAGAGTTAGTTAATGAATAACAATTAACCTAATATTGTTTCGATATTTATGTACTTATCTTCACAACCATTATTCTAATGACAGTATTATTTCGTTAACAATATTTAAACCTAAATTTTTTAATCGCTGTCTTCAAAATTTCCTGCATTATTTATATGCTATGTACACTTTTGCAGTTTAATAATTAATCTTCTTGATATAATATCAAGAAGATTAAATCGATTTTAACAGATAATAACTTTCCTCCGCAAATACTAGAACAAACAATCAGAAAAGAATTTATAAAATATACAACAACACTGACACCAATAATAATTTCAACATTAAAATATGGTGTTTTAACATGATTCCATATGTTTCCTAGTTATCAGAAAAAATCAAATATGCACTAAAACATGATATATAATGGCCTATAAACTTGATACGAATACGCATTTCAATGAGATAAACCAAGGATATAAAAAAAAAACAAGGAAACACACATCATTTATAAAATACCATGTACCGACTGCAACGGCTATTACATAGGTCAGACTAAACAATATTTGTACAAAAGAAACCAGCCATACAAATACTCTAAAACAGATAAAACTGGTTTATCAACGCATAAACTCCAGTATTATTATGAATTTTATTTTGGAAACATTCAGATAATCGCAAAAGAACATCATACAAAGAAAAGAAAAATTAGGAAAATGATTAGTATGAAGCAGGAAAAGAAATTCAATCAATAACAGGAATAACATAAAAATCTAAGTAACATATAGTATAACTTAATAATATATGGTAGCGATGTGCAATTTATTTGCATATACATATACAATTTATTATTTATGCAATTTATTTGCATATACATATACATATACATTTGCTTATACGAGAGCGATTCGTAAAGTAAGCTCCTTTCCGCTTAGTAAGCAGAGGAGTGGGGATATCGAAAAGATCGCAGCTCTGCAGTGTAGTCTGGTTTAGTGTGAGTCTGGCAGTTCTAGTGAGAAAATTCGGATATTCTTTCGTGCCGTTTTGATCGTTTCAAGTGGTTGCTGCAATCGAAAATCCCGCCGACTGTAAATTGCGTGCAATGGAAAGAATATGAAGGCTGCTGAGATTTATCATGAACTTCGTTCCGTTTATAGTGAAAATGTCATGAGTGAGAGTATTGTTAGAATATGGTGCCGTATCTTTCCAGATGGACGAACTAATGTCAATGATGAAGAACGGAGTAGAAAACCAACTGTTGTGACGAACGAACTTGTGGGTAATGTTGAAGAAAATAATTGTGAAAATCAGCGATTCACAATCACAGAATTAAGTGCCTTTTCCCCCCTAATTTCACGTACAGTTTTGTAAGAGGTTGTTATTTTTTCTGCCAGAGAAGTCATGGTCACTGTCTTTTAAGACAAGAAAGGCGTCCTTCTGGTAGACTATATGGAACGAGGAATCACAATAAACACTGCAGTCTACCGTGAAACTTGGCTTAATTCACAGGCGGCAGAGTTCTTTGAAGAGGGTATTAGGCTGAACGTATATATTGAGACACGATTCACACAGGTGACGCAGTACAGCTCAGTACAGATTTTTGCAGCATATGTAATTCCTAATTCCCCGTATACTGGCGAGATAGACATGTCCAGGTTCGTCCGTTTATTTATCCTGTGCTGAACTGTTCTGTACTGTTCTGAACTGCCCTGTGTGTCAGTATACGCCTAACATTAAGAAACTAGTTCATCACAAATGTCTCAATCTTGAAGCAACTATGAAAAATAACTGAAAGTAGTAGCTTTAAATTGTATATAATAAAAAGCTGTTAATTATTGGCGTTTTTTAAAATAACCAAACTGAACTTACTTTACAAGTCGCCCTCGTATATATATATATATATATATATATATATATATATACAGGGTGTTTCTGAATTTATACGAAAGATTTCAAAGGGTGTTTCTTTAGTAAAAATTAGGGGGGTCTTTCATTTAACTTTTTGTTCAACACCCTTTTCCCTCCAAGTTACAGTCCTTTAAAATTAGGTAAAAAAATTTGTTTTTATATAATATATCCACATTGGAAAAATTTAGAAGAATGAAATTTGGCAGATAACTGATGCTAATAAAATGGCAGTTTTTGAGTGTTTTTGTTACCCTAAAATGTAATCACAAGGGGCTGAAAAAACAACCCCTATAATATTTTGCATCATAACTTTTTAATGCGCCTATATTTTCCTATTTAAAAAATTGATTTAAATAGACAGACTCAATCTGCAACTTTTTTATGTCTTGATTTTTTATTATAAAGTTATTAGTTTGATCACAAAAAAACAAAATACTGCTCAGACTCTTTTCCAATAAATTCACAGAGAGGTTATTATTTATTAAAAAAAAATTAAGTAAGCTGCTGTCAAATGAAGTCATATGACAAATAGTTTTATTGTCCTGATAATCTCTGAAGAACTAAAACTAATTAAGTAAATAAAATGGCAAATTACACAAATGCCGAAATGGCAGATATGCATTTTTTATATGGTTGTGCTAATGGAAATGGATTAAGAGCTCGGAGGCTTTGCGCTGAGTTATATCCAGAACGAACATTACCCCATCATAGCTTATTCGCCCGTATTCATCAACGTTTACGAGAAGTAGGAAATTTTTCAAGAACAACCGTCGATTGCGGACGTTCTCGAGAAGTACGAACTGTAGCACTAGAGGAGGCTGTTCTTAATTTAATTGAAGAATCTCCCGGAACAAGTACGAGACAAATTTCCCGAGAGTTAAATGTGAGCCATTGCACAGTATTTAGAATTTTAAAAGAACAAATGCTGTATCCCTACCATATCCAACGAGTCCAAGCGCTCTTACCTCGAGATTTTCTACCTCGTTTAATTTTTTGTCAATGGATAATTCAAATGATCACACAAGCTCCGCAGTTCTTATCTCGTATATTGTTTACTGATGAGACAAGCTTTTCTCGGGAATCTATCAGAAATTTCCATAATAATCACAAATGGGCAGATGAAAACCCACACGAAATTGCTGAATCTAAATTTCAACATCAATTTTCATTGAATGTGTGGCTTGGTGTTATTGATGATTATTTAATTGGGCCATATTTTCTCCCAATAAGATTGAATGGAGACGCATACTGCCATTTCCTTGAAGAAGAGTTACCCCAACTTTTTGATGATGTTCCTGTGCAAATTAGGCAAGAACTATGGTTCATGCATGATGGCGCTCCAGCCCACTTTAGTAATAACGCTCGTCGCTACTTAGACGAAATTTATGCAAATCGCTGGATAGGACGAGGAGGCACCCAGAATTGGCCTGCCCGATCTCAAGATTTGAATCCATTGGACTTTTGTATTTGGGGTTTTCTAAAAACACTGGTTTATTCCACTCCCGTTGAAAATATCGATGATTTAAGGGATCGTATCATCGTAGGACGTGAGACTATTAGAAATATACCAGGATTATTTCAAAGAATACGGAATTCAATTAGACGAAGAGTAGAGTTCTGCATTTTGGTCGAGGGGCGCCATTTTCAACATTTATTATGATTTTTGTAATCGAAATTTTGTTCACGTTATTATTAGTTTTTTTGTAATTTGTTAATTGTTATTAGTAGTAGAATTATTGTTCAATCCGTTCTAATTTACAATATTCTTCAACTAAATAAAAAAATGCCATTCTTTCAATAAAGTTTTAATTAGTTGTGAAAAATGTTTAAAGTCCTTATAAACCTGTCTAGAAATTAGAGAAAATCAGGACAATAAAACTCTTTGTCATATGACTTCATTTGACAGCAGCTTACTTGTTTTTTTTTTTAATAAATAATAACCTCTCTGTGAATTTATGGGAAAAGAGTCTGAGCAGTATTTTGTTTTTTTGTGATCAAACTAACAATTTTATGATAAAAAGTCAAGACATAAAAAAGTTGCAGATTAAGTCTGTCTTTTTAAAACAATTCTTTAAATAGGAAAATATAGGCGCATTAAAAAATTATGATGCAAAATATTATTTTTCAGCCCCTTGTGATTACATTTTGGGTAACAAAAACACTCAAAAACTGCCATTTTATTAGCATAAGTTGTCTGCCAAATTTCATTCTTCTAAATTTTTCCAAAGTGGATATATTAAATAAAAACAAATTTTTTTACCTAATTTTAAAGGACTGTAACTTGGAGGGAAAAGGGTGTTGAACAAAAAGTTAAATGAAAGACCCCCCTTAATTTTTGCTAAAGAATCACCCTTTGAAATCTTTCGTTTCAATTCAGAAACACCCTGTATATATATATGAAATACGTATCTCTCTAACTATATCAAAATTTTGTTTTTAACACAAATACTTCAAATAATAAAACAAAAGTTTTTAAATATATTCGCGAAAAGAAGAATGTTTGTTTATTATAAATTATTCCTTTGTTTCTGTACGATCGCCCGAATTAATCAACCCATCCTCGTACTTCTGCCAAGATTACGAAGGTTTTTTTTTGTTCTTTCTTGTTGTTTTATGTTTAATCGTGTGTTTGAAAGAACTTAATAAATTTAGCGAAACCTTAGAATCGGTAAAAGGGAATAGCCGTTATATTTCTCGGTCTTATGTCTATTCCCAGATTCTTCTATAGTACGGTGAGACATGAAGTGCACGTTTTAGAATAAGATATGATTTGTATTTGGCAATTTTCGTAACGGTGTAAAAATATGCAATACAAGTTCTGGAGTTGACTCAACTGTATTCAGAATTTTGGTTGAAAACTTACACATTCAATATAAAACAATGAATACATAGATTACGTGAAATTCAATTATCTCATTGTCATTACGAAGCCAGTAAAGCATATAAACATGAAACTTAGAGTAATTAATAAAAATGAGTGCTGTAGGAAATGAATCCCACAATCCGTAAATCCACTTCAAACTATTATAATCCATGCGGTACGAACATTCAAAATAATTGGCTTCCTGTGTTTAAGTTCGGGCGTCGTATTACGTGTAGATAAACTGATTCATGTCTAATTCATTCTTTTTTCAATCTTCGACGTAGGTCCGTTCGCACCTTACTTGTGACACATTCAACTGTAAAATCGTATTTGGTTTCGGTCGTCAGTACGTCTCCTACACTACGTTCTATGATGTTTCCAGTATTTTTTCGCTGCTTCTTAATCTATTTGTTCGCTCGTGCGTTCCAACACGCGATGCAATCGTGTTGATTGTTACGTTTTTTCCATTTTCTTGTTCTCGTTCTTTCGTCGTGACGGTTATATATACCGATAGCGTCTGTATGGTCTTTGATCTTAGGAATTCCAATAAAATATAAACCTCGTTTTATTTGTTTCTTTTATGTTTTTGCTTATTAAAGAAGTAAGGTAAAGGAATATATCATATTTTATATGATATTCCACTATGGAGTATTTGAAAATGTCGCTTCTACAAAAATAAAAGATCCTGATAGTTGTTTCTGTATTAATATGGAACAGCGAAATGGAAAATGCAATTAGAGAAAAACAACAAGCGTACATACATCACCTACATCCACTCACGGAGGACAAAGCATACAAAGAAAAAATAAATTAAGCAAAACATGTCGTTAAAAAAGTGCATGAGGAACACTGGGATAGATTTATTTCCTATATTGAAACGATATCCATGGAAGACAAGAACTGGCATACAAAGTATTAAAAACTCTGAACATTACCAAACGACATAAAATTCGTATAAACAACATTGACGAAAGAGATTGGATTGCTCACTATAACAATTTATGGCACGATGGCAACGAAGAAGAAACCACAATAGATCTAATAGATACAAAAGGCTTAGACGATATACATCTAGACGAACTAAGAGACGCCTTTGCCTAACTTAAAAACAGAAAAGCCACTGGAACAGACGGTATCAACACCGAATTATGAAAATCGGCGGAATTATGATGCATCTACGATTTCTACACCTCTTTAACTGATGCTGGAAAAAACAACTGAAATCCCAAATGATTGAAAAAAAGCAAAGGTGGTATCAATATTCAAAAAAGGAGACAAAAACATATGTGATAATTACAGGCAAATTAGCCTTCTAGGCTCAGCATACAAGACATATGCAAAAATCCTAAACACAAGACTGAAACACATCACAGAAGCACTATTAAACGAAGAATAAATGGGTTTTAGTAAAGGACGCAATCTTTACGCAATAAAGAAACACATGTTGCGATCATTGACTTTGATAACGTGAATAGGCAAAAGCTATGGAACATTATTACAGAGCAAGGGTATCCTCAACATCTGATAAATGCTCTATACAGCTTATATCATAACACTACCATCACGCTAAACTCAAACGGAAAACTAACAGAAAACATACCAACAAATAAAGGGGATGGACAAGGGTGCAGCACTTCCTCAACTCTATTCAATATATATTCTATATATATATATATATATATATATATATATATATATACATATATGTTTTCTTTCAGGTTTCCGCGGGTAGTAGTATGTGTTGTAACTGGATTCCGGGTTTTCTTCCGCGTTTCCATTGTTTGGTCTTTGTAAAGACCGGTGCTGGTTTCTGGACGACGTTTCGGAAAAATCACATTTGCCATCTTCAGGTCTGCGATAACTGTCTGCTTCTGCTTCTGGTTACTCGTAAACTGACAGTAAACAATGACTAAGGCAAATGAAAAGATAAAAATAAATAAATGTGAGAATGAATTTTAAACAATTAAAAACGCGAAATCAACTTTATTGATATTACATAAGAAGAATTCAGTCTCAATATTTTTTTAATTATTCTAAAGATTACATATACACATTAAAATTCTGTCTCTTGCTAACTATGGCATTCTTATGTGTAGGCTTGACCTACATCAATATATATATATATATATATATATATATATAGCCATTTGCTACTTCTTCAGGAGAAAAAACAGAGTTAAAAATTAGCAGTGGACGTCACTAAACATGTTAAAATATTTTTTTTAACATGTGATTTATTTATATATATATATATATATATATATACGAGATATATATATAAACCAAAAACATTTAATTAGCGATTTATAGACTCATAAATTACACAATAGATTTTGAGAAAATTTTGTGTGTGTGTTCCTTATCCTACATATTGCTATGTATCTATCTAAACAAGAAGAATTGAAAATAAGATAGAGCTGAAACAACAGTGAAAAATTTGAAATTAAACTTAAACAATGTTCTAAATCTAAATAAATGAAAATTAAAAATGTATGTGCACGTTATTAAAACTTAACGAAATTCACTGGACACTTACGTCAAAATAATTGGGAGAAGTAGATTCAATAAAACGATGTTAAACAGGATCTATTACAGAAATTACGAAGTATGTAATTCCTTCGTAATTTACAGTTAAAGCAATGAAAAGAAGAAGCTAACTCACCGTACTTTATTCATCCTACGAAATTTTAACTAATAAATACAATAAATTTTAGAAACTCCTCACGTTTCTATCTACGCCTTTGAAGAAAGGAATATAACTTTAATATTGAAGTAATTGCATCACAATTCAACGACAAAAACAGATGTGTGATTAACAGAATGAATAATGCTATTCAATAACTGGGTATTGTGCTTAGCGATATTATAGACTATTTTTATGGTCCATCGTAATTTTGGCCTGACCCGTCCGGTCCCTAGTAATAATAGAAAATTATACTTCATTGAAGCAAGTAGATAAAAATGGTAATGATTGTGCATGAACATTTTGTTTTAGACTGTACTGAAATTAAAATTCAAATGCCAAAGTGTTTATGCTCTAAGATTCGTAGTTATTCACATTGATAATCTAAACACCATTAATCACAATTAAATTCTCTGAAAACATTTATTAGTAAGACATTTGGAGAAAGAGCTTCTCATAAAAAAAGGGGAATGTGTCATAGTCGACAGAGGTTTCTTAATCAAAAAATTTTTTAACTCATCTAGTTGTAAATATAATCCAGCCACTTTTTTTAAAAACCAAAATACAATTCTTAAAGGAAGAGATTACTTAATGCCCAAATTGCTAAACCTGTTGATATAGAAAGGGCCAAGCCAAGAATCAGATTATTTAAGATATTTTCATTCGCATTTTATTGGTATTTAAGCTCTCCAATTTTATTGCATAAGAATTTATGTCCTAATTGTAAATAGTAAAGTTATTATATGTTAGAATAAATTTGTGGTTTGATTGTATGTAGTAAGGGAGTTATTTTTTTCAATACTATCTATCCCAGCATCATGCACTGCAAGTTGAAACACGTGCCTGCATATCTGAATAACAATTTTTACATAGCTATGGAACTTGTATTCTTCGCGTTGGATTTTTACTAATATTTTTATATTGTTAAAATTTTTTTATTTTATATTATTTTTATGGTTGGTTTTTGTTATTATTTTAAAGTTTATAATTATAATCCAATATATTAGACTAAGTTAAAAAGAGTGTTTCTCATTCTGCGATATATGGAGATAAATGAAGTAAAATACCCTATTGCGTAATATTAGTAATTAAGCTACATTTTCGTCTTATAATGTCAATTCTTGAAATTGTCATCATCATTAGATGGTGGCAGTGTGATATTTTCTTAAAGTAACGATTATCTTGCACGATATGCTTTGATTTGTCGTATATAGTGGCTTCGTAAAAGATCTCCCTCGCCGGATTTTCGGTTACTTATTCCTCCCCTAGTTCTTTTAATTCTCGAAAACGTGCTGAATATCTCTGCCACTTTAGCGCTTTACTGATATCGCTTGATCCAGATCCGCTTTTAAGACGATTTCTTTTGCTCATAATAGGTATGATATCTCCTTCAATATGAAACCATAGGAAGTGAATATTGTATAAACTCTTAAATTATTTCAGATATACAGTGTTGAAACAAGGTTGATATTCACTTTTAGTAATGATAGGTTTAGATACGAAATTAAACATCAGGCTCAGTTAAAGTGTATATGTTATCAATAAAGTGTGATGTATACTTTTTTTTAAAGTGCTATAACATTTAATATAAAATATAAGTTTGTTATTTTAATAGCCATTGTAGTTATTAGACTGTAATATTATAAGTATGCTTCCCTTGTTGTTCTCTGAGACGTAACAGTATGGTTACGCGAATTCCGGACAGTGCGTGTAATGTTTCTCGAGCAGGGACATTAGACTCTACTTTTCAATGGGATCGTACTCGTAATTTTTTGGAATTGGTTTATCACTCGCTGGAGCTACCAGACTATCTCACGCTAAGAAATTTATTTAATTCCGATGTCTACGTTGCCACTGCTGTAATAAGCTCTAGAGATATTTATTTAATGTTAATAGGTTCAGACCCGGCCATTTTAGATGAGTTTATTGGATGAATCCTTACAATTTGTCCCATATATATACATAAATATATATATATATATATATATATATATATATATAAATAATTATTTCGTGACCTTTGTATGTTATGGTAAATTTATGGTCAATTTGTTGGCGATTTAAGGTCTGGTTTGACTTCAAAATATATAATATATTTAAATGACAGTATATTAATATACTGTCATTTATATTTTATATTCCTTGAAAAAGGCATCATTTGCCGAAACATGTAGAATTGTTTTAAATATATATATTTTGAAGTAAAATCAGACGTTAAATCGCCAACAAATTTAATTTACCATATATATATATAGATATATAGATATATAGATATATATATATATATATATATATATATATATATATATATACATATATATATATATATATATATATATATATATATATATTATACTCATATCCTTAAGTACCATTTCGATAAGTAGCCAAGAACAAATTGAATGCAGATGCAAGAAACAGAATCGAGGAATGCACAACATAAATATTTTTGTTTGGGCATAACACTTATTATTGTATTTATTAAGTTAATCTTTTTTTAATTATTTGCATTTGATATTAATATTTAATAAGAAATACAAGTACTAGTTTTGCAGGCAATCATTTGTAATTATTTATTTATTTATGTAAAGAAATGTCACACTGTATATTAAAAGTGTACCCTGAATTTAGCTATAATGATGTTGTATGATATATGTAAAAATGCATCAATATGTATACGTATTTACAAGTAACACATATTATTTTCTATTCATAAGTTTTCTATAAACTAATTAATTTCTGCATTAGTCTTTCTAAATTTCAATTATCAAGTTTATTAAAAACTATTTTCAATATTTATAACCGTTCGAAACTATATTCATGGCGACACGTAAATATCTAAGAAAATAGACGATAGCGATAAAAATCCTTGCATCCGGGGATTACACGAATATCGCCAGGGCGAGTAGACACGTTCGTGGACCCTACATGAAAAGTTAGTAAAAAAGTACTAATTGAAAAGTAAAATTGCGCGGAAGCATTCGTTGTGCGATAATTAAAGTAGTGGTGGTCGATATAAGATATCTACGCAGTTTAAATGTTTCGGTGCGACATTATCTCTTCTTGGAGTCGAGATATTTCGAGTTAAAGTCAAATAGTCTACCGACGCCGAACAAAGATACAAAGAAAAAAATATATAATACTGCATAAAATCTACGACTTCGAAGAAAAAGGTGCCGAGATATCAACGAAATATTATTTCGAGGCTAAATTCTACCAAAGAGAGTCCTCCCAGTAAGAAAATTTGGTCGTTTACAGTTTTGGCGGTAAAAAGTTCACCAGTTCCCGGCAATTTCTCGCTGCTCCTGCGTGATTGGCAAACAACCAAGCAGGAGGCTGCAAGAAAAACCAATAGAATTGTAGGGTGGGAAGGTAAAGCGCCAATCAGTTACTTTCGAATTTTTGTCAGGTAGGTATTTAAAAGAAAAAGAAAATATATAATTGAATTTTAAACTGTGCTCTTAAAGCATTTATAAATCAATTTCAAAATAAGATATCCCTTAATTCACAAAACAAATTAGAAAATACTAAAGTTATCGTTATTAAATTAGTATATTGTAAATAAAGATTGCTTACTCTATATTATTATAACCATAAAAACGTCTATGCATACGACGTGTTGACATAACCTCAGTACTCATTTTTGACATAACTCACTTGTACTTATGTTTATGCATTTACCTCGTTAATTCCCTCAAAGATATAGTATAATATTGCTTCATATTTGGATTTTATTTCTGTTGTTTAAATTTTTTTATGTATGTGCATTTAATTGTTTGTTGTGGATTCTGACAGCCAATTTTATTAAAGATTAATTTAATTTACGAGCATCTTTTTTTAAATTTCTCCCTGAACAACACTCTGTTGACAACAATTAAGAAAATTAAATACCTTGTTCAGTACACCTGACACGTCATTAAGAAAAACTGGTAAGTACTAAGAAAGAATAAGATTATGTAACATATGACACGAGAACCCCCCTTTGTAGAAGACAGATCACTTTCATGTTAGTCCGGAGCACAAACATAAATAATATAAGTTATATCCAAACTCTGAGTTATATGTATTTAAAGAAACCCAGAACGTTTAATTTTGATACAAATTATATTGTTAAAGCGGTTTGCATATAATTTAAAACATAAATATACGCTTCTCCTATATTTTTCTTACTTCTAATTTTTTATCATCATTACTATTATTATTTTTATTATCATTTGCATTCGGGGGAAGTGGTCTTTTATAATATATATATATATATATATATATATATATATATATATATATATATATGGATACCAACACTCAAACAATCACATACAATATGTATTGTCCCATGTGCTCTGTGCCGTAAAATATACGAGGGTGGTCTGAAAACTTAGGTAACTAGTACAAATGAAGATACTTTATTCCATTTTTTACATATATTTTTCGACGTAGTCCCCTCCCAATTCGATGCACTTGTTCCAACGATGTTCAAGTCGTTTAAGGCCTTTACTTTAATAGGTCGAATCAAACGGCGCAAAATAATCATTTGTTGCCGCAATCACCTCCTCATTAGATGAAAATCGCTTTCCATCTAGCCATTTTTTCGAGTTGGGAAACAAGAAAGACTCAGATAGAGCTAAACCTGAACTGTAAGGTGCATGACGAAGGATTTTGAATCGCAGTTCGAATAATTTTGTCACGACAATGTTCGATGCATGAGAGTTGTCATGATGAAACAAAACTATCTTTTGTGTTAAATGCGGTCGTCTTTCCTTTAATTTTTCATTCAGCTGGTCCAATAACGACGCATAGTACTCGCCTGTAATTGTCCTGCCCTTTTGCAGAAAATCTATGAAGACAACACCACGAACATCTCAAAATATGGTGGCCATAACTTTGTTAGTTGATGGAACTACTTTTTCTTCCTTCAGTGCACTGCAATCGGCTTCTTCCAATTGTTTAGTTTGAACTTTTGTTTCAGGCGCATAGTGGTGCATTCACGTTTCGTCAAGAAAGGATTATGCTTAAAAACGGTCAAACAGTACTCAGAAGTTGTTACGCGCATACGTTTCTGGTCGAAACATAGCAGACGTGGCACCCATTTGGCTGAGAGCTTTCCCATACCCAAGAGTTCATGTAAGATATGACTAACACGTTCTTTAGATGTACCTATAGTGTCTGCTATCTCACTCACCTTTAATAGACAATCATTTAAAACAAGATCTAGAACTTTGTGATTATTTTGTCAGTGGTAGCTTCTTTCGAACGTCCGGCTCTTGGTTCATATTCGGTGTTCCTACAGCCACTGTCCTAAATGATAGCACATAGTTGCCACAGTTGTTGTCGTGCGCTAAGGCGTATCCATTTGGGCAAAAAACGAATTGTAATGTATGATGAGTAATATTTCACCTAGTCCTATTCAGAGATGAAGGCAAACGACGGCTTTTATATCGACGACATAGAAAATACACCAGACAATGTCAAATTCGAAGGTAAATCTAACTTTGAGGACAAAATTTTAGTGTGGTGTGCCATTTCTGAGTCTGGACTTATCTCGCAGCCGTACATTAGTCCCTGCACAACTTTACATTCGAAGATGCCTTTCATAAAAACTGCTTTTGTTTTAAATACACATCATGGCAATGATGATATCATGTTTTGGCCTGAGAGTTACTAGAGACTGGTATAACGCAAATAACATAAACTGTTTTTCTAAATTAGATAATCTTCTCAATGTGCCTCAGGTTCGGCCAATAGAGGAATTTTGGTCAATATTAGCCAGAAAAGTGTATGAAAATGGATGGGAAGTTGCAAATGAAGACCAATACGACGTCGAATTTTTCAAAAAAGCGAGAAATTGACCCTTTTGTTGTCCAGAGGATTAAGGTACAAGTCAGAAGAAAACTGAGGACCATCGAAGATAATGGCCCACTATCAATAATTTTAAGATTAAGTGTTTATTGTTGTATTTATTATTAATTGTTGTAATACATACGGGACCATACGTTATTTGCATAATTGGAGCTCTAATTTAAATGAAATGGAACTTTTTGAATCAATAAGATTACTAGGTAAAATTACTGGAATTATACTTCTCTCTGCTTGGGGACCTTCAGAGGGTATTTGGGAGGAGTATTGAATGAAGATAAATTTCTTGATAAAGTCGGAATATTAATTAATCTATTAACTACTGAAAAAATCAATGAGTGGAACAGTAATACGAAGAGCAGTGAAGATTGGTGGATTGAACTCTTCAAGTGGCTGTCTGCAGATAATCTCAAGTTAATTGATTTGTAAATGTTATGTGAGTTTGGGTTTGTCTGACCGTTACTGAACGATTATTTTCCATCACTGGTTTTAAAAGAAGTCTCAAATGAGTATGTCTAACAAAACAATATTTCCTAAATCAATATTGAGTTCCGAAAAATATTGGTACACAAAATCAAAAGCTGAAGAAGATATTACTAGTTCGATATCACTAGCACTATCTTCTTCTGCTTTTTATTTTGTGTACCAATTATAGGACGTCAATTGAAAATTCCTAATGGAATATAAATAAATTCATTTGCTATTGTAATATTGTTATTATATTATATTTTTGCCTGATTATGTCAAGATTTTGTTATGTTTCAAGTATTACTCAATAAAAATTTTATATATTTTATATGATTTGGTATTTCATTTAATCTAGGGAACTTTTTTTTAATATTTCGCAAATTTTTATAAAATTTGCAAGAGAAACTTTTCTATAAAAAAATATTATCACCGTAACTATAACGGCCATAAATCGCATACCTACATATTTATTTGGAATTTCACATGATTCTAATCTTGGTCCCCTCTGATTTGTTCTCTTTATTAAGAATGTCTTCGTTAATACATTTTTTTTTCTGAGTAAATTTTACTCAGACATCCTATTGATAGGACATATCCCAACAGAGCTCAAGAAATCTAAAATAATTGCAGTCCTGAAACTGAACAAACTAAAGAACCTACTTGAAAGTTTTCATCCGATAGCCTTCTTAAGTTCATATTATAAGTTTTTGGAAATATTACTATTAAACCGAGTTAGCCCATTGATATTGAAGTATATTCCAGTTAGACAGGTTGGTTTCAGACCCAACCGTAGTTGTGTTGACCAGATGCTGAGTTTAAAACGCAGATTGAGGCGGGGTTTCAAAAACGGTTGAAGACAACTGTGGTATATGTTGACCTGACTGCAGCGTATGATACGGTCTAGACAAAAGGCCTTCTCTACAAATTTCTCAACGTAGTATCATGCAGCAGAATAGCATCTTTAATAAACGATATGCTTTGCGACAGGCCCTTTCAAATAATAACAGGAGAGAGCAAGTGTAAAATGAGGTATATTAATAATGGATTGCCTCAAGGATCGGTACTTGCACCTGTCCTGTTTAACCTGTATATGTCTGACATGCCACACATAAAGTTAAAAAAGTTCGAATATTTCGGTGCTCTTACATCCCGGAGTAAAATCACAGAGATAACTAATAGCATACTTTCAGAGGACCTCTCTGTGCCGGGAGAATACTTCGCCGACTGTAGATTAATCCATTAGATGAATAAAAGAGAAGTGTCGTCTTTTCACTTCAAGAATAAACAGGGACGTCTAGAGACGCAAGTGTATTTCAATAACAACTTGTTACTTCGTGCTTAAGCCAAATATCTAGGAGTAACAATGGATCGAACACTTTCATAGCAAAAACATTTATAGAACACCGCAGCTAAAATAAATACTAGAAATAACATAATGCACAAACTCTACGGCACTGCTTAGGGCGTGAACACATCTACCCTTAAAACGTAAGCTCTTAGGCTTGTGTGTAGTCAAATACTGCGTCCCAGTCTGGCTTAACAGCTGCCACGCAAAGATGATCAACATCAAACCTTACGAGATCATGAGAATAATTGGCGATTGTTTAAAAAGTACACCTCTACCCTGACTCCCTGTTTTAAGCTATAATGCACCGCCCACCATTCGGAGACAGGAAAGCCTGGTTAGAGAATATAACAAAATAATATCAAATCCTCACCTTCTAGTACACAATGATCTGTCTGATGTAGGCCTGTCCAGCTTGAGGTCTAGATCTCTCCCGTTACTGCTAGCAGAACAACTTATAGCAGAAAATTTCAACCCATATGATAAATGGAGAGTGTACTGGGATGCCTTGAAACTTGCTCAAACGACCCATATCACCGATCTTACCGTACCCTTACCAAGAATGGAGCTGCCCTGCAGAACGGCCCAAGGCATCTGCCGTGATTCATTTTATAAATGGGGACAGACTGAGACACAGTCTTACGAATGCGGAAAACCTTGCTAAATTATTCATTATATTACAGTTGAGTGCCGCCTTCCAGCATATGGAGGTGAGGTGAGTGACTTCTTTGAAGCCACTGACTCCATGTTGGACTGAATCAATGGTCTTGATTTTAGGAACTTTCTTCTGTGTAGATTTCAATCTACGTAAGCCATACGCTAAATAAATAATAAATAAATAAATATAAGATAGAGCTTTCAAAGTACTCAGAAACATCACATCCATACGATGGTAATATAGAGATAGGAAATAATCAAAGCAATGAGGATGGAATTATTATGAAATTTATGTTAACTTTTTCACATCATTCTTTGTAGTTTTTCAAATAAAATACAATATGAAATGAAGATAAATAAAGTAAATAAAAAATTTATCAAAAAATCGAAAGTATTTCCTAATATAGTTTATCAATTCGCCAAAGTCTTCATTTTGCTATAAAATTGAAAAATTAACTCAAGGTCACTTTTACCATTAAATAGCAACACATGAAAATCCGCAGCACGACAAATGCTCGCTTGTTTAACGATTCTTTAAATGCTGCAAATTTGGATTTAACCTTTTTCTCTGATGAAGTGTAAATTTACTTGTCAGGTTATATCAACTCACAGAAGTACCTTACTCTGTTAAAAGACAATCCTCAGGTCCTTGATAGAAATTGGTATTTGGATTCCGATTCGCATAGCACCTATTTTTTTAATGATACGGTAATGCTGATCGTTATAGATAAATGATTTTAGAGCCTTTTATCAATCAGCATAAACAACAATTAAATATTTTGATGCCAGACAAGTACTGCCAACAAGTACTGGTTTGTAGCTGGCTGATTCATCGCACTTTTGGATTTTTTCTCATTTGTAGATTTAAGGGACATTGTATTTCAAAAACAATTTCACCTTACTTACTATTTTACTGGGGTCAGGGAAGGTCGGATGCAAACAATATAAGGCAAAATTAAAATAACACGAATACGCCAAAAAAATATCGACAGTTAAGAAAACGCTTATAAAATTAAAATATAAACAATAGAGAATGATACTAGTATATAAGTGGCCCATAAAAACGAAAGCATTTTAAATAATACCAAAAATATTATTAAAAATTGGATGTGAAGAACACAATTCAAGTACATATTTGTGTGGACAGTTTCTATCTGTTACGACTGTGATTGTCCGATGGAAACCACTTGTCGTGAGGATGGCGCTGGTTGGTCTGGCGTTTGTGATGTTGACATTAGTCAATAGGTGCGCTGAGTTTTCTTCCATGCTTTCTTTTATGACTTAACTATATTTGTTTATCCCAGCATTATGCACTAACGAAGCTATATTAGGACGAAACATGTCTACATGTCACGATGACAATTTTTGTACAGGTATGTACTTGTATTGTATTCTCCACATCTAATTTTTAATAATATTTTTGATTACGCAAAATGTTTTTCTTTTATGTAAATGTTTCAAATTGTTTTTGTTATAAATTTTAAATTTTGTAAAACTGGCTCTATTTCTAATTTCCGATTATTTAATTTACATACTATAAAATACTGATTCCTTTAAAAGTAAAGTATATAATGATAGCATCGCTAATAATTGCAATGCTATTTTGATAGTTGGGTAGAAAACCAACTCAAGCACAATTCAATTAAAAAGCAATTTAGAATTAGTAATTGGAGAAAAGAAGGAAGTATGTACGTGAAAACTAAATTCTAGATTTTAAAATTTTAAAAATTGTGTAACGACAAGGCAACAGAACAGTTAATTTTGTTTTTCCCATGAAAAGTGATATTAATCAATAGACATGTTATTGAGACAATCAATTTATCATCATTGTGCCTGTTAAAATTGATGTTTGGGTTATTTCCAGCAACTGTCACATTGTATGTATACCATAACGTTAACCATATTTCGTGTACAGTTACAAAAAGTGCCACATACAATGGACGGTAATTTTTCAAATATACTCGTTCTATTCTATCCACATTCGTTTTGCATTATTATCAATTTAACTGTGAATATAGAGAAACATCAGTGTAAATGTTATAGGTATCTATAAAAGTAATATATACAATACATGGCACAAATGTATAAAAACTATATTTTCGCGGTCATAATAACGTATAATAATACTGTCATCTTACAAAACAGTTTCACTTCCATTAACAAATAGTAATAATTAATGGGTTATTAAAATGTTGCTGTACTGTATTCATTCCTAGTAGAATTATTATCTTATGAATTTGGAATACATATATTCGTATTAACAACAGCCACTGGCTGTTGAGAGAGATGCTATGAATGGGACACAAAAATTTATGAAATAAGAAAGCGACTTAACAAATTAGAAATTTTAATCGATAAAATTGTCACAACAGATAATCATGAAATATTTATATTGGGATAATTTCCAAAAACAAAAATATATGAGGCATGTGAAAATAAAGGTATAATTGCCCTTACGTCCTGGGCAGCAGATTTTGGAACATAAATTAATACGATGCTTCATACGAGGGGATATTCTTATTACCCATCTTATTATCTACCAAGCTATGAATTTAGGGCTTTATAAGAAAACCTACATGTTATTTTTCAACATATGATCCACTGACGAGAAACGTTGTCCATGCAGAAAATTAATTTAGGAAAGAGATAATAATCAGTGAGTGTCAAGTCCGGGTGTAGTGTGGAAGTTCTATCTCTATGAAGCCGTAGTCGCTGATTATTTATCGGATTTGGGGAGCTTTATGAATTTTGCAATTGTCATGAAGCAGCACAATATTTTGAGCAAAATTTTGGGATCTTTAATGCTGTGTGGTAGTTTTCAAATTTCGGATTTTTCGCTTATAAACTTCTCCTGTAATTGTAGACCATTTATTGATGTATTCAGTTAACAAGATTCCTTCTGTATCTCAAAACACCGTCGCCATGAGTTTTCCAGATGAATTTTGCGTCCTTGGATTTCTTGGTGGTGGGGATACTTTGTGGATCTACTGAATAGATTCTTGTTTTGTCGGTGGGTTCTAGTGATATACCTGTGTCTCATCACCATTTATAATTTTCGAAAAAAAGGTTTTCATCGTCAGCTAAAATCCTCAAGTTTCGTCACAAATTTGTTCCCGACACAATTTTTGTTCGGAATTAAGCAATCTGAAATGCCATTGTGTTGACATTTTGTTCATTTAAAAATCATCTTGCAAAAGTTTTCCCACTTCAACAGCAATAATTGACAACTTCCGCCTTCGATCTACTAAGACCTCTTCCGACTTTCTTGATGTCTTCCTTAGTTCTTGCTTCGATAGTCTTTCCCATCTTAGAACGATTTGAATTTATTCCCTACCACATCTAAATTGTTTAGACCAAATTTTATTATAAAATATAAGGACACATCTTGCTTATACAGATTAATATGTCTCTGATGAATATTTTTGGATCCACTTCTTTCTTTCGTCAAGAATTTTAACACGTCTCTGAATTTAATTCATTTCTTGTTAAATAAGGTTCTGTGAAAACAACAAAATTCTCCGAATTTTGATTAAACTTGATCAGTCCAAATGTGACCGCTATTTGACAGCAAAAGCTTGCTATTGTCGATTTTTTCATGGCTAGGTAGATAATATCTATCCTCGTATGTTCGAAGACAAGAATCAGTATATATTCATTAATTTGCTGACATTGTCACTTAATGTCATTCTGTAAATTGTCTATGTTGCCAAATGGAGTTTTGAAAATTGAATTTTTAAATAAGAAAATACAAAATAATCTTAAGGGTGTTAAATCGCACGATCTTGGAAGAGATAAGGTTGCTAATAATAAGTTAATGAAAAAATTTTGGATAAGATAATGTTGCTACTAATAAGTTAATGAAAAGATGTTGGCAGGCATTCCAGAGTAGCTTGTGCAACATATGGTCTATCAGAATCTTGTTGAAAATAACCAATTCGAAGTTCATTATCATGTAATTTGTTTACAAATGGTTCTGGGATATTGTTGCTATAGTTTTCTTTGTAAATATTTCCTTTAAAAATATTGGACCAATGATTTTTTCTTCTGGACATAGCTCTGGACTGGCTACAGCAGTTTTGCAAAAATAATGATGATTTTTAACATTCTGGGAATTGACATGTTCATTTACTTGAATTCATGCTTCGTTTGTAAAAATATTTTATTCAATACTTCGTCATTACTACTTTTGGTATTAAATCAATAGAAATATGTAATTTATACTATCTTTATACTATCTGGAGAAAACAGCTCATTGTACATTTTTAATTTATAATGTTGCGTTTGAAGCTTCTTCATAAGAAAAATATGAGAATCGACAAATAGTTTTCTATGCTTAAATTTAATTGTTGAGATAGCTGTCATATAGAAATAGTAACAGCTTCAGGACTATATTTCGTGCTAGTTCGATAATATTTTTACGACGTAGTCTTCTCATCGATGGTGTGTGCGGAAAAGTATTATCAACGATGAAATTTGGAAATCTTTGTCGAAATTCTTTTCTACAATCATTCACAGATTAATACCAATTTCCAGTTTAGGTGTGCTGGTCATTGCGGAAATAACACTTACTTTTTTTTTACATAGGAGCAAGCATTTTATTCAAAAATAATTAAAAAATATTTAACTTCAGTTTTATTTATGTCAATTAATTTTTAACTTATGATATTTAAGAAAATATAGTATGGATCTAATACATACATACATTGCCTAGTCCATAGCCGCTCGAGACGTAAATACTTTTTGAACACTCGTTACAAGAAAATGTACACTTCTTCTGTTCCAAATTAAAGACATGACATATATTTTTAACTATCAACTTATCCTACATTCATACATTTAGTTAATTTATGTTTCTACTTGCAAATTATTGGAATTTTTGATGCGCATGTCCAACATATCAGCGACATTGAGTTTGTAACCTCTTTATTATGCACTTTTGTTATTAATAAACTAGTATGCTGACATTGTATGATATTCTATACTTATTTCTCTGATTTTTTTATGGTATACATAGATCTTTCCTCGTCAACAGAGTTTTTTTTTCTTGTACAACAATATGTTTAGTTTCTGTCTTTTGTTATGTTGATTTTGAATAAGGTTCAAAATTTGCTACATCACGTCAGAATTTTGAGATATTTTCTTAAATAGCTTTTTAAAAAAAACGCATTAAATTTTACTAAATTTCAAAGTTACTTTTATATAAGAAATATACTACTAAAAATGTTGTTCTGTCGAATATTGTGTGGACATGTCTGAACATGTCCTTGCATGTTTCCTACGTCAGAGCACTTAAACCACGCCAATTTTTGCTCTGGAACCAATCAAATTAAGAATTGGTAGATATCTGGCAATGTGGGTATATACAGAGCTACACACGGATCTTTCGATTAATTCATTCTCACTGCGACCTCTGTTACAGCAGCATCGCAGTTGAGAACACCGACGGCGATACATCGTCATACGAACCCGGAAGAAATGTCCGGACGATATATTACCAAAACTATTACGAACCTAGCTCTTAGCCCCAGCTTTAAAAGAAGATGCACTCCGCAGCAACGGCAGGATTCGGAAACCATCATCAATCAAACAACGGAGGAAGAGGATATTCAAAACCTCTTACTAAAACAACCGCAAATATTCATTGTTGATCCCGACGGGCCGACGGCAACATCAGAAATATTAGAATTGCCAAAAGAAGAAGCAAGCCCGGTAAACCCGTTCACCGTCGAACTCCTAAACGTTTTTACAATTCCGAAGAAAACGTCAAAAAAAAAAACCGAGCACGAAAATACACCAATTGAAACAAAAAACTCATTCAGCGCACTCGAAAAAACAAACGCCGAGGAAAAGATGGAAGAAGAAACCGAACTTACTCCACAACCATCAACTTCATACAACAGCACTCCCAGGGTAAGCGATAAGACATACACTACACAAAACACAAAAACTGAAACAAAAAAACACACAAATTCGCACCAATTATTATAACCGAAAAAGAGCAATGGTCACACATACGACACATACTCAAAACACACAGCATTAACACCGTACAAAGCAAACTCGTGAAACCAGGAATACATATCGAACCGACAACTGACGAAGACTACCGAAAACTTAAACACATACTCGACAACGAACAAATTCAATTTTACACTTTTCAATTGAGAAGCGAAAAGACACTAACGGTAGTTATTACATTCGACAAACTGAACAAACGAACAAATACAATACTTCGTAACACAAACACAGACAATAATAACACTTTACAATAAAACACATTAAACACACACACACAACTGAAACGCAAAAAAATGTGATGATGACCAACAAACGAACACACATGACTTAAACGCAAAAACGCGACTGACACACAGACTGCACATACAAAACACAGGACCGCACAAAAAACACAACAACGCACGATTATTAATCAGACTCAAACACATCACAACCCTGGGAGATACGAAACAATGGAGTGGAAATGGAGGCAATCTTCGACCACGAAATAAAATTCAACGACTCATACACATCTTTCGATTCAATGTAAGTCGGTTTGTGATAATTGAACGTCTTTTTATTTCATAATGTCGCGTACGCGTATAAATAATTCAAACAGTTTCTGTTATGTATATGGAAAATTCTCAACCCACTAGTATAAGCGGAACATGATATTTTTAATAGAAAAGTTATATTTTCACTGTTTTGGCTTAAACATTGAACATCAAGGCAAAATAGACTCAAAGCATTTACTGCGCGCGCTGTGCTGTTACTCTGAGGGGTTGGTCAAACGGAAAGAATAGTGCTATGCCATTTGCAAGAGTTATGATTTGGCGTGAACAAACGGACCATTCGACTGATTGCTACTTTTGCTGCACTAAAACTGTCGGGTTTTTCAACAAAAATTTGAAAAATATTAGTTATGCTAGTGTGCCCTCTGCTGCTCGTCCAGTACCTCATGTGGAATCCTTGCCAGTACCAAGACCCCATGTTCTGAGTGAAAAATATGATGTTACAGAACCAGAAGAAGCAAGTGTCAAGTTATAAAGCAGCGATGCTGAATATTTGCTATCTGAAGAGGATGGACAATGCCTAATAAATCATCTTATTCGGATCTTATTGGAGACCCGAATTTGTAAAAAACTAAAGTAGAAATACTAGGATAGAAACTGTTAGTTTCAGGCACACATATTTCTGTGTATCGTAATCGTCAGAAAGAACTATTGCAGTATTTTTCAACGTTGTTGCAATACTACTCAGTTTACAACTAGGGTACACAAAGAATTGATGCGCTCTTTGTAAATGGAACAGTCGATCAAGAAATTTCCACTACATTGTTAAAGAATGACCAGTCAGGGTTCAGTATATTCCTGGACGAAAAAATATACTTCATAAGTCACTAGTTGAACCTGATAAAATACTTCTATCGCTATTGCATATAAAATTAGGTTTGATGAAAAATTTCGTGACAGCAATGGATAAAGATAGCCGTGGATTCCAATACCTTAAACAAAAATTTCGCAAAATTTAAAGAGGGAATTTTTGTAGAACCCCAAATTAACTTCTAAAACAAGATAAAAAATTTGAAGAAACCCTGAAAGAAACTGACTCGGAGAGTGTTGCAATTGTTGTCAATACATTGGACATCTTTTATGCTTACGTTCAAGTTGACTGCTTTGCTTTTAAAGTGAAATAATGTGAATCGAATCGTATCCGTCTTTTGACTCTTTAGTTAATTATTGTCATTGGCGCCTAATACAAAAACTAAGAGCGGAAATTACGTTGGCTTTACAACAGAAAGAGAAAGGTTTGTCGGATTTAGTAAAGATAAAAAAGTAGTGAATTAATTACTTTGTGTAGAGGAGGTATATATTTTGTTTGATTAAATGTTAAAATATAGGATAATCCATGCTTTTCTGAATTTCGAATTTGTTTTAATTTAACGAAGTGTGGTTTTTTAGTTCGACCGCGGGCATTAGCGCATAAATATGTCAAATCAAAGTGATCAATTTAAAAATCTGGTTTTCACAGAATAAAGAAGATTTCTATTAGTGTCTCAAAGAATATTTAAAGGCAGTTTAATGAAACTACCTAGTTTACTATTTTTTTTTTTACGATTTCACTCTAAATTAAAATATGGACCATAAAAATCCTAGTAATTACATTAAGCACCATTAAAATTTTAGTATATGGTACTACGATATGCCTATGTCGCTGATACGTAAACTTTACTTTACAACTGATCTTAGAAATTGTTTTGTAGACGACTTCTGCCTTTTGTAAGTAGTTTAGAACATCTTATCACTAAATTTCTGTCTCCGTCCATAACCTTTATAGTGTGTATATGGGTTTGTTTGTACTCAGTCGTTAGAAATGAAGTTGTTGAATATTTGTTAGTATAAATTTTAACGTACGATGGTTTCACGTAATTCTAAAGTGTATGTATACTGACTTTCAAAAAAATTCGAACTCCCAGTAGAGTCGATCGATTTGAATAAAATTTATACATAATATTTGTTTAATCAAACTTAAGAAGTTATTACATTTTCAAACTAAAATATTAAAAAATAACAATGTTATTTAATATTGAGTGGGTTCGCCGCGGTTTCATATGCATTAGATAAGTCTTCAAGGCATGCTTGAAATTAAATGATTTATGGTGTCTTGGGGAATGACAATCCAGGCTTCTTGAATTCGGTGGTGAAGGTCAAGCAGGTTATTTGGTAGGTGGATTAAATTACCCAGTCGAGTACCGATCATATCCCACACATCTTCAATTGGTGACAAGTCCAGGGAGGGAGAAGGCCATGGTAACAGTGTTACGTTATTTTCTTGTGAAAATTTTGTAGTAACCCTTTTTGTATAAGGACGTGCGTTATCTTGTTGGAAAAGGGGTTGAATTAACGTTCGTAATTATAGCTGCAATATGTTTCGAATGTAATAATTTGCATTCAAATTTCTGTCAATAAAAACTTCTACCGTATGTTATCGCACCCCATATCGTCACGCCCGGTATAAGGGCTGTATGCCATTCCACAGCAAATTCTAAATTTCTGCGTCTACCACTCAATCCGAGCAGCAGGATGTCGAGGTGTCAGTGGGAGACATAAAAATGGTCTATACGAACGAAGCCCAAAAGCGCGTTTTCTACGATATATGGTTGCCAAATAGACTCTATGCTGTAAACTCCCTGTAAACTCCCAACTAAGCATTTCCAATTGACAGGATTGTGGAAACGCGTGTTTGTTCTGGAAAAGTCAAGATTACAGTTATGGGATTCTTCGTAGGCTCAGGATATTGAATCGGGTATTTTCTTGGAATACAGAAACGTTTGGAATTTATGCTTTATTTTAAATGAATACTTATTTTTTTGTAAACGTTTTAACACTGGATCAGGTTAGTAACACTTGTATTTCTGGTTTTATGAATTTATAAAGTCGGAACGCAAAACTATACGTGATAAGGTTTTGTATAAAAAGACACCAACCCTTAATTTTTTTATTATTCCACGACCTCTTATTTACTTGTTCAAATTAATATTATTTATACTTGTATTTATTTTAAATGTTTTATTTTAAGTAATATTCAATATTTTATTGTTTTAAAACTAGGCTTTCTTTTTTGTATTTACTTCCTATTTTCGAACGTTAATTGCATTTCAAATTGACCTTTACTCTAGCTATATGTGCGGTACAATGTTTTCAAAATATCATTCATAAATTAAATTATTCGAATTAGTTATAAAAACGGGTTTTCGTTTGATGTAAATAATGATTGAAATAAAGTTAATAAAATATATAATAAATTTAGGAAACTATAAATGACATTAAAGTATCAATATAACTAATTTGAACATTATACTATATTGTATAGGAGTTAACCAAAATTAAATGTACAAACTTAATTTAAATAAATATTTTTAAAGTAAATACATATTATGAGTTAATTCCTGTTTTATTTGCAAATTTTAGGCCTATGTTGCGATCTTAAAATTTATTTTATGCAGGGTTGTCAACTGTTGCAAAAATATTTAGACTCTTTATTAGAGTAGTATAATAGTAATAAAATATACTTAAACTTGTCCATGTGTAGAATTATTTATTTTTCTAGAAAGGTTTCAGCAATAGCTCTGAATTAATATTTAGTAATTAATTATTCAGTGGAGTGCGTAGACGTGGCGAAAGACGTGAGATTTGACGCAAGCTTACTATTTTAATTCAATTTATTCGATGATTGTTAGAATCATGAAATTTTGTGGCTTCATTAGAAAAGTTGTTATGACTTTTCTGATATTTTATCCCTTATTATTTAAAACTTTGGTTAGATTAATAATGGGATAAGAAGAAAAATGGTGAATTTTATTCTATTTAAACTAAATATTGATCTGTGACAGAATGAAGAAGAGTATTAGAGTAATTAGAGAATTAAGTCTTGATTTATATAATATTGGCACAGATTGTCTAGATTTAGTCTCTTTGATGCCTTTCCGCGATCGATCCTAGTATATAGTAGAAATAATATTAATAATTTTATCGAGCTAAGAGCACTTCAATTCACCGTAGATATTACAAGAAAAAATAGAGCTTTTCCTAAAGCGATTTTCAATATAAAATCATAACTTGAGTTTCAATAATTGCATTTATTTTAAGTTTGGGCGAAGTTCTGTGTGATCTAACGAAACGTCATCATCAATAATGTACGTATATACACATACGTTCTCACACACGTAACTGAAACATATTGTTTTTTCGAAATTGGCCCATAAATTCACATTTTATAAATCGAGATGGCGTGCGCTCACGCTAGACACGGTCCCAGATCAGCGGGGCGTCCCGACATAATTTCAAGATTACCCCGGCCCCGCGGATACTTAAGTAAATAAACGTCTCGCTCGTACAACACTGTCATATTTCATTCGCTTTATGTCTGTATTCCGAACAATTTAATCAATAATCGGCACGAAATAAAAACATAAACACATGTCACAGTCACCATATACCGGTTGCAGGTTCTGGTCTTTTTGTTATTACGAACTGCTTATTGCATTACATTTTCACCAGCACGCATAGTCTACCAATATGGGTCGTCAAAATTAGGTATTTATTGAGCGATGTGTTCAATTTAATGTCAAGAGAGTTTTAAACATTCATATATGAATGGGAGATGGGAGATATTTATGCGTAATGGTAATAATAATACAAGGATAATTTGGCGGGAGAGTGATACCTTGAGAGAAATACCTTGTTTTAGGGTAAAAAATATATTTTATTTTTCAACATAATTTTCATCTAATTCTATTCTCTTAAACCAGGGACTTTTCACTTTGCTTTAAGTCCTATGCAAAGTAATATTTTGAAAGCCCGCTAAAATAGGAATTCGTTGCCGGTATCAGCTTCTTATTTTCACCGAATCTCTTTCCACCAAGCCATTTTGTCAAGTTTTGGAACAAGAATCACTCGGAGCTAGATTTAGTGAATATAGTGGATGGAGTAGCAATACGTATCCTAATTCGACAAATTTGAAGATTGCTGCAGCGGATGAATGAGAAAGCGCGTTATCCTGATGGAAAGTTTTTTTAATAAATGCGGTTATGTTTCTTTCAGCAGCATCGAAACGTGTCGGTACATCAGCATAATATTGCCCAGTTATTGCAATTCGCTTTTGCAAATAGACAATAAAGGTTACGCTTTTGAAATTCCAATAAATCGTGGCCATAATCTTATTGGTAGCTTTCGCCTTATTCGGAGCACGTTTCGCAGTTCGACTACGTTTGAACTTGCCCATACAATCATTTGAAATTGTAACACGGTTTCGTATTGACTCAACAATAAGCACCCATAATGCGTTAAAATATTGTAAACTCGTTTGATTGAGATGTTAACAGGATTAGGTATACTACACAGTTTTATTCGCTCTTACAATGGTATGAGCTTTATCAATTATTTCTGGAGAAGTTACTATATAAATAAATAAAGGCTACGGACACTCATAATTTTCTGTGCACATATGCCCACTTTCAAAGTTAGTGAGCCACTTACAAATTATGCCGTGGGAATGAGTGATACATCATAATATTTATGTAAATTTTCTTCAGTACTTTTTATGTGGGAAACTCATTAAGTTTTCTACATAAAAAGTACTGTTTAGGTAACACACTAATTTTTTTTCTCCATATTAATACAAAAATAACAAATAGTTTGCTTTGAACGATTGTAGACACTTTATTCCGTGCGTTTCCTATTTAACTATAACCAGTGCGACCTGCTTACCTAATACGAATGCCTCGAAGATTTTAGGTTGATATGCAAGCCAGTTTAGAGGCGAGCTAGGGATAGGTTCTTTTTAAAATAAGCGCCACCGTGTTTATAATCTCAACCTGTACAGCTAACACAGAAGTTGACGAAAGGTAAGTCAAATAAAGGGAACAACCATGCAATAATCAACAGAAATAAAACCCAAGGTTGGATAATAACAACATGGTGTGGTTTATTAGATCATAAACAAGTTCTAACTAAATATTTCAAAGCCAGGTATGTAGTAAAAAAAAATAAAAATAAAGAAATAAAATAAAACAGTTACATAGTTCTCTGAGTAATTGTGTGAAATTAACTAATTAATCATTAATTCAAAATTCTAGGATTAGAATTACGTGAACCAACTAAATTTAGACATTAATTTTAATATAAAGAATTATCTTAGAATAAATTTTTATAGCGATAAAGAAGAAAAAACGTTAGTGAACTATTACTTATACACAAAAAAAAACAACTACATAGGAAGAAATGCTTATAGCGATGAAACGTACGTAATTTAAATTTTATAGAAGTTTAAATAACAATAATTAAATAAATTCTTTTAAAAAATTACATGGGTCACGTAAAAAAAACATAATTAAATAGAATTTGCCAATACATAACTAATTAGACCACCTTTATAGGCTGTTTAAATGAAAATTCTTTCTTTGGAGACTGTGCTTAAGTAAAAAACTTAAAAAAAGTATATAACCCCTTACCACAATTATTAATCGTATCCTAAATACGTATTTCGACAACTAAGTTGTCATCGTCAGTAGGTAAAAACCACTAATTAAAAAGTCGCACATTGGGAACAGTAAAGCGAGAGAACCGCTTAATGCAATAACTACTTTACACCGCGTCCACGTATAGACTAATTTTAAACATGCCATTCTAAGCTACGGGAGGTCGAAAAAACACTTATCCCTAAGGTCCTATCAAAGGGAAACGGCAATAAATATGTCCCAATAACTAAAATTTTAAAAACGACGATGACACAGTTAGGGTAATAAAAATGAAAAGAGACAGCTGAAAGAGATCGGTGACCTGTCGCTATTCATTGAATTATATTTATTTTTCGCGATATGTATACTTTCATAAGCATCAAGTTCGTGGGGTTTATTAATTCCATTTACTAACTTCAACCCTGTAATCGATACATTGTGCAGTGTGCTCAAAGCGTGGTATGCGACATTCGATTTATCCGGCTATTGTATTTAATATGTGATAAGTGTTCTTTAAAACGGGTTATTATTGGTCGTTTAGTTTGGCCTATACATTTCAAATTATAATCCTTGCAACTAATTTCGTATATATCTGATTTCGAATTGAGATTAACTCTATCTTTAGTATTCCCTAGGAGACTTTTGATACCTGGAGACCTCTTTCTTTCACAACATTATTAATGTTTTTCGTGACGGGGTGGTATGGTAAACACATGTACTTTTTCTCCTGGTTACTTTGAGATATCAAACTTGTGGATTCGCGGATTGTATTTTTTATTATTGTTTTTCTAATTAATTTATTGATTATTTCTATGTCAAAGCCATTGTATGTCGCAATATTTTTAACGAAATCTAGTTCTATTTCATATCTCTCTTTTGTTAACGGAAAATTCAGTAACCGATTTACTAAGAAATTAAAGGAAGCTGTCTTATGTTGATAACTATGGTTTGAATCCGCGGTGATGAATCTATTAACATTGGTTTCTTTCCGGAAAATATCGATTTCTATTTTATGTTTATTTCTAATCAGTAAAGTATCCAAAAATGGTATCTTGCCATTGTGTTCCTTTTCCACTGTGAATTTAATCGTCGGAAATTTCAAATTTAATTGATTAACGAACATGTCTAATTCTCATTTCCATGTATCAAAAATCTCGTGAATGTCATCTACATACCTAATCCAGACTCTCGGGAAATATTTAGCGTTATTTTTATCCGAGAATTTTAGTGAGTTAGAAATAGAAAGGTATAAAATACTGTTTGCCAAGCCGTCAGATTCCTATGGAACAGGTGATTGCAAGTATTGAAACTTCGATTAAGTATTTTGAACAAGGGCCAAAAAACTTTATTCGAGAAGCTTGTAAAACCCAAATCGATAAGAATTTGCAGCAGCACAAACAGAAGTCAGTCAATAAAGAATGGAATATCATTAAAACTCTTAGATCGAAAGACTGCTTTACCTAAAAGCAGATAAAGGGAACAAGTTAGTAATTATGGACAAAACCGACTATTTTCAAAGAGACAAAAATTTAATTGCCGAAGGTCCGTATGTAGAAATCAAGAGAAATCCGTTACCTAAAATGATTAGTGACACAAAAGACGCGATTAAGAAATGTCCAATTTTAATAACTTCTACCCAAAAGTATAAATTGAATGTTAGTAATCCTGTAGTACCAAGAATGTATTGTTTACCGAAGATACATAAACCAGGTAACTCGATGAGACCTATAGTTTCAGGTATCAACTCACCGACTTACCTGATTTCCAAATGGTTAGTGAATGAATTTAAAAATCTACCCGTAAATCCAGAAAATATGTCAGTTAGTAATTCCTTAGAATTTGTTAAATTAATTAAAGATTGTGAACTGGAAACCGGGGAAATTTTAGTTTCATTCGATGTAACGTCTTTATTGCCCTCGGTACCTATTCCAGAGACTATGACATATTTAGAAAGCTTGCTCCACAAGAATAACATTGAACCTTCAAAAATAAAAGAATACATGAGATTGACAACCCTGTGCATGATGCAAAATTGTTTTCAAGTAGGAGAAAAATTTTATGAACAGAAACAAGGCACAACAATATATAACTTGTATTGTGTTCTTCACACCCCATTTTTAATAATATTTTATATTATTAAAAATACTTTTGTATTATACAAATTGGTGTGGTTTTTACCCACTCATGTATGTTTCAAATTATTTTGTTAGTAACATTGTAGATTTGTTGGCTGGGTTTTGAATTGTTCAATACTTTCTATATGCATTATTTTATATTCATAATTAGGCACATGACTACTATTAACTAAATAATTAGAAAAAGACAACTCGTTTTTTATTTATAAATGAATTATTACATTCTAATATATGTATATCGAAAATTTTTCCTGTTTGGCTAACACATGTACCATATATTAACTTACAGACTAGACTCCTGATTTTCTGCTACCCTATACTTTGTCCGTGTTATCTAATTTTAAATATATTTTGGAAGGGTATTATTTGTTTTGAAAGTTACTTTAAGAAATGAAAAGCGATATTGAAATTTGTTCCATTTTTTTGTGTTCCGTATCGTTATAAGAAGAACATAATTATTAATAGCCTCCTAATGTAGCCTTTTCTCAAAGCTATTTGAATATGCTAAAAATCCATGTCTATTATTCTTGAAAATAATCTACAGCACCCTTTTATAAACTTTCCTTCTATAAGATTGAAAGGTAAGCATTGTCAATTGAAAAGTTATGTCACTAAGAAAATGTATTGCTGACACGTTGATAAGTAAATATTAGTTGGCTCTTGATGGTACACTTTTGATAGAAAATGGTCTTAACGAGAAAATTTGTTTTGATGGCGATGATTATATTATTGTTAGACGAAAAACATGATTTTGAAATACAAAACTAATAATAATAATGACCTTCGTTACCCAACAGTTATCCTATTTACATGATAACAATTATGTATTTTTAATTATTCTTGTTCCCTGCATATTCGTATTAAAAAATAATAATAAAATTTAAAAGAAAAACATTGCTAATATTTGATCGGAGGATTTATTTCGCATCATGTGTACTTTAGCTAGGCTAGGCTAGATAGGCCATGCCTATCTAGCCGAAAGTTATAATCAGCCCCACGTGTAGAATAAAGGCCATATCACTTAAAGTTTAGATATTTAAAAAATCGTTTCTATAACTTTTCCGAAGCGATCCACTGGTCGATGTGAAATGGATACCACATAACTGCACCATACTCATTTACTACGAACATAAGCATAGTACAACTATCTAAGATCAATGCATTGCTAAACTCTCCATAAGTTCGTATCAAAAAACTTAAAGACTTAGAGGCAGCGTTTCAAATATAAAAATGTGGCTTGTGAAATGAAGTGACACGTCAAATAGAATCCCCAAGTCCTTTATTTCACATCTTCTAGGTATTACAATCTGACCTACATGATTAGGAAACCGAAGTGGGTTGTCAATTCTGGAATAGGTCACAATGGTACATTTGTCAATATTTGTTTTCTCTGTGCTACCAGCTTCAAGTTGTTGTCCAGCTCATTCCGATCAGCAGCACTAGCAATTTTCCTATAGATCTTCAGAATGCGTCCGATTCAATAAATGAAATATTCCTAATTAATTTAAAATCTTGTTAATAGATGTTGCAGACGGTTCTTGGTCAAACAGTGTATTTAGGTATGATTATTTTGACGTATCGATCGTTACGTTGCGTGAAAGCGTATTTACATCGTTTGCAGGATTTTAATAATCCAAGGCTTCGGCAGTCAATCTACTGCCGTTTTCAGGGTAGCTCTGAGAAGCTCTTGCAAAACTCATGTCTGGCTCGAATCTGACACGAGTACATTTCGCAATAATAAAATTGGGAAGACGATATATGTCAGACATGAGTTTGGTAACAACTGGCCTTTCTCAGGCTACCCTGAAGACGACAGTAGGTTGACTGCCGAAACGTCGGATTATTCAAATCCTATAAATGATGGAAATAGCCCAAACAACTACTTGATTAAAGCGTATTACACCAAGACTAACCTTAGGTGCGTAAGGCATCCAGTAACGACAAATTGTTTTGAATTTAACAGCAAACGGGAGCTCTATTTATATCGGCTGGTCAGAGGAAACAATGTTCTTGCTATTAGGGAAACTCTCAGAAGATACATTAAATTTACCATCTCTACAGCGTCGCATATGTATAAATTAGCTCAAATGTTTTGAACCATTCGTGTGTTGATGCGGTTATACATTATAAAATATGCACAATGCAACTCAGTTCACAGCTTTTGAGGTAGGGTTCGTCATAAGTTCTTTATAAATATTGGTGTTACAATGAAGTAATAGTTAACTCTACAAGGCGAAAATTCTTTAGACAGAAATAACGATTGTTTGTCTAATATTTTATTATTAAAGAAATATAGAATTTACTATTTAACACTGCTCATGCTACAGTTCACAGTATATTGGCTTGAACGATTATGATGGAGAAACTAACATTTTATATTTAACAGTTTTGCAATGTCGGACTTACACTGAAAGACGATTGTTTACTAGAAATCGTCAAAAGCTGTAGAGTTAACTCAGAATTTGTTGACTGTCTCAGTGTATAATATTATAGCTTTTGTCCATAATATGAAAAATCTATAACAGATCAAAATTATCTTGTCGTTTTTGTAGTAATTGTAGTAAATTTAAAGAGGAATATGATAATTTCTTACATGTTATTAAACACCTTATTTTGCCTTTTTGTGTGGTTAAACATTTTTGTTAGGACTGGATAATTAATTAATTTTTACATCATAGGCTTTGTTAAGTTGGGAGATTAAAATTGTGATAGCTACTGATTCCTTGTTTCGATTTTCTTCCTTTGTTTTCTGTGGTTCATTCTTTTTATAAAGTCGTTACGAAGGATACGATTACGCGAAGCGCGCGTCCTTGATTTTCGTCTAGGTTCGATTCCGTAGAACAAGTAACAATGGTTGTTAGGGTTATTAAGAAATTAACTTTATATAGACATGCTGACGGCTAAGCGTCGTGCACAAAAATCTAATTGTAGCTAGCAAAATAATTGCTCACGAATGCCCATTAAAATTAGAGAAAATTAAGAGATGTAACGTTTCTTTGCCTTTTTCACGGAGAAGGGACTCTACTGGCAAAGACGTCACTTGCTCCATAACAAAGAAAAATCCATAATACTAAAACCATCTAATTTAAAATTTAATGGCCAATATAAGTAAAAATGTAGTAGATTTACTCTCCACAAGAATATAGGTGTATATAAGTGTCCCGTATCGTTATGTTCAAATTTTAGGAGTGTAAAGTAGACTTCACTTCAAGTAACAAAAACGCAAAACTTGTATATCCATTTTTATTTGTTTCAAAGTTACAGATCTACGAATGTGATTGTCAGATCATGCAAAAAATGAAATCCTAAAGTCAATACAAACTAATTTATTTAAAAAAAGTTATACGATTCAATAACAGGCCTGTGCTTGTTAACGTCGCATAATAAAATGTTATCCTAAAATAAATTCTTGGAGATCTACAAAAAATAGTACTGGAAATTGATGTATGATAGAAGGTTCTTACTTATTTCGTAAGTGCTGAACCATGAATATCATACAATAAACAAATGTTCAGATGACTGTTAACGTTGCGTTTTTTAATAAAGGAGTACATTACGTTTCAGTTCATACAACAGCTTATTAGTAAGTGGACAAGTTTTCTTTATTCAAAATGCCTTACCGATTTTCTTCTCAAGAGTATGCGGACATGCATTTTGTGTATGGCTACTGTAACGGCAGTGCACGTCAAGCAGTTATTGACGGTTTCCCGATAGGCGCATTCCTCATTACAGAACGTTTCAGGAAGTACCCAGACAACTTCGGAAATGCGGACTGCGTGATTATCTTTTCGACCGAGGAGTAAATTTGCCAGCAGACTTAGAGGAACAAGCAGTAGCTATTGTTACAAGGGATCCAACTCTCAGTGTACGTCGAATCGCTAGACAACTAGGAACAACGGCGAATTTTAAAACGTGAGGGCTTATATCCATATCACTACCGCAGGAGACGGTTTGCTTGAGGCAGACTACTATGCTCCTCTAGTTTATTCTACCTCGATATTAAGACAGTCACGGCTTTATTTTAATTTCTGCAGAACAGTCCTCTGGACAGATGAATCTACATTCAGGAGAGTGGTGTTACAAATCTTAGAAGCCTGCACAGGTGGTCATCAGAAAATGTCAAAGCTATACGCCCATCTAAATTTCAACATGCATTTTCTATTAACATTCGGGCGGCCCTAATCGATGACTTGTTGATTGGTCCTGTCCTTCTTCCTGGGAGGTTAAATGCGGACAATTACCTTCAATTACTTATTGACGAACTGTCAGGTATTTTAGAGGATGTCCCACTGAATGTTCGACGAGACATGTGGTTTCACAAGGATGGGGCACCACCACATTTCGGAATTGCTGTCCGAAATTGGGTTAACGTCAATTATCCAAGATTGATTGGTCGAGGTGGTCCTGTTGCATGGCCACCCAGATCACCCGATCTTAATCCCCTTGACTTTTATTTATGAGGGTACACATAAATTTAGTCTACGCGCAAGTTTCGAACACAAGAGAAGAGTTGTTGTTGGATCGTATTCACTTGGCTGCCGAGCAAATCCGATAAAACAAGTATGAAATTCGGATAAGTACTCCTTGTTGGCTTACGGGCGCAAGCCTGGAGGTGGACATTTCGAAAATATTATAAATTGAACTTTTTTAAATGAAACCAGTTTTTATTGACATTAGGATTACATTTTTTTTTCATGATCTGACAATCACATTCATGGATCTGTAACTTTGAGACAAATAAAAATTGATATACAAGTTTTGCGTCTTTGTTATTCGAAATGAAGTCCTAAAATTTGAACATAATATATGTATGTAGGTACAGTCGCGAAGTTAGTCGATGTATTTATTGCTGTGTATGTGACACAATAACGGACACATTATGTTTATAAAGTTTGTTTCTATTAACTAAGTATATATCACTATACGAGGGGCTATTGATTACTATTTAATCTATCATATAAAAAACCACACGTTTCAATGCAAATTTTTAGTTATACAACATGGTCTGTCTTAAGACCAGCAGAAGTTGTCTTGGTTTGCAAACCACTCCTCAACGCCATATGACTATCATTTGTCGAAAATTTTTTACCTTTCAAATGTTTTTTTAACTTTAGGAATGAATAGCACTGGCCAACACGATTTTTGTTGACTTCTAAGCGAGACCTGTTTTTTACTAATTCGTGTGTGCTGAATTCGAAAATCATATTAGTTTTTGCGTATAGCGTCAAAATTAAATTGTATACTGTACTACGCTCTTTGAAGAATCACTAATGCGGCTAAGTAGTTACTTACACCAGACCTGTTACGATATAAAGAAAGTATAAAATTTAATAATTCATTTATTTATTTCAATACAATATTAGTCACGTGTATAGTACAAGTATTTACACAATAATCATTAAAAAAATAAAAGAGCATTTGTAAAAGGAAAACAATAATCCGGGAATAAATTTTCGTTTGTAGCACTTTCTGCTGTATATTTTGGTTTGGCAGTCCCTTTGAACACTCCAACAGTAGTCGGTCATCATATGAGGATCCCATCTTTCTTGGTACCGAGTCTCCATGATTTTTAAATCTTTATGAAACCTCTTGCCGTCTTTATCGGCACATAAATTTTCGGGAACCTATTAATATGACTATGAAGAAAATGAAGCTTTATGCTCATGTTACAACCTTGACGGTGAAATTTTTTAAGCTTCGTTTGCACTAGATCTGTCCAGACTTCTTCCTCAGCTTCGTTCATAGAGTTGATTAAATTTGGATCCCTCATTAAAGTTCTAATTTGAGGTCCATTAAATACCCCAGCTTTAATTCTTTCATAACTTAGTCGTGGAAACTTTTCATATATGTACTGAAAGCAGTGACCTTGCAAATCTAGAGCTTTAAAATATTGCTTCATAAGATCCAATGTGATGTGAATAGGTAGAAATATTATTTTTTCTCTGTCGACTAAAGGTCGACTTATAATATTCTTTTTCTATTTTGCGTTCGAAATGAACTCATTATGAAACCCAAAACAGTATCGAAATGAGCTTCATTTCGATACGCTTTTTTTCATTTTTCAATGTTGGCGTTGTTCGAATACAGAAATAAATATCATTGCTGTCATTTTAAGAATTTATGTACATTTGACAGATATGATATATGTCCGTATTTTACACAAACAACGTATGTTGTATACAATTGACAACAACATATATATGTTTCTATGTCACTTATGTTTATATTTTTAAATGAAACATCAAGTAATGTTAACGAAAATTAATAAATAGTATGTAATATAATATACTTCGCGGATAGCAAGATTTAAATTTGAAAATGTCAAGTATCAATGTGACCAACTGCATGCTTTATATAAAAATTAAACTCTGAACTTTCAAATTAAATAATTCCAATTTAAGCAATTTATTAATGTAAAAAACGCAAAATAGAAAAAATAGTATAAAAAACTCGTTTCATAAGGCCTTTTGCCGCACTCGCTCTTTAGAAAACTCGCCGCTATCGCGGCTCGTTTTCTAAACTGATCTCGTGCGGCAAAATGGTGCCTTATGAAACTTGTTTTTAATATACTATTTCCCCAACATCTAGGGATGTTCTGGGAAGCTAGTGTTTCTGAATCCAGTGTTGGTTTGTAGCTTGACTATTCTAGAAGCACAAAAATTTTGTATATCCTCTTTGAAAGCCAAGTAAAAAGTTTATCATTTTGAGATCCACACAGAAGACCCATTATGTCTGTATATTTTAGTAACTTTATTACCTATTCAATGTCGTCATATTTTTTCTTTTCTTTAATTGAACGGAGTATCCAATAGGAATTGAACAGAAAACACTGTGTAGTGTAGCATATTTGGGGCTTCCGCTAGAATTGTCGAAAAACGAATGCCACTCACTTGGGTCATATTGTACAATGCCAATTTTAGTTAGCAAACCTGGCATATTGTTGCAATAAACAAGTTTACACTCTTCTTTAAAATATTGCAGATCAGTTTCTTTGTTATGATAAAAAGTTATTTTCGTACTTTGGTCGAGTAAGTTCTATTCAGTTAATCTTGCAGTTCCGATGATTCCTTTGCCCCATATTCCTTACTAAATTCTGCTTGAATAAAACGTTGAGGTCCATCATTAGAAATTATATCTCCATAGTCACAATCTATATCTGAATCTTGCTCCTCAATGTCAGCTGTTATGTTTTCAACATACGAGTACTCAAGTGAAGGAAGCTTTTCATAAACTGGCATGGGTATTTCATCGGAATGAGGCACTGGTTGAATCATGGAGTCGATATTAGGTACAATTTTATTCTTATTCTTCTTATTACAACCGGAAGTCTGAACTAAACAAAAATAGCAATCGTCTCCGTGTTTGTTCGGTTCACGCCATATCATTGGAACGCCAAAAGCTGATTTCTGTCGTCTCCTTTTGCTCCATTTCCGCAAATTTTCCACATATGGTTAACACACATTATGTGGAGCCCATGACTTGTTCTGATCAGCAAGTCAAAATAAGCCAAATACATTTTATTAACAAAAGCAGTAATAGTTACCCTTTGACTGGGAACAGTGAAGCTGCCACAAATATAGTAGAACGAATCGGCACCATCTTCGAGTAGTAGACATGATGTAGTTTCTTCCCTAACAACTAATATATAACTAACGTTTTGTCATTACCCTTGCTTACTTTTAAATAGTCCTAAGTGATCAACACTTTCTAATAAAATCTCATTAAACCCTAATATGTTCACTTAATGAACAGGGTTAGCTTAATAGATTTTCATTTTGTAATTGTTTATTATTTAACAGGCCATTAAGTACTTAAATATTATCAGGTTCAAGTGTACATTATGCTAATGAGAAAAATGTATTTGGAATGTCTTTCAATTATTTGAACCATTAAGAATTTGCTACATTTACTTAACGATTTTCAAGAATTTTGAATTCGGCAAATCGGTAAAAAGAAGTGCCTTAGAAAGAAAACTTGACGTGATAGGGACAAATGGGTGACATGTTTGGCATTAGCGTACCAATATTGACCCTGCAGAACTCGCGCCATTCTGTGGAACGTGAGCCCTCACGCGTGAACATTTTTCTCACGCTTCATATTTTTTTTTATATAACGTCAGGATGCAAATAAAGCTAGTATTTATTAAGTCAAAATCAATATTTATTGTTTTTTTAAACATGTTATTTGCTTATAAAAGTTTAAAATCTCTAACATTTGCTAAGAAAATAAAAATAATAAAATTGTAATCGAAAATAAATTGCAAAAAATCCTGTATTCTCTAAAATGCTAATCACTCTGATCTGAGGAACTATTGACGTAGGAACATGAGGGACAGACATATTTGGCATGTTCTGTACAAATCACTTTATTGCACCTCTCGCAATGTGTCTTGCTTTTTCGATTTTTTCGGCTAGGACAAAACGCACAAAAACATGAGGCAACCTCTCGCACAACTGTTGATTCCTTCATGTTACAAATTTTTCGAATTCGGGTACGTAAACTCACCCGTTTCTGTTTTGAAGATCGATTTATCAAATGTGGTTTGATCAATTCTTGAGCCAACTCTTCAAATATAATCTGCGGTCTTGAATAATTTCGGTATTATTTTTATATATTATTTGAGAGTTGATACCGCCTATATTCAAAATTGAGAAAAATAATCTTAGAGGCCATCTACAACAGAACCTAGAGACAGAGTAAGTTGACTTCAGCTCATCTACAACATCGACTCCGCCTTTTGTCAAATTATAAAACATGATTATCTCCGGTTTTGAAGCATCTCCAGATTCTTCACCGATTTTATCATCAATATGAAATGTAGATAACATAGAAACAATTTTGTTTGGTTTCGGTTTGTATGAAACTAAAACCATAGGTTTGCAAAATGCAAATATGCTGCTATTTAGTGGTCTAATTTTAGTATTCAACATCAAAGGCGGTATCTCTTTTTTATTTTTTCTTAACGTTCCGACAATAGTTGTTTTCATTTGAATCATGTCTTTGGCTAGTGGTATAGATGTGAAATAGTTATCCATCGTAACGTTTCGGCCTGTGTTCAAAATTGGTTGCGTTATTCGTTTGACTACAGAGCTTGCCGAGTTATCCAATTTAAATGGGCCTTCAGGCTGTTTACCTGCATGAACTTCTAAGTTGCATGTATAAAACATTCTAGAATCTACTAAGGCCCATATCTTCAAACCATATTTTGCTGGCTTATTCGCGATGTACTGCCTGAATTTGCACCGGCCACGAAAATTTTCCAGCATTTCATCGACTGTGTTCACCAACTTGATAGTTGTTTAGACATTTCTCTGCAAATTGCTCGAATACTTGCCGAATTGGAGCTAAATTGTCATATTTCTTTCTTTCCACTCTGTCAGTTACGTTATCAAATCTAAGAGAGCGTAATAAAAGGTGAAATCTCTCTCTAGACATTGTAAGCTTGAAGCATTCTGGAGCCGCGCCATCGTCCGACCAGAGTTCCCGAGTGTTCAAATATTGAGCCTTTTTTATCCCAGCCATATATAATAGTCCAATGAGAGCATATATTTCTGTCTCATTTGTTGCACGACAATCCTTATCTCGCGTAAAATTTGGGCGTAACTTGTCTAGAAATATATTTGTACAGTTCACAATATGTCGAATCATATCAGGCGGAAAAAATAACTCCCAGCATTCACTTACAGATTTTGCATTTTTTGCAATGGAGGTGACACCGGGTAAATGACTAACAATATTATGTCTAGGAGTGCGAGTGTTAGGATAAGGCGAGTGGGCCAACCAGCGAGTTGTGCCATCTTTACCAATATAATGATGTTCTCCATCAAATTGGGGCCCTGTGTCAACTATCATATCATCATTTTCGTTATCACGATCTGATTCTTCTGTGTCTGTATTATGGTCACTGTGTTCACTGACATTGTCACTCTCCACTTCATAATGATCTCCATCATCAAATAAATTTTCTGATTGCTGGTCAAGGGCTGGTTGAGTAGCCATCCATGTTGTTTGTGGATTTAATTCTGCATATTGTTGTATTGCTAATTCGACAATTTTCTGAGTTCTACTCATTGCCATTGTACTAAAAAATAACATCGTCATATAAATATGTCATTTTCATTAATATAAAACATTTAGTACACGACTAAATACTAATAAATGCATTACTTACATAAATAAGGTTAGAAAAGCACGTCAATGCTATAACTCTCGTAGTGAGAGAAGCGTCAATAGGCAAAACAAAACACCAATGCCGGAACTAGCGCCGTGAGCGAAATGCTCACGCAGTCTGCAAGTGATTGACAAGTTCTTCCTAGAAATTGCTACAGACGACTAATTGGTGTTTAGGTTGCATTTATAAACAGAAGTTATACGTAAACTCAGCTAGAGGGCGCCTCGTTCCTATATCTCAACCCTCTTCAAAAATACAGCAATTCTGGCTTAAGCGTGAGCGAAATGCTTATAGGCGCGAGTTCTGCAGGGTTAATAAAAGAAGTGTCAGATTCTAGTCGGCAGAAAAGAAATTAATTGTTTACCAGTGTAATAGTCTGACGTGGCTAAATCCGGAGGATAGGGTAGGTGGTCAAGCAATTCAAAGCGGGGGGTCAACCAATTCAAAACCAACTTTATCGATTTTTTTGCAGTACAATCAACGACTTGTGAGTAGGAGCGCTGTCTTTCAAAAAGAGCACACTTTTCGTGGGGTTCATCGATAATTTTTTTACCTAATGTTATACGTCGATTTCGACCCCTGTATATTTTTAGTATCTTCTATAATTATTACTAATCTATCGTACTATTTAAATGATTAAATTTACATTCCTTGATTTTGCATTTTGGTTTGTTGGATATTATTGAACCACTAGGTATATATAGGTTCGCTAATTTTGTTCGCAGGAATAGTTTACACATTTATTAGATCTTTCAATAACGGATTCTTAATTACTGGTGGGATATTATATTTTTTGGTGGTTTACGTACGTGAATTTAGAACGTTAAATTATCTGTACATCTGATTGAAATAACCCATTCGTTCCCATAGATTTTGGGTCTTGTTATTACATCGTTTATAACGTTTATTTATGTTAGGCTATCGTAATTCTTCTATTACATTATCGTACTTGGGCACTCTGTAATTCATATTAAATTAGAGGGTTAATTAGATCTCATTTTCTTAGTAGAAAGCATGTAACCGATTTAATTTTTTTGATTACATAATAATCATTTATACATATACTGTGTGGAATCATAATTTTTGAATTAATTTGTGTAATATAATTTTTTTGTTATAATTGAATATATTTTCCGCATATACAGTTTCGACTAATTTTTATAGATTCATTTCTTAGAAATTTTCCGTAAATTGAAGTTTTACACAATTAAATAATTAATTATGTGTTATATATAAGTTAATTGTTGCATATACAGTATATCCTTCTCGATGTGAGATTTATCTAAGATCTTTGATAAATTATTTATACAATTTTTAGCTTAAGATTCTTAATTAATTTTATTGCTTTTCAACATTGGTCAAATCATTTCAGACGTTGACTTTAATTTTTTATGAAAGCATATGATTTATTTTTAGAACTTATCTAAAACACCTGATTTGATGTGCCTATATTTTAACTTCACATATTAGTCAACTTATTGTCTGCACTTTAATTTATTTCATTCATTTATTATACTGGGTGAGTCTTTTACTCATAACCAGACATTACTTTGTTTATTGAGAAATAATATCACTATTTGAAACGTAATTATTTCTTTGGTCAAATTTATATATAGTTTTTTTATTGCATTTATTAAAATCTAATCTTTTCTGAATCATTTATAATATTTCATTATGACGTGGTTAACCAAGTTGGTATAATCTTTATTTTGTTTACCTTGTTGGTTTATTGATCTAAGTGTATGAAACACGTAGATACCTTTAATTTATTCAATTTACCATCGACAGTGTCTATGTCAATGGACGGCTAAAGAATTATAAACATGGTGGCGCCCTCATGAATTTGAATAAGATCCCCCCTATCGCTCGCCTCTATAAATGAGTTGGGTTCTTTAGTTTAAGATCTTCGGGACAATTTTGTTATTGGTGTAAGTTGATAAATCTGAATTAGGTATTACGGTAGGTGAGAAGGCGGAGGACTATTACTCGTAGGAGAATATAGCAATAATTTAGTTAGTAACTCAGTATAATATGCTTTCGTAACAATTCTGCCCCTTTTTAAATAATCAATCGTATCTTATCTTTGTCTTAAAGAAACTGAAGCAAGAATTTTGCAAATCTATTTTTGAACACGGGATTTTTTGGGTCGTGGAGAACCAGAATGCTTCCGCTCTCCTGATTGCTTTTTAATCTATAGATCATAGTGATGGATCAACGTTTAGTTGATAGTAACAGGCCGATCTAAAAAGTTTAAAGAATTTCCTTTGAAACGACGGCAGATTTTTTTCGACGCTGTCAATCGAATGCGTTTTCGAAACAAATTCAAGCATCTCGTAATCCATTTCGCTGAAAGATTTCTCATACGCAAGTAATGATGAATGAAGTAAAACACACGTTCGCAGGGCGCAATGCTCTGCAATGCACTTGCTTCCAGTTCGTCGATCTTCTACAATCATATCATGAACAGTCACTGTTTTTTCGAGTGGTCACAGAAATTGGTATTGTAAACCGGTGCCCATCTTCAATATCTGATCTGCCTTTCTTAAATACCACAATACAGTTTATAGTAATGGTATATCAATGGTATATCAATGGTATATCAAGGACAAAGACCATTTAAGGGTTCCATTATATCAGCCAAAAACCACATTTGGTTTTAGTCCCCAGGTCTTGCCAACAGCTCTTCTGCATCTCCAGAAGAGCTGTGCCGCCCTGTCTGCCACTTAGACTAGGTGTCTGCTCCAATTCAGTTTCGCATCGAGTGTTATTCCTAGATACTTTACTTCATTGGTTAGTTCTAACTCTTGTCCAAACAGCCTTACGCTACCCAGATCAGTTAGTTTTCTCATGTTGGTAAAGGCTACCAACTTGTTTTTTTGACACACTATGTACTATGTTTTGGGACACTATGACAACGTCATCGGCGAACCCCTGCGTCCATATTCCCTGGTCATTTAATGTCCTGAGGAGATTATCCACTACTAGACTCCATAGTAGCGGTGACAATACGCCTCCTTGAGGACACCCTTTTGTTGTCCTCATGGAGATCGTTTTGTTGTGCATTTGGGCATGAACTACTCTGCTACGCAGCATGATATGAACCCAGTTGCATGTGGCGCTTTTTATTTTTCGATCTCTTAAAGATCGAATAATAGAAGACGTCGAGTTATTATCGAAAGCTCCCTCCATGTCTAAGAAGACTGCAAGTGCAATTTCCTTGTAGTGTAGGCTCCTTTCGAGCCCTCTCACCAGACTATGCAGGGCACCCTCACCTGATTTTACCATCTGGTGTGCCCATTGCAGTGGGTGTAGAGGAGATCTAATCAGAGCCCCTTCCTTAATATTTAAATATATAATTTTATCCATAGTCTTCAACATAAAAGAGGTAAGACTAATTGGTCTAAATGATTTAGGGTGGGTATATGTTCCTTTTCCGGGCTTCGGAATAAACACTACCCTAGTTTCTCTCCATGCCCTAGGGATATAACCCACAGCATGGCTAGACCTGAATATCTCCAATAGAGGATAATTTCCCCAATTCCCTCTTGGAGGAGCTTGGGAAACAGTACGTCTGGTCCTGCGGATTTATATGGTTCAAACGATCCTATCGCCCATCTAGATAAATGGGGCTTGAAGATCTCGTTTGATATTTCCCAATCATTCCTAGTCGCCCTCCAAGAGATGACAACTTGATTGGTATCACAATCATCCATACGCTCCGAACCTGGAAAGTGTACCCCCAGAAGATACTCTAAAGTCTCTTCCACAGTACTGGTACACCTCCCGTTCGATTTCTGTATAGATCTAATTGCGTTGGAAGGATCCTTTTGAGAATTCTGTTAATTCTGGTCATGTCAGGAGCACCTTCGATGTCCTCACAGAATTTTCTCCAGGCCTTCCTTTTGCTCTCTTTGATTTTATCATTGTATTTATTGAGGAGAGCCTTGTAAGCTTCCCAATTACCTGTTTTCTTCGCCCTATTAAATGACCGGCGAGTTTCTTTCCTTACATTGGTTAACTCTGCATTCCACAAGGCAGCCCGTTTAGCTATACGGCGCTCTCTAAGGGGACAGTTATTTTCATAGCAGGAAAGAATGGTCCGTTGCAACAATTCAACAGCTAACTCCAGCTCTTCAACATTCCCTATTCTAACAGGGATATTTCGGGTTGCAGCTAACAGGTCTTCCTTGTAAGAGCTCCAGTCTGTTCTCTTGGGATACCTGTATAGTTTGGGTTACGTTAAATATGAACATAATTCATAGCGAATATACGCATGATCAGAGAGCGACGGCTCGTCGGATACATGCCACCCCCTTACAATATCCCGTATTCCCAACAGGGTTACATCTATAACTGATTCCCCCTTTGATGTCATAAATGTCGGTTTATCACCTTGATTCAGACAATAAAGTTCAGTACCACAGAGATAGCTAAAGAGAGACTTACCCCTATAATTGTTATCCTTGCTGCCCCAAGCCTTATGATGAGCATTGGTATCTGCGCCGATAGTCAATTCCAGATTGTTCTTACTGGTATATGCCACCAGGGCCTCAAGATCAGGCGCTGGTAGCTATGGAGAGTCAATGGGTAGGTATAGAGACGCAATTGTCGTCTCCAATATCCCCCCATAGACACTCAGTCTGATCTTGGCTGCCGTTATGTCCCCATTGCATAGCTCCATGATAGGCATCACGTCCAGGTCGTCTCTGAAACAGATACAAGTTCTAATTTTAGTGTCTGGGGCACCAACCATCATCTCCCTTCCTCTAATATGTAGTCCTCCCACCTTACCTCTACTTATCCATGGCGCTTGGATGAGGAGGATATCAATATCTTCAGGCAGCGTCCTTTCACAAAGTGCCGCTGTGGCTGTTTTCTTATGTTGCAGATTTATTTGGAGAATCTTCAACGTTTTGACCTTTAAAGGTTGATGTCTGAGGTTCTGCTAGAGTACCCTCATCCTGCATCACCGGTTTCTGGTCTTTCTTTGTTTCGAGGGTTACAAAGCTAGCCCTCTGAAAGCGATAGTAAGGTCTCCAATCAGTCCTCACCAACGTTTCCTCAGACTCCTTGTCAATCCGAATGCCCACATGTAGGCCCTTTTCGGAAGACTTGGAACTGAGGGTAATCCATCGGTCAACTTTAAGCCCTGGATTTTGCCTCTCGAGTCTTTTCAAGCCCACTCTCAGATCCTATTTTTTAGTCTCTGGCAGAAACGCTAAAACTCGTTGCTGTTTTGACAGCTCTTCGCTCTTCACGAGTTTCAAAACAGTTTCCTTTTCCAAGTAATCTCTCGTAGTGTTGTACGAGTCTTCATCTGCACAGATGACTCCAAAGTAGCCGTCCATAAGACGGGAGGTTTCAAACCTAGGCGCCTTCTGCGCCCTATCTATGACCATCATCAGGGCCTCTTGTATAGCTCCTACATTTCCTACAGTCACTATGCTGACCGGGTAGTCCTTAGGAACTATTGCAGCCTTAATACCTTTAAGAGCTACTTTGTAACTCACGCCCGAAGCAGAAAACTTCGTGCTCTTAGTTATTTTATCCTCAGGAGTGCCCCTAGCCGACACGGTTCGCTTAACGGCCCCTGTTGGCTTAGGTTCTCCCTGAGGTTCTTTTTGGGGAAGGGGGAGCCTTATTTTACTCGTATCAACTCCCTGTTTCCTCATCTTCTTTAATTTCTTTCTTTGTGTCCCGGAAAGATGTTTTCTTTCCTTGGGTGTACCCTCTGTTTTCGCAACGTTCTCAGTTTCAGTCCGATGCGTTTCAGTTTTGTCTTTTGGAGTCTCATCAGTCTTCATTGCCAAGGGAGTCTCCGTAGACTCCTTAGGTTTTGGATTTTATTCAGACATCTTTTTAAATATTTGGTTTTTCTCTTGGTTCATTTGATTCCCACGAGTATGGAAGAAGTATAAGATCAATGCCCGCAGAGCTTCCATTATGGGCACAAGGCGTAAATACAAGGGGATGCCGCCTAGTGCCCCAGGAGAACGTTTGAGACCACATATACCGCAGTGGCCATTCAGCTCTAAGCACGTTGCCTTACACCGTAGCTTGGGAGAGCTGGTCCGCGGTAACAGCTTTCGCTTAGGATTAGAAGGTTTTTAGACCTATCCATCCCGCTTATGACTGCCACTAATCAGGTCCCCCAAGAGAAACCTGACCGTCCTCTTATCCGCCAGCTAGGGACGCGCCTGGTGGGTAGCTTAACCCCCACGGAAGAGGTTCGCGAACAGGTAGAAGCTTTTCTTTTGTGCAATTCTATTCTATTTAGCAATCGTTATGTAGATTAGGCTTAGGTTATTTTTAAAAACATTGAAAACCGAGCCTGCGTCAGCTGATCGATATTTTTTATGTAGTTTCGTATTATGTCTATATGCGTCGCCTGTTTTTCTTGACCGACACATCCAACAGCAAATATTTTCCTTTTCTGTACTGATTTGTAATATATACATATTGCTGTGAACTGTGCCTTAGCTTATATGGGTGCAGTTCACAATGAATGTCCGGTTAAACTCAGTCGCTCAATCTCCAAGCTGGAATCTTCTTATCTCAAGTCTTGCTCCCGAACAAGCAAGATACGTGTAAAGAAAAACAATATAGCATTAAATAAAATTCACAATTTTCCTAATTAACATTTATTAAAAAAAACGAAAGAAAAAAAAAATCCCTTTACCGAATGTAAAGAGAGCTAGAGCAAATATAACAATAGCTAGGAGGAAATAGTCTGTGTGATAATGACACGCACAAAGAGAAAAACCCCCTGTGACTCTCGATCAAACATAAAACTAATAAATAATTAAGAATATTGTCAAATTTGACCTCTAAACAATAACCCTTACAATTCAAATGTCAACAGAAACCAAACTATTGACTACGCGTGTCAGCATTAAGATCATGCGCAGTAAACATGACAAATATATCAACTCCCGCCAAATCCAACCTTAATACAAAACGATCTAGAACATCTTGACTTAAAAAAACTCCCTCACAAAAAACATGACAATTTTCTTGAATATTCATATATTATTTTACTATCAAAAATATGCAAATTATTATCTAAAAATACAATCATCAACAAATTGTCGTATTAGCAATTATATAAATCAACTGTGTTTTGTACTTACATCGATCTAAACACATTAACACGAACTATGCGAGAGATTAATTAAAATTAAACAACGAGATCACAATACCTCGTAACAATCGTAAATGAATTTTAATGCACAATTTAAAGCACTACAAATCAAATAACCCGACTTTAATCAAAAACGTCGGGACAAAAAATGAAGTTTCTTATCTATCCACATGCTTTACTAGCCCTGGTATCTCTAACCAAAATATCCCGGAAAATCTCATACATCGAACTCAATAGTACATAAATCTGCCGAGTCCATCGGTCTAATATAAAATTGTACAGTCCTGGTCATAAAGATAAATTCAAACATAATAAATATAAATATACATAATAAAATAAAATACATTTTAAATCAATGTTACACAAATAATGTTCAATATAATTCTTCTTTTACTTCGGGGAAAAATCCATTACAATATGTAATACCTTGTAAGATGACACGACTTTCTTGAGAAACCTGGTTCACGATCACCAAAACACTATTGAATAACTAGCATATTCATAATTAAAGGGAAAACTAGATCAGCGAACGTACTCCAGAATGAAAGCATAAAGCATCTTTTCCCATCGTTAAGCAATTACCCGTATATTAGGCTAATTAATGACAAGATAAACGTCATTAATTTAAATTGTTTGATGGTCTTTTGCCATGCGTAAAACTTGAAATGGTAGACGAGTTGATCTACTAACTATCGCCCGTCCTTGGACAAATTTTTAAGCTTCAAGAGGGCAGGTAATTGCATACACGACCGAGATTAACTAAATTTTGATAAGTTTAAATAATAGTTAAAAATTATTATTTTAATGGTTATTTTATTTTAATTTACCACTCCGGGGCAGAAGTATCATTACAATGTTAATTAAGAATGTTACTTATAGCACCTGAAAATTTAGTCAAATAAATTACCAAATAAATGTTTTGGAAATTTAATAGTTTTCATTGTTTTGAATATTTTATGAATAATAAAAAATAATTAGATTGGTCTGCGAAAATTTTCTTACAGGAACAGTTCTCATTGATTCTGATGTAAATTTATCTTGTCTTTTATCCATCACTCACGATTTTTTTTGTAATTGTATGTTTTACCCCCAAATTGGCAAGGCTAACGGACTGTTCTTCAGACTGTTACTTTTGTACAATAAAATTAAAATTGCTGGAATGTCAAATAAGTCAAGAACAAAAAAAAGTATTCAAATCTTTCTTCAGCTATAAGACCTGTGCTGCACAATACTATGGACTTCTCATACTATTTTTTCCAGGTTCATGGACTCTCGATTCTGAGAAGGCCTCACTAGATGACTTCTAGAGCCAACAATACAGAAAAACGATCCCTGACATGTGAAGCCGCATAAAATATGTGTGTCAGATTTAAATCAAGGAGAACTCTTAGCTTCTAGGGCAAGATAACATGCTATAGTACATACCTGACGAAGACACTGTGTTGGCGAAACAATTGTCGTTTTACGATCATATATTAATAAAGTGACGATTTTAGTTATTAGTTTTATTGCTTTTTAAATTATGAATCTTCATAAAGTAAAAGCCCAATCAATCCAATTAAATAGCTATTTCTATTTGGCAGATTCAACATACTCAAAACTCGTGTTTCTGTTGTAAAATATTTCTTTTTGGTAATTAGGAACTTATAAATCGAATTATTTAAATAGATCCAAGAAAGTGTCTTTATATTTTTAAAGTTGAATAATATTTACTAACGTCTGCTTCTATTTTGGTAAGTGAAATACAAACTGTTCAAAAATTATATATGAATCTATGTATATATAAATATAACATAGATTCGAAGCAGTAACATTAAAATGGCGTTATAATAAATAACATGTGAGCTTATTATAGATAAAAAAACATAAAATCTGAGTATTTTTGAAAATGCCACTTCCGTATGTGCTTTTTTTACGCAAAAGTTCAGGAACAGTATCGTCAAAGACGAGACATAGTTGGGGGGCGGAAGAGTCTCCGATGATAGGAGGAGGTTTGGATGCGCGCTAATTAGGGCGCTGTTAGTTAAACTACAACACGTCAGATTGCTGCCCAATCTAATTAGAACACAATTTGTTAATGTGTTTTATCACAGCTGCGATTGGATTCGGATAGACTGTGAGGATGACGAGGTGGATGGTGTGTATGTCTACCATCTACCCATCCGCTCGAATTAAATATAATGAAATTATAAGTCCATAGACTGGGAATTTAGTTACATGTACTAATGACATACTATATGTACGTATGCATGCACTGTTAATTAATAATTGAAGACTTAAGAATTAATAACCAACGATTATTCCTTTTTTTCTGAAACATTGCTTAATAATGGATGTCATCAATGAAAAGCTTACGTTTTTTTTTGATTATCTTTAAAGATACAATGCCAACAAAGAGTCTTGTAACTATGTGTGTAGGTGGGCCACCCATGCAACCATACATCCTTTTATTTACACTACGAAACTAATTTTTCGAGTTAGTATACTAGGCTTTCGCATAGACTCTATATTCGTGTATAGGTATTCACTTAATATATATATATGTTAAATTTGCGAATATAATAATTATTATAATAATAATAATGTTTGATATCAACAGGCTATACACCTACTTACAGGAAATACTGCTATAATTAAACATGAACGAATATACAAAAAAAAACCTTAAATATAAGTATCCTGCATATTATAATTCATGAAATATTATAAAATTAAATAATTTTAAACACTTGACATATTAATTTGACTCCTATATATTACTTACTATTATATACATTATTAATTAAAGCGAATACATTCACAACATTATCATACTATACGAGGTGCTACCTAGAAATTCTCGAAATGTAGAAAAAAAACAATAAATTGTTCTTACAATTTATTCACTACCAGTTCCTTCAAAGTACTTTCCTTTTGCATGAATACACCAATCCCAGAGACTTCTCTATGACTGGAAGCAGTGTTGCAAGTCTTCGTGGGTTAACGTGTTCAACACTGCTTGCGATTCGGTTTGGATTACCTAAATCGTTTCAAAAACGCGTCCCTTGAGGTTCAGTTTCAACTTCGGAAACAGAAAGAAGTCACGAGGGGAAGATCTGGCGAGTAGGGAAGGTAGGGTAGTACTGCTGTCTTCGTTGACGCTAGAAACTGTCGCGCAACAACTGACGTGTGGGTCAGTGTATTGTTGTTGTGTAGGATCAATAAATTGTTGCGCAGCTTGGCAGGCTGCTTGGGTCGAATGTTTTCTCTTAGTCGGCGAAGACCATGGCAATAAAATTGTCCACTAATTGTTTCACTTGGTGGGAGAAATTCTTTGTGCAAGATGTCATCAGCGCCAAAGAAGCAAATCAACATCGACTTGACGTTGCTTGAGACTTGCCGTATTTTCTTCGGTCTTGGTAACGATGACGTTTTCAACTGCGAGGACTGCTGCTTTGTTTCAAGATCATATCCATATACTTATGATTCGTCGCCAGTAATAATTCTTGTACTGAAGTTCACATCTCTTTCGCCAGTTTCTTTCATTTCTGTGCACACCTAAACACACTGCCATTTTTGTTCAATGCTGAGTAACTTTGGCACAAATTTAGCAGCAATACGCCACATGTTGAGTTCGGCGGACAGGATACGCTGACAAATGCCGTACGACAAACAGACAATGTTGCAAATGTCATATTGTTCTTCTTCGGTCTTGCAGGATAGCATCACGCACTTTTGCCACATTTTGTGTCGTATTCTCCGTCGATGGGCGACCGAAACATTCATCATCATCAACCGACACAGGTCCATGCACGTTCTTTGCTCTTTCACCTCAGATATTGTAGTGTCGCATAATAACTCAAGCACAACTGTCGTGAGTATATTTAACTGCGATAGGGCCGGAGTCATAACAAATATATTCGTTCTATTTGTCTCACAGTAGAACCTTTGCAGTTATCAAAAATTACATGTCCTCGGACGTTAAAGTTAAGTTAGACTGTAGTCATGCGTAGTCAACTTTATTATGTAGAAGACCATATACAAATTTAACACTAAGAATGATACGCCTAGTGCTCGACAAAGCGATATTAAATTTGGTAAGTATAGGAAAATTATGAAGATAACGAAAATCGTAAATTTAGAAAATCTGCATTGGACTGCTAAAATGTGTTTGATAGATGTTATACCATACCAGTGATACATACTAATTTAGTTCTAATGAACGAATAATACGAAGTAGTTAAATACCTAGTATCATTAAAATTGTAACAATTTCCAAAAATTAATTTTATATGCACTAGCCATCAGTTGGCTAATATGTCCGACGATGGATAATCTAGTATAAAATGTTATACCTAGACTAACCTAGACCAATCATGGACAACGACCACTTCCGTGGTCGTTGTCCATGGTTGCTTCAGGGATTGCGGACTGAAATCGTGTCCTTGGAACTGTTTCCTTCAATGCCAACGTTTCGTCTACTATTGTAAGGGATATCTTTAGGAGCAAAAAATTGGTCAAGAAGGAAGCAGTTCCAAGGACGCGTTTTCAGTCCGGAATGACAGAAGCAATCGTTATATCTTTGCAGACAAGCAGTCAAGTCGAAGTGATGTGTTATCCGGTACATAATCATATGTTTGATTATGTGTCGTTTTTTTCTTGAATAATCCATAGCTCTGAATTTATTTGATTTGAGTCATAGATCGTTCTACTGATACCGAACACTAATCGCATGGAGATTTCCTACAATTTTAAACAGTTCCGGGTGGTATTAATATTGTGAAAGCAAAGAGAAGCTTTCTGTAATAAATTATTTAATTATTATTAATAAAAGATTAAAATGGTACAGGCTCCAAATTAGATACCTGTGAAAATCCAGAGGAGACTCAATGTGCATGATGTAATAACAACGTATAGTCCCAAAGTTTTCGGAAAAATTTTAGATGTTGATAATTTTCTCAAAACTGTTACTTTATAAAATATATATTACAACAATTAACAATAAATACAACAATAAATACTTAATCTTCGAATTATTGATAGTGGGCCATTATCTTCGATGGTCCTCAATTTTCTTCTGACTTTCCCATCATCCTCTGGACAACAGCAGGATCAAGTTTTCGCGGTTTTTGTAAAATTAGACATCGTAATTGGTATCATTTTCCATTCATTTTCATTCACTTTTCTGTTAAATATTGACCAAAATTCCTATTGGCCGGGCCTGAGGTACATTGGAAGGATTGCCTAATTTGGAAACAAAGTTTATGTTGTTTGTGTTGTATCAGTTTCTAGTAACTTTAGCATAATAGCATGAAGCAGGTCAAAACATAATATCATCACTGCCATGATGTGTATTTGAAAATTGAAGCTGTTTAGAAGGACATCTTTGAATGTAAAGTTGTGCAGTTAGGGTTTCTCCTGGAACACCAATGTATTTCTGCGAGATAAATCCAGCCTCAGAAATGGCACACCATACTAAAATTTCATCGTCAAATTTGGATTTACATTTGAATTCGACCTTGCCCAGTATGTCTTCTACGCTGTTGGAAAAAAAGCCGTCGTTGTCCTTCATCTCTGGATGGTAGAAGTTGAAATATTTCTCATCATCCATTACAATCTGTTTATTGACAAAACGGATGCGCCTTAGTGCACGACAACACCTGGGTATTCTTTCTAACTGGCCCGCGGTATATTTTGGTGCTTTCCTTTGTTTTCAAAATACCACGTTGTTTCTGAAATTGTTCAAAAAACAGTGTTCTTTGAGCGCCGAATCTTCGAACTATTTTTCAGCGCAAAACTCCAACTCTCCTTAACGACTTCATTATGTATTATTCGTACTTGTTCTCTCACTTAGCTCAAAATTCTTGGTACTCTCTCTTCCTTTATTCCTTTATGGTTTGATAAATTTTGTGTAAAGAAATATCTTTTTCACGATAAATGGCAACAATATCACGCTTGGGCATTTGCTCAACTAGATTGTAAATTCTTTTACGGATATCTAGCTCGTGACATTTTGCTGAATCAGATCACAAAAAATAAACTGTTATAATTAAAACAAGTTAATTCTGACATATGACTTCCAGCGACAACTTAACGAAAGGTCATTTAGTATAACTAAAAATCATCTAAAATTTTTCCCAAAACTTTGGGATCATACGTTATTAGTTTGAACCTTTTTCAAGTATTTGCTATATGCACTATTAATAAGCGACTTGCACATTCTTCTAAATTGCTTAAAGCAATTGAGATTGTTTGCTGTGCCAAGTCTTTTAAATCCTTACACGAGAAACTGAAACTTTGGATGCTAAGACGAGGTACCAGAAATTACCGTCTGTGGCTTGGAACTTGTTTCTATCCCCACTGCTCACACAATGGCGTTGGTGGAGACTTTATATATCAATCCACCCTCGTATTTATAACATAAAATGCTATTTAATATAATATTAAAGAATGCATCATAATAGTATAAAAAAACAACTATAGATTTGTTATTAAGCAAAAAAAAGATATGCAATTTTAAATATTCGAGAAAACAACGGAATATGTTCTAACTTAACTGTTCTTGTTAAGTCTGTTTGACGAAGTGTGTTTGACAGTAATCATTCGAAAACTCGTTAATATTTAGTTCATGGCTTTGCTGATCAATATTAATTATTGGTTGCTTTGATTGATACGGCGCTTGACGTGATTGGCTGGATTAAGCAAAAGGGGGTGCCACACCCGTGACAATTTATACCCATTAGTTACCGAATTAAACAAATGAGAACCAATAAAACGAAATCGATCCGAAGTTAGCGCGAAATTTATTGTTTTATTGCCGGTAATGTAATGATTTTTTCCGCATTGCCTTCATTTATAATAAATCAAAATTAGTTCTACTTTATTCATAAATCAGAATTAATATGAATTCTATTATTATCATAATGTAGTTTACTCATTTATAAAATTAAATTATGAAATACCGCACATGCATATTTAGAATACCTAAAATGAAACAAATTGTTTATTATACAATTCTGACTGATTATTCGAATTAATTTAATTTTATTAACTTTTTAAAAACAGTTTTAATACAAATATTTTTGAATTTAAACGAATTAATCAACACCAAGTTAAGATTGACTCGAACAGTAAAGTGCAGATTGAGAAATTCAGATTTAAATATGATTTCGCGAGAGATACATGTTTTGAATAATTTTAAATTCAAGTTTGACGTCAATTTTTGGATGGACGCCGGTTATAATCTTTTTTAAAATGTTCATAATTTTACTGGGAGCACTGTTGATCTACTTAAGAGTTGTAGATTTAGCTCAATCTGAAAAAGTTTAGTCTGTATCGAATCTTCAGAATCCAGGGCGCACTTGGTTTTGGGCATTTACACAATTAGAAATATATATACACGAAGTAGAGAAGTGAAAAGCTGTGACTGTCTTTGAGATACCGTACATTGATAAGCCTCAATTAAGACGAAACGCATCTGTACGTTCTCGATGATGGAAATAGCTTTTCACTAATTTTTAATTATCCTAATTAGAAATAAATTGGAAAAGAAGAATCAAGCGAACTCTAATGGAGTGAAAGAATGTAATGACTCTAAAAACAAGAAAGAAAGTGTGTACATCGTATATTTATATATTTTTTTTTGAATGACTGTATAAGTCGAAACATATGTCAGATATATTTTAAATACATTTTGTGAAACAAATATACCAAGTGTTTTATTTAGTAAATTATTAATCATGTTTCACCAAGAGCCAACCGTGAATTCTATACATTGTATTTTTATATAATAAATTTACAACAGCAATTTGTAAATTTCTTGGTGAAACATTTTAATTGACTTAATTAAATATAGCCAAGTGTCTTATTCTCAATATTTAATAATAATATTTATTGCCCAACAGATAATTCCATTTCTCGGACAAATACATAAAAAAAGAAAAGAGAGAAGAAAGAAGAAAGAAGAAAGAAACAGATGTGTGTTAAATTATATAACAATACAAAATATAAATGTATAAAATAAAATAAGTAAACACATTAATAAATGAAAAAAAAAAAACTTAATCTAAACACTTTCTGCAAAAATGTCACTATAAATAGTATTCGCAGATTGGTATATCAAATTAATTGTAACTCTTAGAAGCGCGTTAGTTCTAGCTGTTGGTGGGTAAGAAGTAGGATTAGATCTTGACGTCATTCGGGGCACCTGAAAAGCTATACAGTTTAATATTTCAGGCGAGTCAATTCGACCATCAATTAACCTACACATAAATCGGGCAGCATTAACCTCTCGACGATGTTTTAAGGATTTGAAGTTATGTCTGCCTAGAAGGTACAACCGTCTTCTAGAGGTCAGTATTTCTATCTGGATATTTACCATTACATTTGAATGAAAGGTATTTCAGAAATCTTCTCTGAATCCGTTCAAGTGAGGAGTCATTCATGCGTCGAGTAATAAGGAGACTATATTACCGAAGCACACTCCAATCTACTCAAAACAAAAGGCTGGTATAGTGATTTCAGAATAGTTAGATCCTGAAACTGACTGAAACTCTTAACAAACCAAACATCCTAGAAGCAGATGAGATGATATCCGAAAGGTGCAAGTTAAAGGACATATCCGAATAGAATTTGACGCCAGGATCACTGATGGACTTCCTTTTCATTAACTTTTGGCCACTAATACTATATGATGACTCCATTTTATTAATTTTATGCATGTGAGATACGATACATTATTTGTTCACATTAATCTTTATCCTGCTTTGCTAGACCAATCAAACACATTAATATTATCTTGCAAGACCTCAATATCATTCTGTGATTCGATGGATAAGTATAATTTAGTGTCATCAGCGTAGGCCAGCACAGAACAATTGAAAGATGTGAGGAGATCATCAATGAAAAGCATAAAAAGAAGAGGTCCAAAACTAGAGCCCCGAGGCACACCAGATGTTGAAAAGAATTGGTAAAAGTAAAAGCCGCTATAAAATACATAACTAACTCTATTCGCAACGTATGTGGCAATAAATTCTAATGCAGATGGACTAAGCCGAAAGCATGCAATTTGTTTAATAATATTTGATGGTCAATAGAATCGAAAGCTCGAGAAAGGTCAGTGTATACAAGTTGACTATTATTATCCATTACCTTACAAATATTTTGAGTAACTATCGTTAGATTAGTAATGGTGGACTGCATTGGCAAGAATCCATGTGGGTTGCTGGATATGTATTGACGAGTGTTATATGAATAGTAATATTTCATTAAATCGTATTTTTACTGGCACCTTTTGGGAAGTGAACTTTTGAAATATGTATATGAATATACACAACGTGCGGCCAGATCACGAAAGTATCGTTAACATGTATCGATAGAATTGGTTTGTTTGTGACATTTTGTAGCGACTTCGTTTCCAAATTTTCCGCAAACAGATTAGCTAGAAGCGGCGACAACGGCGAACCCATCAATGCCCTCTCTGTTTGCCTTCCCTAAATGAAGTGCGTGATTGCTAAACAGTGTTTTATAAAATCTATTATCAATTGACAGATTTCGGACGTGGTAGTCAACCCAACGAAATAATAAATGACGAATATATATTTATAATAGAAATAGAAATGTCTTAATGAATGAAATTTGCTTTTATTATCGATATACTTGAATTATTTAATTGAGACACTTTGAGACGATTCTCTAGTTATGTTTATATACCATTAAACGAAAATAAAACGAGGTTCTTCATACAACAAATATTATACATTACTAAACCATTAGGTACAAATTATAAAACGATAAATAACAAAATAAATAAGAAAGGCAGCAAGAAATGTAATTGTGTGGCCTAAATCTGATTTAAGGTTCTGTATGTGTGAGTGGGTTTAAATATATTAAATTAATAAATTTATATTCAAAAACAAACAAATCAAGAATAAAATATGATTGATCAATCAAACAATTTTATATAAGTCATTTTATTGCCTCACTTGTACTAATATTTATTTTCATCAATATTATTTTCTGTTTTAAATATAAATGAAATAATTAAGAAATACTGAAAAAACAAGCCTATCAACGCGAGGAAACGTACAGACGACCGTTTCGTTCTAATTGGAACTTCTCAATGTACGGCATTCCCTTTCGATGACGACCTTGCTTTTTCATTTCTATACTTTCTGTATATATAGTTAACATTTGGAATTTACTGCAAGTGAGAATTAATGAATATTAAATCACATTCTTACATGTAAATGTCGACTTATTTAATGCGTATAAATCTACAATCCGTCAAACTAAGTTTGTACTAGTATGCAGAACACACTCTTTCGCGACAACGAACTTCCTGGTAGTTAGGTTAATTAAGAATTAAGAAATACTGAAAAAACAAGCCTATCAACGCGAGGAAACGTACAGACGACCGTTTCGTTCTAATTGGAACTTCTCAATGTACGGCATTCCCTTTCGATGACGACCTTGCTTTTTCATTTCTATACTTTCTGTATATATAGTTAACATTTGGAATTTACTGCAAGTGAGAATTAATGAATATTAAATCACATTCTTACATGTAAATGTCGACTTATTTAATGCGTATAAATCTACAATCCGTCAAACTAAGTTTGTACTAGTATGCAGAACACACTCTTTCGCGACAACGAACTTCCTGGTAGTTAGGTTAATTAAGAATTAAGAAATACTGAAAAAACAAGCCTATCAACGCGAGGAAACGTACAGACGACCGTTTCGTTCTAATTGGAACTTCTCAATGTACGGCATTCCCTTTCGATGACGACCTTGCTTTTTCATTTCTATACTTTCTGTATATATAGTTAACATTTGGAATTTACTGCAAGTGAGAATTAATGAATATTAAATCACATTCTTACATGTAAATGTCGACTTATTTAATGCATATAAATCTACAATCCGTCAAACTAAGTTTGTACTAGTATGCAGAACACACTCTTTCGCGACAACGAACTTCCTGGTAGTTAGGTTAATTAAGAATTAAGAAATACTGAAAAAACAAGCCTATCAACGCGAGGAAACGTACAGACGACCGTTTCGTTCTAATTGGAACTTCTCAATGTACGGCATTCCCTTTCGATGACGACCTTGCTTTTTCATTTCTATACTTTCTGTATATATAGTTAACATTTGGAATTTACTGCAAGTGAGAATTAATGAATATTAAATCACATTCTTACATGTAAATGTCGACTTATTTAATGCGTATAAATCTACAATCCGTCAAACTAAGTTTGTACTAGTATGCAGAACACACTCTTTCGCGACAACGAACTTCCTGGTAGTTAGGTTAATTAAGAATTAAGAAATACTGAAAAAACAAGCCTATCAACGCGAGGAAACGTACAGACGACCGTTTCGTTCTAATTGGAACTTCTCAATGTACGGCATTCCCTTTCGATGACGACCTTGCTTTTTCATTTCTATACTTTCTGTATATATAGTTAACATTTGGAATTTACTGCAAGTGAGAATTAATGAATATTAAATCACATTCTTACATGTAAATGTCGACTTATTTAATGCGTATAAATCTACAATCCGTCAAACTAAGTTTGTACTAGTATGCAGAACACACTCTTTCGCGACAACGAACTTCCTGGTAGTTAGGTTAATTAAGAATTAAGAAATACTGAAAAAACAAGCCTATCAACGCGAGGAAACGTACAGACGACCGTTTCGTTCTAATTGGAACTTCTCAATGTACGGCATTCCCTTTCGATGACGACCTTGCTTTTTCATTTCTATACTTTCTGTATATATAGTTAACATTTGGAATTTACTGCAAGTGAGAATTAATGAATATTAAATCACATTCTTACATGTAAATGTCGACTTATTTAATGCGTATAAATCTACAATCCGTCAAACTAAGTTTGTACTAGTATGCAGAACACATGAAATGAAATGAAAAAGCAAGGTCGTCATCGAAAGGGAATGCCGTACATTGAGAAGTTCCAATTAGAACGAAACGGTCGTCTGTACGTTTCCTCGCGTTGATAGGCTTGTTTTTTCAGTATTTCTTAATTCTTAATTAACCTAACTACCAGGAAGTTCGTTGTCGCGAAAGAGTGTGTTCTGCATACTAGTACAAACTTAGTTTGACGGATTGTAGATTTATACGCATTAAATAAGTCGACATTTACATGTAAGAATGTGATTTAATATTCATTAATTCTCACTTGCAGTAAATTCCAAATGTTAACTATATATACAGAAAGTATAGAAATGAAAAAGCAAGGTCGTCATCGAAAGGGAATGCCGTACATTGAGAAGTTCCAATTAGAACGAAACGGTCGTCTGTACGTTTCCTCGCGTTGATAGGCTTGTTTTTTCAGTATTTCTTAATTCTTAATTAACCTAACTACCAGGAAGTTCGTTGTCGCGAAAAAGTGTGTTCTGCATACTAGTACAAACTTAGTTTGACGGATTGTAGATTTATACGCATTAAATAAGTCGACATTTACATGTAAGAATGTGATTTAATATTCATTAATTCTCACTTGCAGTAAATTCCAAATGTTAACTATATATACAGAAAGTATAGAAATGAAAAAGCAAGGTCGTCATCGAAAGGGAATGCCGTACATTGAGAAGTTCCAATTAGAACGAAACGGTCGTCTGTACGTTTCCTCGCGTTGATAGGCTTGTTTTTTCAGTATTTCTTAATTCTTAATTAACCTAACTACCAGGAAGTTCGTTGTCGCGAAAGAGTGTGTTCTGCATACTAGTACAAACTTAGTTTGACGGATTGTAGATTTATACGCATTAAATAAGTCGACATTTACATGTAAGAATGTGATTTAATATTCATTAATTCTCACTTGCAGTAAATTCCAAATGTTAACTATATATACAGAAAGTATAGAAATGAAAAAGCAAGGTCGTCATCGAAAGGGAATGCCGTACATTGAGAAGTTCCAATTAGAACGAAACGGTCGTCTGTACGTTTCCTCGCGTTGATAGGCTTGTTTTTTCAGTATTTCTTAATTCTTAATTAACCTAACTACCAGGAAGTTCGTTGTCGCGAAAGAGTGTGTTCTGCATACTAGTACAAACTTAGTTTGACGGATTGTAGATTTATACGCATTAAATAAGTCGACATTTACATGTAAGAATGTGATTTAATATTCATTAATTCTCACTTGCAGTAAATTCCAAATGTTAACTATATATACAGAAAGTATAGAAATGAAAAAGCAAGGTCGTCATCGAAAGGGAATGCCGTACATTGAGAAGTTCCAATTAGAACGAAACGGTCGTCTGTACGTTTCCTCGCGTTGATAGGCTTGTTTTTTCAGTATTTCTTAATTCTTAATTAACCTAACTACCAGGAAGTTCGTTGTCGCGAAAGAGTGTGTTCTGCATACTAGTACAAACTTAGTTTGACGGATTGTAGATTTATACGCATTAAATAAGTCGACATTTACATGTAAGAATGTGATTTAATATTCATTAATTCTCACTTGCAGTAAATTCCAAATGTTAACTATATATACAGAAAGTATAGAAATGAAAAAGCAAGGTCGTCATCGAAAGGGAATGCCGTACATTGAGAAGTTCCAATTAGAACGAAACGGTCGTCTGTACGTTTCCTCGCGTTGATAGGCTTGTTTTTTCAGTATTTCTTAATTCTTAATTAACCTAACTACCAGGAAGTTCGTTGTCGCGAAAGAGTGTGTTCTGCATACTAGTACAAACTTAGTTTGACGGATTGTAGATTTATACGCATTAAATAAGTCGACATTTACATGTAAGAATGTGATTTAATATTCATTAATTCTCACTTGCAGTAAATTCCAAATGTTAACTATATATACAGAAAGTATAGAAATGAAAAAGCAAGGTCGTCATCGAAAGGGAATGCCGTACATTGAGAAGTTCCAATTAGAACGAAACGGTCGTCTGTACGTTTCCTCGCGTTGATAGGCTTGTTTTTTCAGTATTTCTTAATTCTTAATTAACCTAACTACCAGGAAGTTCGTTGTCGCGAAAGAGTGTGTTCTGCATACTAGTACAAACTTAGTTTGACGGATTGTAGATTTATACGCATTAAATAAGTCGACATTTACATGTAAGAATGTGATTTAATATTCATTAATTCTCACTTGCAGTAAATTCCAAATGTTAACTATATATACAGAAAGTATAGAAATGAAAAAGCAAGGTCGTCATCGAAAGGGAATGCCGTACATTGAGAAGTTCCAATTAGAACGAAACGGTCGTCTGTACGTTTCCTCGCGTTGATAGGCTTGTTTTTTCAGTATTTCTTAATTCTTAATTAACCTAACTACCAGGAAGTTCGTTGTCGCGAAAGAGTGTGTTCTGCATACTAGTACAAACTTAGTTTGACGGATTGTAGATTTATACGCATTAAATAAGTCGACATTTACATGTAAGAATGTGATTTAATATTCATTAATTCTCACTTGCAGTAAATTCCAAATGTTAACTATATATACAGAAAGTATAGAAATGAAAAAGCAAGGTCGTCATCGAAAGGGAATGCCGTACATTGAGAAGTTCCAATTAGAACGAAACGGTCGTCTGTACGTTTCCTCGCGTTGATAGGCTTGTTTTTTCAGTATTTCTTAATTCTTAATTAACCTAACTACCAGGAAGTTCGTTGTCGCGAAAGAGTGTGTTCTGCATACTAGTACAAACTTAGTTTGACGGATTGTAGATTTATACGCATTAAATAAGTCGACATTTACATGTAAGAATGTGATTTAATATTCATTAATTCTCACTTGCAGTAAATTCCAAATGTTAACTATATATACAGAAAGTATAGAAATGAAAAAGCAAGGTCGTCATCGAAAGGGAATGCCGTACATTGAGAAGTTCCAATTAGAACGAAACGGTCGTCTGTACGTTTCCTCGCGTTGATAGGCTTGTTTTTTCAGTATTTCTTAATTCTTAATTAACCTAACTACCAGGAAGTTCGTTGTCGCGAAAGAGTGTGTTCTGCATACTAGTACAAACTTAGTTTGACGGATTGTAGATTTATACGCATTAAATAAGTCGACATTTACATGTAAGAATGTGATTTAATATTCATTAATTCTCACTTGCAGTAAATTCCAAATGTTAACTATATATACAGAAAGTATAGAAATGAAAAAGCAAGGTCGTCATCGAAAGGGAATGCCGTACATTGAGAAGTTCCAATTAGAACGAAACGGTCGTCTGTACGTTTCCTCGCGTTGATAGGCTTGTTTTTTCAGTATTTCTTAATTCTTAATTAACCTAACTACCAGGAAGTTCGTTGTCGCGAAAGAGTGTGTTCTGCATACTAGTACAAACTTAGTTTGACGGATTGTAGATTTATACGCATTAAATAAGTCGACATTTACATGTAAGAATGTGATTTAATATTCATTAATTCTCACTTGCAGTAAATTCCAAATGTTAACTATATATACAGAAAGTATAGAAATGAAAAAGCAAGGTCGTCATCGAAAGGGAATGCCGTACATTGAGAAGTTCCAATTAGAACGAAACGGTCGTCTGTACGTTTCCTCGCGTTGATAGGCTTGTTTTTTCAGTATTTCTTAATTCTTAATTAACCTAACTACCAGGAAGTTCGTTGTCGCGAAAGAGTGTGTTCTGCATACTAGTACAAACTTAGTTTGACGGATTGTAGATTTATACGCATTAAATAAGTCGACATTTACATGTAAGAATGTGATTTAATATTCATTAATTCTCACTTGCAGTAAATTCCAAATGTTAACTATATATACAGAAAGTATAGAAATGAAAAAGCAAGGTCGTCATCGAAAGGGAATGCCGTACATTGAGAAGTTCCAATTAGAACGAAACGGTCGTCTGTACGTTTCCTCGCGTTGATAGGCTTGTTTTTTCAGTATTTCTTAATTCTTAATTAACCTAACTACCAGGAAGTTCGTTGTCGCGAAAGAGTGTGTTCTGCATACTAGTACAAACTTAGTTTGACGGATTGTAGATTTATACGCATTAAATAAGTCGACATTTACATGTAAGAATGTGATTTAATATTCATTAATTCTCACTTGCAGTAAATTCCAAATGTTAACTATATATACAGAAAGTATAGAAATGAAAAAGCAAGGTCGTCATCGAAAGGGAATGCCGTACATTGAGAAGTTCCAATTAGAACGAAACGGTCGTCTGTACGTTTCCTCGCGTTGATAGGCTTGTTTTTTCAGTATTTCTTAATTCTTAATTAACCTAACTACCAGGAAGTTCGTTGTCGCGAAAGAGTGTGTTCTGCATACTAGTACAAACTTAGTTTGACGGATTGTAGATTTATACGCATTAAATAAGTCGACATTTACATGTAAGAATGTGATTTAATATTCATTAATTCTCACTTGCAGTAAATTCCAAATGTTAACTATATATACAGAAAGTATAGAAATGAAAAAGCAAGGTCGTCATCGAAAGGGAATGCCGTACATTGAGAAGTTCCAATTAGAACGAAACGGTCGTCTGTACGTTTCCTCGCGTTGATAGGCTTGTTTTTTCAGTATTTCTTAATTCTTAATTAACCTAACTACCAGGAAGTTCGTTGTCGCGAAAGAGTGTGTTCTGCATACTAGTACAAACTTAGTTTGACGGATTGTAGATTTATACGCATTAAATAAGTCGACATTTACATGTAAGAATGTGATTTAATATTCATTAATTCTCACTTGCAGTAAATTCCAAATGTTAAATAAATGAAATATGAAAACAACCACTAAATTTTTCAATAGTTTTTTTTTAAATAAATTACTTCAATGACTTCTTATGTAATAAAAAATATATCGAATTTATTTTTCTTAAATATATATTTTAGGAAATCTTTAAATTAGTGTATTGTTTATTCTTTCTGCTGTACCTTTACTTTAACACTTAATCTCATATTGTAAAATCTGGGATTTTGGTGCACAGGTGAATCAAGTTCCTTTATTGGGATTTTCTAGGAACGGGACGCAGCTGTTTATGGGTCCATAAGGTAAGGTATTTTAATCTAAGGTATCCGTGTACTAGTTGATAAAGTATTTCTTTGCAGTTCGTTCTGCTCAAAGTGTGAACTGCAAATTGTGCTTTAGTTAACACACATAAATACGCGCTGTAATACTACAAACGTTAATCATTTTAAGATATTCTTATACCTTAAATTTTGTTTTGGACTGAACAAGAATAGTTTGTGAACTATAATCTTGAAATTCTCACGTGAGGATATCCGATAAAATAAATCCATTATAGGTAAAACTTTCTTTAATTGATTGATACTCTGATCTCCTGCTCAATGTTGCAAATTTATGATACGATATAATCACGAAAATCGTTTGACTACAAATGCAACAAAACTGACCGTTTTCTTCATCAATTTACAATATATCACACGTGTGTTATCATCAAACGTCATTGCTGTTTTTTCCTCATACAATGATACTTTGATAAGTACCCAGAAATAACATTCATTTCTTTTATATAGAGGTGGTCCAAGACTTGTAATGTGTGTATTTTGTTTTGAATAATTCCTGTCTTCGTTTTACTGGTGAAATGCCAAAGTTCTATCCCGTACGTCCAATCGGGATTTATATGTTATTTATAGATTGGAAGCTTATTTGTAGCGTTAATATAGATTTTCTTTCAATTGTCATGTAAAGTATTCAATATTGTATTTTCGTGTTTCATTTTCACATGTTCTTGTTAATTAACTTAGACGTTTGCTATATTTCTTTTTGTTTGTAGTTTGGATATTGATTGCTCATTTGTAGGAACCGCGTTCTGCATTGACGTAGTACATGAAAACGGTTTCATCTTTTTGTTAACATAATTTTCATGTCGTTTCTTCTGCCAAGCCCATATTATTCAGTAGGTCCGTTGTAAACTAAGGTGAAGACTCTATGAAGAAGTGTTCTAAGCTTATTTTTCATCTGGGGAGTTCATCCATCTATTTTCAGCCCACTCTAGATATTTGACTAATTGAAGAGGTTATAATAAAAAGGATATAAGTAACATTTACATGTTTTGAATATATTTGAGTTTAAAGTTATGTAACTATAAAAAAAATCCAGAAATTTTTAATACAATATCATTTCATATTGATTAATTAAAAAATAGAGAATTTTGGTTACAAAGTTACGTTTTCTTTTTGTAAAAAAAGTGACTTATTCCCTTTTTATTCCAAACATTTCCTGATAGTAGAGTGACAAATAAAGTAAGGACAGGATAGATTAGCAAATTTTATTAACAAAAGCAAAAATATGAAACAAAATAAACAAATTTATTCATTATTGCCAGAATCAGAGTTGCGGATAAGGTCATACAGGTCATTATCACATTCCGATTCCGTCTCACTAAAATCAACATTATTATTTTGTGTGTTCTTTGATGTAGAAGCGGTAGTTTTGAAAGTTTCATTTCCTTTTTTCTTTCCTTTGAATTTAATTATTATTATCCTACCACCATGCTCAAGATGTCTGTAAAAGCTATGATATATAGGTGGTATATATTCGATCGGTGTCCGGATATTTTTCGATTTTTCTTCTGAAATATTAATAGAGTTCTTATTCAACATGGAGCAAAATATCTTCTGAAAGTTGGTGGGTGGTCTGCCATTACCCAGAAAAGGGTACTGACAAGTTGAAAAAGGTAAATCATTATCATGGTTAGCTTAAACTGGAAAGAATATGTCTTCGAATCTTTGGTATATTTGAAGTGAGAAATGTGTATAAAGTTTATTTTGTGTTTCTTTACATATTTTTTGGGGTTGCTTATTATAGCATTGAGATGAGCAAATGAATTAAAATGTGATTTAGTCACGTACCAGAAAGCATTTTATGTGTTGTTTTATTACATTACTTCAATCTTGTGGTACAAATGCTTGTGGGAATTTTCTTTAACATTTTTCTATCGGTCCAAATGACACATACTCACACTCCATAAATGTGTGACCAGGATCAAAAAATTTATGCTATATTTCTTCGAGTTTAGTTGTTTCGGCCAAAAATATAAACAGTTTACTAATGTTTTTGGTTTTGTTTTAACCTGCACAAGAATCACTGTAGGCGATCAATCTTTTTATATTTGGTGGAAGAAACGTGATAAATTCGAGTAAACAAGGCCCTATTTCCTGAGAATCTCTTGAAGCCACATCCTCAGACCAAACAAATACATGCTCTTCATTCTTTATTAAATCATAAATATAGAAGTCGTACGTCCACAACTCTGAAACAGAACATCTTGGAAGTTGTGAGGAACGGTGTGGGTAAAAACTGTTGAAGATTAAACCATACAACAATAGTATATATATATATATATATATATATATATATTATCAGAAAACCCTTATACCCTTAGGGGTGTCGGGTGTTTACATTCTTATAACTAATTTTTAAATAAATATCCAATTTTTAAACTTTAAATTACAGAGTATTCTTTACACAAACTACAATACCAAATAATACCAAAAAATTATAAATTATATACAAATTTTTTCCATGGCTTTCTGTCAGTGGCCAGCGCTTTCGCTTCTCTCCAGGTTTTTCCTCTGCCCAGGATATATTGTCCAATTAAATTCTCCCAAACTTGTCGCGGTCTTCCTCTTTTCCTCTTATATTGGATCTTTGCTTCATACACCAACTTTACCGGCCTAGTGTTCTCCATCCGTTATAGATGTCCCCACCAGCTTAATTGTCTCTGCTCAATGAAATCCAATATCGATAGTACCCCAAGTTCCTCTCTTATTTGCGCATTCCTCATTTTGTCCCTTCTTGTCACTCCCCTCACTCTTCTCAGATATCTCATTTCCGCCGCTTGAATTTTACTCTTTTGCTTATTATTTAGGAGCCAAGACTCACATCCATATGTCAGAAACAACAATAGTATCTATCGAAAATCTGGACATTTCAATGTCATTTTTCTTGAAGGTTACGACTCTTTCAGCTTGTCTTTGATGGACAGTTAGCTTTAAGTTTATCTGTTGGGTATTTTATTAATTTTGATAAGAATCACAACGGGAACAGGTATTAGAATGTGAGCGATGAAGATGTAGGTTGAATTCAGTATTAAAAATTTTCTGGAAATAAGACAGGTTAACAAGTATTTTGTTTTCTTCTTCACACATCGCTTTATATAAGTTATACATCATTTTTATGTTGAAGTCAGGGGAGAGGTGCTTTGTTTTATGGAAATTTTTTAATGTGTCTTTCCATAACTATAAATACCAATGAATAAAACATAATGAAATAACTGAACACGTGTTTCACAGATAATTCACTTGGTTGGTAATCTTGGTATCTTGGTAATCTTGGTAACGGTACAACTACATTTGTAACGGTTTAGTCCAAGAAAATTTTTAATTTCATTCACTTCAATTTTCTACTAACCGATAGATGTCGCAAGATAAGTTAAAAGTTTTATATCTTTTTTATTCCAGTAAATCTTTAACATAATCCGCTTATCCCAAAACTTTTAAAACGCACTTGTACATTTCTTATTCTATCCCCTTCAATTGCTTTTACAATTGTGAAGTTTATTAAAATGATTTATTTATTCAATTTTATTTCTCATTTTTTTGTCCATATAAGTAGCTACACTTACGTTAGTAACTGCATTTTTTTTCAAATTTTTGTGTAACTATAAAAAAATTTAGGTGATGCAAACAAATAATTACTAATATATTAGCAAAATGTCAGAAAAACTATAAATTTGACTAATAAGAAAATACAGATAAAAATAATAAGGTACTAACAGAAAGTTTTACAAAAATAGTTCGTTGGCAATATTAAAAATGGAAAAAAGTTCAGTCAAACTGATTTATATGCAAATAAATTTCGCAGTGCATTTCTAATGAAGTTTCAAAGTACTTGAGTTGCAATCATTACTATCGCAGCAGTAAACAGAACAATAGTATTATAAGACATACCAGAGTATTTCTAAAAGATAATTAAACTTCCCAAAGATTATTTGTTTTCTAAATAATACAGTTCTTTATATCTCTGATGAATTCAGTAAGTTTTGAAAATGTGAACGGAAAATATAATATCTAAATTTGGTTGATTAACGTGCGCGGGCCTGCAGCCGTCGTCGCTCTGCGGCTGACTGATAATGAATCCTAAAAAGAAGTGGGTATCTATTAAAACTTGGAGTACAATGGCTGGCACAAAGGGTCTCAGCTATTGTGAGCATCAATACTGTACACATCACCTCAATTAAAATGTAATAAGAATCTCTTCTTAGGTAGAAAACTCATTAACACTGCGCAAAAGGGGCCGATAAATTAAAATTACAAAGAGGAGTTTTTAGTTTCTCTCCTTACGGCTTGACTCGATTCAGCTCTGGTCGGTCTCTGAGCCAAAGAAAATTTTAAAACATTCTTTCGATCTCGTAATCGATCATGAAACATTCCAGAGAAGGAAATTCTTTGTTATTTTAACTTAATTGAAGTTTTATTATTCTAATTCTACGGAAATTAAACATTTAATATTCTAATCGTAACGTGCTTTTGGTAGTTATTTTTTGCAGTAAGAATATTTTTGTTTCATAATTTTAATTAATGAAATCTCTACTATTTAGTTGTTATTTTCAGCATGTTATGCAATCTGAAAAGACATAGAAAATAAAACACATAGAATGTTTGTTAAACAACGGGTTCGGTAAGCCGTAAATCGTAAAAAATAATAATACAGTCTAAAATATGTTGTTTTATTTTAATATTTAGGGGATAGAAAAAGAAGACGAAATTTTAAACCACGAATAAGAAAATTAGACACCCTCATAAAGAAATTGCACAGCAGCGGCGATATTCCTCGGAAATCCATCAATCTTATAATTAATTCCATTCGTTTAATTCTTTTGAAGATGACGTTAATTCAAGTTCGGGTAATGGATTCCACTCGTGATTTATTCTTATACTTGGAAATATGTTTTGATACGATTCAGGGCGCTAAAATTGATGAATCTTTTGTAAACACAGTTCGAGTGCTCAAGAACGGAGAATGGATACAAAAACTGACTTGAAAACTATGTATATATATATATGTATATGTATGTATATATATATATGTATATCAATGTATATATATATATATAGAAATATATAATTTTTCTATTTTTCTTAGCGGTTCTCTTAATTATAAATGGTTAATTATTTCTTGGAATTCGGTTTGATAACGATTTATCAAATAAAAATACTCATTTTAACGTTTCGACCTTTCTTATTATCTTCATCAGAATAAATGTTGATTAAATACTAGATGCTTTTTTGTAAAGGTAAATTTAACTAATAATACATTAATTATATATATATATATATATATATATATATATATATATATATAAGGTAAACTTAATAAGTCGACGATTAAAGGTCTGGTTTACTTCAAAGTATATATATTTAAAACAACCCTACATGTTTCGGCAATACGCCTTTGTCAAGAGAATACAAAATATAAATGACAGAATATAAATGTCAAATAATTAAGTTGCTATGGTTTAAATTATTCAAAGATACATTCCAATAATAATAATAAATCATGCCTTAGTATTCCAAATAATAGATAGCAAGGTGTGAAAATATGTGTTGTTCGCTGCCAGAAGCTTGTGTCTCTTTCTGGGTATGAACCTGTGTGTTGGTTGCTGCAGGCAGCTTGCGTCTCTCTCTGGGTGTGTGATTTTGTATTTGTGTGACCGCGTAAGTGTATGGTTTTGTATGTTAGTGCGCTCGTGTGTGTGTTTAGTGACCGGTCGCGGAAATTTAGAGAGATCGGATAACCAGCCGTTGCGTAGGGCCGCCAACCCTTTCCCGGCAACTTCTTTACTTTTCCGAGCAGTACTTCGACGGCCCGACCCTCGCCCCAACGGTCGGGCCGTCGAAGTACTGCTCGGAAAAGTAAAGAAGTTGCCGGGAAAGGGTTGGCGGCCCTACGCAACGGCTGGTTATCCGATCTCTCTAAATTTACGCGACCGGTCACTAAACACACACACGAGCGCACTAACATACAAAACCATACACTTACGCGGTCACACAAATACAAAATCACACACCCAGAGAGAGACGCAAGCTGCCAGCAGCAACCAACACACAGGTTCATACCCAGAAAGAGACACAAGCTTCTGGCAGCGAACAACACATATTTTCACACCTTGCTATCTATTTTTTGGAATACTAAGGCATGATTTATTATTATTATTGGAATGTATCTTTGAATAATTTAAACCATAGCAACTTAATTATTTGACATTTATATTTTGTATTCTCTTGACAAAGGCGTATTGCCGAAACATGTAGGGTTGTTTTAAATATATATACTTTGAAGTAAACCAGACCTTTAATCGCCGACTTATTAAGTTTACCTTATCATACCAAGGTCACGAAGATATTATATATATATATATATATATATATATATATATATATATAGTGTTAATAAGAATTAGATTTCTTATTTATTTTATTGGCCGTGTCTTAATATTAAAATAATAGACTTTTTTATTGGTTTAGCGACCTTTAATGAATTTCAATATTTTTCTCCACGACGTTTCGACTCTTTTTATTATTAAGTCTTTTTCAAGTGACTAGAAACAAAAAATTAATACAACGAAAAGTAAGAAAATATGTTTACATTTGTATGAATGAATTAAAAAGTAAAAATTAAAATTAAAATAATAATAAAGTAAGGAAAACTAAATGATTACATTTGTATGAATGAATTAAAAATTAAAATTAAAATAATAATAAAGTAAGGAAAATTAAATGATATAAAAACTCACCGATTTATTCCGTTTTAAAACACATTTTTTGTACATGTGTGGTTCGGACTTGCACCGAGACCTTTCCCGGGACGACCGCGTCACTTCGAATATATTGTGTGACTAAATGTCTTTGTTGGAGAATTGAAATTTCTTATTTCGTTTTAAAATTAGCAATGGTCAGGCAATGTGTTTGGGAAACATAGTATATGTATTTACAATGGGAAACAATAAAATTTTTTGGTGTGTGTGGGTGGGGTTGGTTGTCTTCTATTGTTTAATGAGTGGATAATAAAGTTTAGAAAGTCCACCAATCTCGTTTCGGTCGTTGATTGTTCTGCTGTTTTTGAAAATATGGATTATTTCTAGGACCTCCCTTCGTCGTATTAATTTTTTGTTTCTAGTCACTTGAAAAAGACTTAATAACAAAAAGAGTCGAAACGTCGTGGAGAAAAACATTGAAATTCATTAAAGGTCGCTAAACCAATAAAAAAGTCAATTATTTTAATATATATATATATATATATATATATATATATATATATATGTATATATATATATATATACCGGGTGTTTCAAATTCGACTCTCACCATTGGGATCTCGGTAACGGTAAGAGATACAGGGTGGCTTAAATTAGGGCAAAGTTGCGTATCGGAGAGTCCAATAATTTTACGTTTTAAAATTAATGTTATCTTGGCTACTTCCGGAAATTTGGCGGAAAAACTGAATATTCCGGTTTTCGTTTTTATTTTTGTACGACTTTATTTCAAATGTTAGCCAAAATCTATAAATAGATCCTTATTGGAACTTTTTGGGCTTCATCTTTTGGCAGGTCAAAAATCCCTTACGACGTATCGTTTTTCTCAAACCATCATCAACTTTATTTTTTCTTATAGGCGCCATATTGGCTTTTTGCAGTTATGAATAGCCCGTTTTATTACTTTTTTAATGATGTATCACAAGTTACGCTTGTATTTCCTCAAATCCAAAATATTGAAGAAAAACTTTTATACCAAAGTAAGCTTTGATTTTTTTCAATCTGTCACATGTAAATGACATTTTGATACATTGTGAATCTCTGTGTCGTTAAAAATGGAGACATCGGCAATGTATTTGAACATGTAAAAATATGGAGACAGAATGGATGAGGAAACTAAGGACAATTTAGTCAATGAGGTAAAATTAACGTTAAATTATCGTATAATTTTCAATAAAAGTAGATAGATGAGAGGAGAGACCTCAAAATACATTGAAAAAACTAACCATAATAATAATGACTAAATAAAAATAATAATTACAACAGATGCTCAAAATGTCCTCCGTGATTCTCCAAGCAGAACTCTACTCTTCTCTCTATGTTGTGCACTGTGCGATGTATTTCCCGTCTCCGTAATCTACCAAACTCCCTAATGATGTTGATTCGGAGCTCCTCGATATTTTGGTACTCACCCCGCCCGTAAATTCTATTTTTAAGTGTACCCCATAAAAATGTGTCGAGGACACTAAGATCTGGAGACCTGGCTGGCCATCTTACTGGTCCATTATTCCCGATCCATCTGTCACCAAACCTTTCGGTAAGATAATCAGATACCAGTCTTGAGTTGTGAGGTGGAGCACCATCGTGTTGAAACCAGATGCTGTTGTAGTGGATCAAAGGTAAGTTATCTAAATAGTCTTCGAGAGTTGTCGCCAAAAACTGATGATAAGTTTCTCCATTCAGAGTGCCGTTAAAGAAATGAGGACCCAAAATTTTGTCTTTATAAATACCTGCCCACACGTTAAGACTGAATCGAACTTGCGGCCAAATTTCTCGAAATTGCCTAGGGTTGTTTACGCTCCAGATGTGTTCATTGTTCCGACTGAATATTCCACAATTCGTAAAAGTGCTTTCATCTGTCCAAACCACATTTTCTAGGAAAGCTGTAAAATCGGGTCTCCTTTGTACCCAACCACAAAATTGTAATCGCCTTTCGGAATCACCTGGATGTAATTTTTGTGATATGTGAATTTTGTAGCATTTGAAACCACTTTTTTTTAGGTGTCTCCAAGCACTCGTATGAGAAGAAGCACCTACATCGGAGGAAACTTGGCGTGTGGATTTGCCCGGGTTCATATTTATCTGCAAAATATCTACTTTTATTGAAAAGTATTCGATAATTTAACGTCAATTTTACCTCATTGACTAAATTGTCCTTAGTTTCCTCATCCATTCTGTCTCCATATTTTTGTCTTGGTTTTTCAAACGAACCAAACTCAGCGAGATTTCTATCCAATAATTTAAACAAAGTTCGATGAGGTTGTCGTCTTTCGGGATACATGTTCAAATACATTGCCGATGTCTTGACACCGTTTCTATCGTTTTTGTAATAAATTTTCACCATATCTCGTTTTTCTTCATTGGTAAACTCCATTTTGAACTACACAGAGATTCACAATGTATCAAAATGTCATTTACATGTGACAGATTGAAAAAAATCAAAGCTTACTTTGGTATAAAAGTTTTTCTTCAATATTTTGGATTTGAGAAAATACAAGCGTAACTTGTGATACATCATTAAAAAAGTAATAAAACGGGCTGGGCTATTCATAACTGCAAAAACCCAATATGGCGCCTATAAGAAAAAATAAAGTTGATGATGGTTTGAGAAAAACGAAACGTCGTAAGGGATTTTTGACCTGGCCAAAAGATGAAGCCCAAAAAGTTCCAATGAGGACGTATTTACATATTTTGGGTAACTTTTGAAATAAAGTCGTACAAAAATAAAAACGAAAACCGGAATATTCAGTTTTTCCGCCATATTTCCGGAAGTAGCCAAGATAACTTTAATTTTTAAACGTAACATTATTGGACTCGCCGATACGCAAATTTGCCCTAATTTAAGCCACCCTGTATCTCTTACCGTTACCGAGATCCCAATGGTGAGAGTCGAATTTGAAACACCCGGTATATATATATATATATTATGGTACTTACAATGTGTATTCTTCTTTTTTATATATTTGTTTACAGTTTGAAATATTTTACTTAAACTATAATGTCGCACATTGTATTTTCAACATATAGAAATTTTAGTTGACCTAAAGTATGTATATACATACCTTATACATATATCTTAGATTTTGTATTTTGTCTCTGCCTGTAATTTGATGCGAATTTTAACTTTGTGGTGGTTGGGATTTAAAATATTTAAGTGTTTAATATTGAAATTGCATTTTTACTTTATTTATACTGTTATATTATTGGAAAATATAATTTTGATAGATTTTAAATTTCTTGACAGTCATTAACAGCATTTTCTTCATCTTTTTTGATATGAATTAATTCGAATACTGTTGCTTTGTAATTTATTTCCGTTTGCAATACCTTAAATGTCTTTGTAATTGAAAGTGTGGTTTGATGTTTACTTAAAGCTGCGATGTTTGTTGATCTTTTTAAAATTCCATCAAATTTTAGAAACTATGGCATATTCCCGGAAAAGCAATATTATTCTTCAATTTTTGTAGAGTTCACCGTTTCCGAAATAAATACGAGTGAAATTATAGGTAAGTACATTATTTCCAGTTTGATTTAATGTCGGGCCTGAAAACAAAAGCACATATTATTTTGGAATTATTAACAAAAACAAACTTAAGGTAAATTGCAATAATTTAAAATTAAAACGCCAAAATGAAAATGATACAGTAACAAAAATAGCAATAATAATAAAAAATATGTAAATCTTAACCACAAAGAATGCTTAAATTGTTGGCCGTTAAGACATAAGTTGACGCGACGAATAAGAGATTGCCTTGCCCGAAACATAACTGATACCTCTTGGCGAAAAAGATCCGAGACATGCAAAATACGTTCCCATAGTTTCTGTCGAGTTTCTTTAGGTGTAGCATTTTACCTTTCATAAATCTCCAAAAGTAAATATCAAGGATATTATGATCAGGTGATCTTAGTGACCATTTTACTGGTGCGTCTTTACCACATCCAATCCAGCGTCTTGGAAACTGATTATTTAAAAATCGCTGCACTTTCAAAACATAAAGTGGTGCCGCACCATCATGCATAAATCAAATTTTTCTTCAAATAGCCAATTCAATATCTTCCGGTAATTGTCGAAGCGTATTTCGAATAAATTCCAAATAATGAGACCCATTCAGACACTGAGATAGCTGGGTCCTAAGACGCAATTGCCAATAACTCCAGTCCAGATGTTGATTTCAAACTGCTCTACATTAATGGATATTGTGTGGGTTTATTGCACCATTTTTCGTAAAACAAGCCTCATCGTATTTACAAAATTGTTATCTTTGTTTTCATTCATTTTTGAACCAATTACGACTGCTTTAATCATAGCATTGAGGGGTGATGCTAGTGATATTTTGCAGACATTGCCTCCTGAGGAACGTAAAGATTATTCTCAACTCATTAAACGCTTGGAGATGAGATATGGCCATGCGCATTTGGAGCAAGTATACCATACCCAACTGAAGAATCGATCGCAGAAGAAAGGCGAGAATCTTCAGGAATTTGAGGCAGATATTGCTCGTCTAGTTCGACTTGCATATCCGATGGCGCCAGATAATTTCATGGAACACCTAGCGGTCCAGACGTTCATAGATGGTCTCCGGGATATTCATACGCAGCAAGCATTAAGGTTGGCAAGACCGAAAACCTTGATCGATGCTTTGGCGCACGCGCTTGAGTTTGAGACTGCTAAACAAGCCTCTCGGAACAATGCTCGTGGCTGTTCTGTCGACGAACAGGAAAATGAGGAGTTCATGGAGCAGGTGGTTAGTCAAGTCCTAAATCAGATCAAATCAAATAAAAGTGCGCGGCCATGCGGAAATTGTAGAAGAAACGGTCATATCCAGAATAAATGTGATAAAAGTACCAAGAAAGAATCCGCTGAGAATCCGAAAGTCCCAAGGACTGCCCAAATCGCATCCTTGCAAAATCAAACCAATGGCCTGTATTTCGATGCTATTATGGAAAGAAGAACCTATGCTTGCTTGCTAGATACTGGATCGACGAAAACCATTGTACGACCCGATTTAATATCCAGGAATAAAGAATTACTTTCTAGCAAATGGAGACTAAGGACAGCTACTGGAGAAGCAGCTTCTGTGGAAGGTGAAGTAGATGTCAATTTTGTCATAGGACCAACATCAATCCGACATCGTGTTCTCGTAGCCGACATAGAAGAACAGATAATCTTGGGATTAGACATCATGAACACCTACGGCTTCCAGTTAAACGTGAAGGAAGGCACTTTAAAAATAAATAATGAGGAGTTGTTTCTTCATGGGAAAAATTGTGGGAGTGTACAAGTAATTACAGCAGAGAATGTTGTTCTGGATGCAAGAAGTGAGACATTTTTGACGGCGTGTACGGAAGGTGATTATTTGGACGGAAATGTTGCAATGTTGGAACCAAAGGCTGATGATGACGAGGTGGGTCGAGGAATAGTAGGAATAGTAATAAATAATGAGGAATTGTTTCTTCATGGGAAAAATTGTGGGAGTGTACAAGTAATTACAGCAGAGAATGTTGTTCTGGATGCAAGAAGTGAGACATTTTTGACGGCGTGTACGGAAGGTGATTATTTGGACGGAAATGTTGCAATGTTGGAACCAAAGGCTGATGATGACGAGGTGGGTCGAGGAATAGTAGTTGCCAATATGCTGGTTAAGACTCAGAAGACTGTACCGATAAGGGTAATGAATGTGAACCATTACCCTGTTTCATTGAAGAAGGGTACTATTTTGGGGTGGTGTTCACCAGTGTCGGCTGTCGTTCATCATATAGAGGCGAAGAAGAATGGATTCGTGCAGGTTTCTGAGAAATTGTCCAAGATAATCGACTCCGCCTGTCAAGGATTGAGCAAGAAGGAACAAAGTCAAGTTAAGGACCTAATCAAACATTATGAAGACGTCTTTGAAACTGAAACTGGTACGAAAGGCACAACAAATATTGTAATGCACAAAATAAATACCGGCGATGCAAGTCCAATTCGACAAGGACCAAGAAGGTTACCACTGGCAAAACGTGAGGAAGCCAAGCAAATTATACAAGATATGGAAGGCCAAGGAGTAATTGAACCATCGAATAGTCCATGGGCTTCACCAGTGGTCCTTGTCAGGAAGAAGGATGGATCTACCAGATTCTGTGTGGACTATCGTCGTTTAAATAGTGTGACCAAAAAGGACAGCTATCCTCTCCCAAGAATAGACGATACGCTAGACACCTTGGCAGGAGCAAAATGGTTCTCCACTCTCGACTTAAAGAGCGGTTATTGGTAAGTGGGAATGGATCCCAATGACAAAGAGAAGACTGCCTTCAGTTTAGGTACAGGTCTCTGGCAATTTACAGTCATGCCATTTGGACTGTGTAACGCCCCAGCTACTTTTGAGCGACTCATGGACACTGTACTGAGGGGACTGTCTTGGAACACCTGCCTGGTATATCTCGATGATGTGATTGTGGTAGGGAAGACCTTTGAAGATCACATGAAAAATTTGGAAGTGGTATTCCAGAGGTTGCGAGATACCAACCTGAGATTAAGTCCAAAGAAGTGTCACCTTTTCCGCAAGGAAGTAAATTACCTTGGACATGTGGTTTCCGGAAAAGGAATTGCTGTGGATCCAGAAAAAGTAAAAGCTGTGGAAAAATGGCCGGTACCCAAAGACAAACATCAGCTAAGAAGCTTTTTGGGATTATGCACATATTATCGACGCTACGTTCCTTGATTCTCCAACATTGCAAAACCACTTACTTGCCTAACAGAAAATCGAGCATTCATTTGGAACAACGAATGCCAAGCGGCCTTTGAGTTGTTAAAAGGTACGTTGATCAGTGCACCTGTTTTAAACTATCCACTGCCATCTGGGAGGTTTGTTTTGGATACGGATGCCAGTAACGTCGGGATTGGTGGCGTGCTCTCTCAAATCCAAGATGGACAAGAAAGGGTCATTGGATACTTCAGCAAGACCCTGTCCAAACCGGAGAGGAACTACTACGTAACCAGGAGAGAACTATTGGCAGTAGTTAAGACCATTGAGCACTTTTACAAGTACCTGTATGGGCAGAAGTTCCTGATCCGCACTGATCATGCCGCCTTAAAGTGGCTCTTGCAATTTAAGAATCCAGAGGGTCAAGTAGCTAGATGGATTGAGAGGCTACAGGAGTATGACTTTGTCATTGAACACAGAGCAGGCCTCAAACATCAAAATGCAGATGCCCTTTCCAGAAGGCCCTGTCCAGAAGTCTGTCGATACTGCAACAGAATCGAAGACAAATCGGCCAACGCTCTTCGAACCACCGTTGTTGATGACCAATGGCAACCTGACAATTTGCGCGCAGATCAAGAAGCTGATCCGGATCTTGCAGTCCTCAGGGCTTGGAAATGAAATGGGCAAAGACCGACCTGGCAAGAAATTGCACCCCATTCACGAGAATTGAAGTCATACTGGGCACAATGGGATTCCATAACCATGGATGACGATCTCCTGAGACGTGAGGTCGAAAGAAAAGAATACCAGAGGTATTGCGAGAACTCCATAATGTTGCTTCTCGGGGACATTTTGGAGTCCATAAAACACTGGAGAAGGTGCGCCAGAGATTTTACTGGGTGAATTGTTCACGAGATGTGAAAGAATGGTGCCGAAAGTGTGCAAATTGCGCCGGAAGCAATGGTCCCCAGAGGCGTCGACGTGCACCCATGCGGCAATACAATGTAGGAAGCCCATTTGAAAGGATCGCCATAGACGCCGCCGGTCCTTTTCCAGAAAGCGACAAAGGAAATAAATACATAATAGTGGTCATGGATTACTTTACCAAATGGGTTGAAGCATATGCTCTACCAAATCAAGAAGCTGGAACTGTAGCAGACGTGATTGTGAAGGAGTTAGTCAGCCGTTTTGGTGTACCCTTGGAACTTCATTCCGATCAAGGGCGGAATTTCGAGTCCAGTTTATTCGAAAAGATGTGTGGACTTTTGGGCATACGGAAGACGAGAACAACTCCCTTGCATCCACAATCAGATGGGATGGTAGAGCGAATGAACAAGACCATGATCAGACACTTATCCAAAGTGGTCTCCGAACACCAGAGAGATTGGGACGAACATTTACCATTATTTCTAATGGCGTATCGGGCCGCCGTTCAAGAGACAACTGGCCAATCACCAGCAAACGTGCTATTCGGGAGGGAACTCCGATTGCCCTGTGATTTAAAGTTTGGGAGCAAGCCTGGTGAAGATCTTGCCGGAGAAGATTATGTCAGCACGCTCAGACGACGACTAGATAATATACATGAACAAGTCAGACACAATATCCAAGATGCTAGTGACAGAATGAAGGAGAGCTATGACATCAACGCCGAGAAGAGTGGTCACCATGAAGGCGATCGGGTTTGGCTATATAATCCACAACGCCGACGGTGCCTATCCCCAAAACTTCAAAAGAATTGGGAGGGGCCATTCGAGGTGTTGAAGCGGATCAACGATGTAATATACCGCATCAGAGTCGTACATTTTAATCGACTAGCCCCATACTCTGGAGACAATGACGAAACCGTTGACTTGCGCCGATTGGATAGCCAATACCATGAACTAACCTTCGAAGACTTTATGCAAGAGTATTCTGGTTCGAGAAAAGCTCGACTTGGGGTAACCATCGAGAAACAGCAGGATTTGTTCACGGTGCCGCCAGACTACGCGCTTGCTCATTGCGTAGCCCGAGATCTACGAATGGCCGAAGGAATTGCCTGGGAATTTAAAGAGAGATTTGGCAGAATCGAAAAGCTAAGGCAGCAGGGACCAGCAATTGGGAAGAGTCTCCAAATAATAAATGAAGGACAGTCCATATTTTATTTGGTCACGAAAGAACTGTCGAGCCTAAAGCCAACCTATCGAGCCTTATGGGAGGCCCTGACCCACTTACGCGAACAAATGTTACAGCAAGACATTCTGAAATTAGCAGTTCCAAAATTGGGTTGTGGATTGGACCGCCTGGACTGGAGAATTGTAAGGAGCATGTTAGAAGTAATCTTCCGACATACTGGTATGGAAATTCGGGTATGCAGTTACCGGCTTGAATATTCCTGTCCATCCAGGCAAGATAAGACCGTGGACTGTTATTTCGCTATGACGTCACAATGTAACAAAGGCCCTACCTGTCGATTTCGCTATCGGTTGAGGGAACCAAAACATGACATGTTTCGGGACGAAACTTCATTCTTAAGAAGGGGGCAATGTGATGACTCATCCAACAACGCGTAGCGCGTCATACACTCTAGCATTTACTCAATCGTTCTGCCTGCGTCTAGAACATATTCACAATATAAAAGCCGCGTCGAAGAAGGGATGGACATTCATTCGATACCCGAATCTCGCGAAGTAAACATAAATATAGTTACATAAATATAAAATACATAAATGTACTTATTGTTGTTAATAGTTAGTTTTATATTGTTATACGTTTTAATATTAATATAGTGTGTGTGTCTAAAGTTATTGTTAGTTTTATTTAAGAACCCGAAAAGACAAACTTTACAATATTATTAAAAATGGGGTGTGAAGAACACAATACAAGTTCATTTATGTATTTTTGAATGTATCTCTTCTCCAAAGACGTAGATACGTATTTCACATTTCTACATGTTCGTCGGTACGCCCCTTTGGAGAAGAGATACATTCAAAAATACATAAATCAACTTGTATTGTGTTCTTCACACCCCATTTTTAATAATATTCTTTTATATTATTAAAAATACTTTTGTACCATTTTTATTTGTTTCAAAGTTACAGATCTATGAATGTGATTGTCAGATCATGAAAAAAAATGTAATCCCAAAGTCAATAAAAACTGATTTTATTTAAAAAACTTCAATTAATCATATTTTCGAAATGTCCACCTCCTTGTTGAATGCAGGTTTGTGCCCATAAGCCAACAGAAGAATTACTTATCCGAATTTCATACTTGTTTTTTAGGATTTGCTCGGCAGCCAGGTGAATACGATCCAACAACTCTTCTCCTGCTTTCGAAACTTGCGTGTAGACTAAATTTTTCATATACCCCCAAAAATAAAAGTCAAGGGGATTAAGATCGGGTTATCTGGGTGGCCATGCAACAGGACCACCTCGACCAATCAATCTTGGATAATTGACGTTAACCCAATTTCGGACAGTAATTCCGAAATGTGGTGATGCCCCGTCCATGTGAAACCACATGTGTCGTCGAACATTCAGTGGGACATCCTCTAAAAGACCTAGCAGTTCGTCAATAAGAAATTTAAGGTAATTGTCCGCATTTAACCTCCCAGGAAGAAAGACAGGACCAATCAACAAGTCATCGATTAGTGCCGCCCAAACGTTAATAGAAAATTCATGTTGAAATTTAGATGGACGTATAGCCTTGGGATTTTCTGATGACCACCTGTGCAGGTTTCTCAGATTTGTAACACCACTTCTCGTGAACGTAGATTCATCTGTCCAGAGGACTGTTCTGCAGAAATTAAAATGAAGCCGTGACTCTCTTAATATCCAGGTAGAATAAACTGGACGAGCATAGTGGTCTGCCTCAAGTAAACCGTGTCCCCTGCGATTGTGATATGGATATCCTCACGTTTTAAAAGTTGTTAAACTGTCGTTCGTGGCACTCCTAGTTGTCTAGCGATTCGACGTACACTGAGAGTTGGATCCCTTGTAACAATAGCTACTGCTTCTTCCTCTAAGTCTGCTGTCAAATTTACTCCTCGGTAATATAATCACGCAGTCCGCATTCCCGATATTATCTGTGTACTTCCAGAAACGTTTTGTAATGAGGAATACGCCTATCGGTAAACGGATGTAGGTATTCAATAATATAACTGTTTGAAGTGCACTGCTGTTACAGTAGCCGTACACAAAATGCATGTCCGCATACTCTTGAGAAGAAAATCGGAAAGGCATTTTGAATAAAGAAAACGTGTCCACTCACTAATAAGCTGTTGTATGAACTGAAACGTAATGTAATCTTTTATTAAAAAATGTAACGTTAACATTCATCTGAACATTTGTTTATTGTATGATATTCATGGTTCAGCACTTACGAAATAAGTAAGAACCTTCTTTATCATAAATCAATTTCCAGTACTCTTTTTTGTAGATCTCCAGGAAATTACTGTATGCACTACGACACGTGTTTATTTATCTTAGGATAACATTTTATTATGTGACGTTAACAATAACAGACCTGTTATTGAATTCTACAACTTTTTTTAAATAATATCAATTTGTATTGACTTTAGGATTCCATTTTTTTTCGTGTTCTGACAACCACATTCATAGATCTGTAACTTTGAAACAAACACAAAGGGATATACAAGTTTTGCGTTTTTGTTACTTGAAATGAAGTCTACTTTACAGTCCTAAAATTTGAACATAACGATACGGGACAGCTTGTATATACAAATAGTACTAAAATTTATAAACATTGTCATGAGTCCAATAATTTTTTTTCATTAAGAGTTGCCTAAACTTCAAAGAAATAAACTTATAAGAATGGAGTCTTTAAAAAAATTTGGATTATCTGTGCTCACGTTTTTGGAGTTGACAAACAGAGAGGTGGAACAAGGATTTAATCACATCGATTTTGCTTTTCATTGAATAAGAAAACTATTATTAATTAACATTTCCACAGAACTAATTGTAAAATATCCTGAATTCCGATTTGCGTTTTATCTCATTTAGATGATTTTAGTTAAACTTTAAGTTAAAATATTTTAACATTGTTTTTATAAATAAATAATGGTCACTTTCAGAATCGATTGCTATTTTTTATTGCTTTATAATTCTCAAATGTAGTTATACCCCTGCTTCGGTGAATATGTTTAGTTTACATAATATGTGGAACGTATAAATGGATAAACTAACCTCTTATCAAAATCTTCAAAAACCTAGAAAATTATTCGTTGAGACTAAATCTCCAAAAATTAAAATAATTTAAATTTTTATCTAACCAGATGACCTTATTGTTGGTCCAAAAACATGTACTTGCCAATCTTCTTATTTATTATTTAGAATTACAATTTTCAGATATTATCCAAAATAATTAACATCACAATGTAACTGTTAATTCTAAACAAGATACTAATTCTTCCTATTCAGCTTCAACTGATCAAAGGAATCAGATTTTGTACCTTAATTTATTAATTAGTTTTGTATTATTTAAGTCAATTAGAAAAGTAATTCATGAATTTGTTGCAGTTAATTTTAAAATTATGGCGCAGCATGTAACTAAGAAATTCAGAAAAAAAAACGTAAATAGTTACTAATTTCAAGTTTAGCTGAAATTTTTTTCTACTGATCAAAAGAATTGAAAGGAGACTAGCTTGATCACTGTCCTTTTATAAAACACAAACAAGTCACCAACATATTGATTCTGAATCTTTAAAATGCCAATAATTCCACACCATGAAGGAGGATTGATATGTGTATATGGTCTACAACTTTATAAAATGAGAATTAGAAAAGACAAAACAATGAAACAAGTCTCAAAATGAAGTAAATTTATTGTACTATCAATGTACGTAATTATTTTTTCATATAATCGCCATTTGATACAACGCATTTCTACAAAAGCTGAATCTATTTCTTCATTCCGTCCACAAAAAAAAACTTGTTTGTTTACTGTTGATCCAATTGCGACCAGCAGCCCGAACTTCAGTGCCTGAAGAATGTTTACCTTTCAATACCTCTTTCAATTTTGGGAACAACCAGAAATCTGGAAGCGTCATATCTGGACAGTATGGAGGGTGCGAAGCAACCGTGAATTTCAGCAATGAAGTCTAACGTTGTCATGGTGCAAGAAAAAATCGTTCTTTCCGACCTTATTCTACGGATATGATTCTTTAGTGAGTTGATCCTTTCGGCAATCTTCCAGCGTTAAAAGTTCGATCATGGATTATCGCTTGGTACGCACCTCAGAAATATAACTCATGATAAACGACATTTAATATTCTTTTGTAATATGTATTTTAATTTCAAACATTTCATTTTGTTAAATGTAAGTAAATCTGGGATAAATAATGAAACTATAAACATCTCCAATTTTATAAATATTCTACCTGCATTTTCGAGTTTAAGCCATTGTATAACATTGAAAAATCGGAGACTGTGGCTTTTAAGTGAATAAAAAATTAAAAACCCTTACCACAATAGAATTCTATTGTGGTAAGGGTTTTTAATTTTTTATTCATTGTATAACATAATTTTATTATCCCATTATTGAAATTTGAAACTTTCTTTAAATTGTAAGAAGCACGGCATCTTTTAATTTGTTAATTTATTTATTGCTTTATACATTAGACTGCTTTTTTATTATCTAGGGTCATAGTGAACAAAGTGTTTAATTTGGATATTCATTGTTAAGATCGCGTTTTCTGGATATGTATAATATTACTTTAACAAGGGGCTGTCTGAAACTACATACTTAGATTTATAACACCAATACTTAATTAATAATGATGTTTGGTTATTTATTAGTTAAGATTACAATTTTAAGATGCTATCGTAAACCGTGGGTATTGTTGCCAGTCGGTATAATTTCTACGAAATAAACACACAATTTTATAAATATTCAACGATTCATTTTCAAATTTAAACTTTCTTTAGATTCTAAAAATTTATTTTTGCAAATCTATTTATTACTTTATACATTAGACCGCTTGTTTTGTTACTTAGAGTTATCGTTATCAGTGAATAAATTCAAGAGACGAAGTTCAATCTAACGACCATTTGTTTCCTAAATTAGTGTAATAAATCCCATTACTAAACAATTGATTTATCCGGAACTACATATTTACTTAGATTTATAACATCAACTAATACTTAATTAGTAAAGATATTTTATTGTACATATTTATTTATTAGTAAGATTTAAGACCCTATCGTAAACCTGGATGTTGTAGCCGGTAGATTGGTATATACAGGTAGAAATGGTTTTCTACGAATCAATCATATAGAAAAATTTCCCGTTATAACGTCAAACAATACAATCTACAACGAATACACTCATTTAATCAAGTAATAGTTTATAGGGGTAGTGGTATATTTTTATCTACTCGTAACACAGTCTTAACACAACAGTCTCATTCGTAATATCATAACAAGTAACAACAGAACAGAACGGTCGTACATCAAGACACACAGTCTTACTTTAAACATAAACATAACAATCATACTTTAACACGAGATACCAGTTTCAGCAGCAGTTTTATGTTAGTATAAGTCGTTGTGGATCAAAAAATAAATGTATATAATGTAAATAAATATATTTAGATAAAAGTACATATATTCATTCAACAAACATCGAAGATTTAAAAAGTAAAGTGTATACAGCCTTACAACCTGTTCATGGTGAAGCAAGATCGGGGTCGTGATTCTAGTAACTGGGGTTGAAATATCACCGCCAGGAACCAGATTCATCGCATATAGTTTGGTCTTCGAGAGCGGCATCGATTTGGTCTTCGAGCAGCAACAATTTGGTTCCAAAATTCGACATCCCCATCAGTTACTCAACGACGGTACACATGAAAACTTTGCATGGTTAGACAAGATACTCGAAAATATTGTTTACAAGTTAGAACTTGTTTCTATTCCCGATGCTCCTACAAGGGCGTTGTTGGAGACCTTATATATTAATCTGTCCTCGTATTCTATATTTGCTAAAATAACATAAAAAATGTGACTATATATTCGTCAGTTAGAAGAATTTTTGAGTGTGTTTGTATATACAGCTATAATTATGGGCTATGTATATTATTGGACGAGTTAAACAAAAATAATTTTCAAGAATTTGCCAATGTTGATGACGATGATGATGATGCAAGTACATAAATAATATCTTAATACATATTGAACGACTAAATTAACGCTGACCCTGAAGCCATCGAAAAATAGTATCAAATTAATAAAGAACTTATTATTTTCCGGGTGAATATTTTTGTAGACCCAGTTAGCTTGATGTTTACGTGTTTTGTAAATTCATTACTGTTCTGCTTTATCGTCATTTACATCAATATTTTAATTGGTGGCACGTCAGGAGTTAGATACATTAATGAATCTAATTTTTGCGTAAAATAAACAGAACACCGACGTCGTTGTCCGTTGGCGTCGTTCTCATCGGCGTCGTCGACGTCTCTAAGGCGTACCGTACCGTGTTATTTTATTTTTTTTCTGAGAGCTGCTCGTTCGTCACATTTATCCTTTCGTTCCTCTTTTTTCGAGCTTCAACAGATTTAATTGGATTAGAATTCACCGTTCTGAAAATTTACATTTTTTGATTAAAGAAAATTAAAATCGAACATTTATTTATATTGGATTATTGCAACGGCAGTTTTCGTGGATATTTTTCTAATTTTTATCACAACTAGAGGAGTTCGACGATTTTTAAATTAAATGTACATATTACTAACTGTAAATCTAGAGAAACAAAACTACATTTTGTTTTTTTTTTACTGTTTGTTTTAATGAATCTGAAGTTTTATACTGTATACTCTCTCTTAGCGGACACTTTTTATACGCCGACACCCTTATAAGTGGAAAGATTGTCGGTCACTGAAAGAAATGGTATAATTTACATATCAAAGTTTATCCTATTAAATGGACTCTCTATTCAACAGACATGGACACACGATAATGTTGATGATGCTAAACAATTTTAAAGCAACAAATTCGGACTATGATTAGCGATTATAATCCTAGTTACGTTTATACGGCTCTTTTTTCGTGATCTGCCAAATAAAACTTTCGCCTTTAAAGGAGAAAAGTGTGCTGATGGAAAAATGGCTAAGCAGCGGTTAACCATTTTACATTGTGTGAATACGGCCGGACAATCAGAAAAACTACCTACTTGTGATAGGTAGATCTGGTAGGCCTCGTGCATTTCGGAAAATTTATTTCAACATTTTACCCGTGGTCTGGCGATTTAACAAAAAGGCATGGATGACATGTGAAATTATGACAGAGTTTTGCAAGAATTCGATAAGAAAATGGGCTTGGAGACACGCAAAATCTTACTTTTTCTTGACAATGCTGCATCTCATCCACGGAATTTGACACAAAAAATAATCTTTCTTTCTGCTAACACAACAGCAGATTGTCAACCATCAGATCAAGGTATTATAAAAAATTTTAAAACATGGTACAGATAAATAATCTTAAACCATATGTTAGCAAAAATGGACTCAATGAATTCTCTAGAAGACCTAACCAAGTCGATTCGATTCATTTATTATTTATTTAGCGTATGGCTAATATGGATTATACATCTGAAAGTTAAATTTTAAAAACGAGGCTTTGATCCAGTCTAACGCGGAGTCAGTGGCTTCAAGGAAGTCACTCATCTCACCTCCATGTGTTGCAAGGGGGCACTCAGCTGTAATATGGTGAATAGTCTGGTGAGGTTCTCCGCATTCGCAAGTTGGTGAATCAGTCAGTCCCCATTTATAGAATGAGTCACGACAAATTCCATAGGACGTTCTTATTCTATTGAGTGTCATCAACTCATGGCGAGGTAGCACCATTCCTGGTAAGGGTACGGCAGGGTCAATGATATGGGCCGCTTGAGCGGGTTTCAACGCTGCTCAATGCTCTCTTCATCTATCATTTGGTTTGAAATCTTCTGCTATAAGTCGTTCTGCTAGCAGTGGTTGAGATGATCTCGACCTCATTCTCGACAGGCCAGCATCAGGCAAATCACTGTGTACTGGAAGATGGGGATTCGATATTATTTTATTATATTCTCTTACCAGGCTTTCCTGTCTCCGGATGGTGGGAGGTGCAATATGGCTTGAACCGGGAGCCAGGGTAGAGGTGTACTTTTTAAACAATCGCTAATTATTCAAATGGTTTCGTTGAGTTTGATGTCGTTCTATGGGTGGATGCGTTCGCACCCAAAGTAGTACCGCAGAGCTTGTGGATTATGTTATTTCTGGTGTTTATTTTAACTGGGGTGTTTGCTAGATGTTTTTTCATGAGAGTGTACGATTCATTGTTACTCCCAGATATTTTGGGTAAGGATTATAATGAAGTAAGTTGTTATTGAAATACACTTGCGGCTCTAGACGTGCTTGTTTATTATTGAGGTGAAAACACGACACTTCTGTTTTATTCATATTCGGGATTAGTCTCCATTCGGCGAAGTATTCTCCCAGCACAGATAGGTCCTGTGAAAGTATACTATTAGTTCCCTCTATGGTTTTACTCCTGCATGCAAGAGTCACGTCAGTGGCATATCCAAACTTTTTTGACTTTGTATGTGGCATGTCAGAAATGTACAGATTAAAAAGGACAGGTGCAAGTACCGATCATTGAGGCAATCCATTATTAAGATGTCTCATTTTACTCTTGCTCTCGCCTATTATTATTTGGAAGGGCCTGTCGCAAAGCCCATTGTTTAATAAAGATGCTCTCCGGCTGCATGGTACTACGTTGAGAAATTTATAGAGAAGGCCTTCTCTCCAGACTGTATCATATGCCGCAGTCAAGTCAACATACACCACAGTTGTCTTCAGCCGTTTCTGAAACCCTGCCTCAATGTGCGTTGTTAAACTAAGCACCTGGTTAGCACAACTGCGGTTGGGTCTAAAACCAACCTGTTCAACGGGTATATACTTCAATATCAATGTGCTAAGTCGGTTTAATAGCAATCTTTCTAGAAGCTTATAACATGAGCTTAATAAAGCTACCGGACGAAAGCTTTCAGGAAGGTTCTTGGGTTTGTTCGGCTTCAAGACTGCAAGTCGATCCATTTACTAGAAGTTATTTATTTTACAAGGAGAGCGTGGAATCAAGTGACTTCAGTAATAATTCAAAATTGTTTTTCGTAAAGCTGGGTTCATGTCTTCCGAAGTTTCTCAGACTGATAGCGATTTTGATCCCGAAGATGAGCTACCATTATTTACTATTTAGAAATGTATAAAATGCTTCACCAATCTGGAGCAAATGATGTTGAGTTTAATGAATACGCTAGTGTTGACAAAAACTTGGCGAATGAAGATGAAAATGTAGAAATAAGCATTGAGATTGGTGGAATCTTGCATTAAGAAGAATCTGATTCTAATGAGGAAATGCTAGATAATGATGAAGGACATAATCAAAACTTATAAGGATACAATACCAATTTTACATAATATAAAACTTTTTACCTCTATGAATGGCGATACAAAACGTTTTGAGTTGGTGTCTGATTTAGAACAACATTTTGAAAGCATGTTTTTAAAGAAACGATGTATACCAAACAACAATCTTAGATTTTTTTGTCTAAAGCTTTAATTATGGATGTATGCATTACGTTACTAGGTAAGTATTAAGTTAAGTACAGTTGCAGTTTCTTTTGCCAAGTTTAGAAGTATGCATGTTGCACTTGAATGTTAAATAAACGAATAGTATCAATATTACCGCTATTTCACTTTTTTGTGTAAATATGTACGTACATAGAAATCTAATGATAAGTTTGAAAAGTATATATGTAATACATATATACACACATACTATATGAGCAAAAATTGTTTAGATAAGGAATGGCCGGTTAGGTGGTTAGGTGGTTAGGAAGATCACTGTCTTTGATAGATTCAGCTTGTTGTTGGTACATGTTGATTGGATGTCAGTTTCCATTTGAATTTTTATTTGACATGAATTAAATGTCAGTTTTGACTTGAAGTTTTATTCGCCATGATTTAAATGTCCGTTTTTTAGCTAACAGAACCGATATAATTCCAACTACTTCAAATCAAAACTGACATTTAATTGGCAACAACAAGCTGAACCTATAAAAAATAGTGATCCTTCCAACCATATCCATCCCTTATCTAAATAATTTTTGCTCGGATGGTATTATGAACGCATGTATGTACACCAATCTCTTTTAAAGGAACACACACATCTTTTAAGCGGACAAATTTAAGGCGACTGGAGTCTCTGCTTAAGAGGGAGTACACTGTATCTTCTAGAATTTCTGATAAAAAAGCAAATTATATTTTTTACAATTATAATAGTAATTTAAACAAAATAGTAATTCAATTATTTGTTTCACAATCAACTTTATGTGTACTTAAGAATAAGACAACGAAAATTGCCGCATGCTGCAGTTATAATATCAAACTAGAAGAGATAGCGCCAATCTAGGTAAGGATAGTATTAATCATAAAAAAGTTTATTCCCTATGTTTTACAAATACTGAGTAAAAATTCTGATCAGTTTGTAGTATGCCTTATAAAGAATGCCAAAATAATTAAGAAGAAACAGACGAAATTTAAACAACACAACTACAAGTTCGGAAGGTTTCCACTAATAAAATTTGAAAATATTATCGAGTTGAATGCTAAATTAAAAAAAAACAACTATGAATTTGAGTCATTGTAAAAGTCTTTCTACGATTATATACAAACTGATTTCTTACAAGAAGTAGGTGAAAGTGACGATGTGTTTCTAATCATTTAAGCTAATTCAAAGAGAGAGTATCTAGAATCATGAATCAGTAGAATTAACATCTTCCTTCAGTTACAAATAAAAGAGACCTGAATAATATACACGTCTATAACTGTACATATGGACAATACACTTGCCACTTTCGGCATAGTCTCTTTCGTCCGTCAGATGTCACTAGATTGTATGGTGCCACCAGATAGGACAAAATTTGCTATGCCTTATGGGGCGATTTAAGCTTTATTTACTTCACTAGCTTAACTGATGACGCCTAATAGTAGATGGCAGAAACACGTGTCTTAAGCAGAAATAAATGCTGGAAAATACGAGGTGTATTGTCCATATGTACAGTTACAGACGTGTATATTATTCAGGTCTGTTTCATTTGTAACAAATGCGTAATACGTGCTTAACGTATTGATATACTTAAACCTTTTTTCGTATCTTCCTTCAGATTTAAAAATGTTATGGAATAACTATTGGGTACACCTTACATTTTAGCTATGTTTTGTTTTCGAATTTCGATAACTTCGGTTTCTTTAACAAGCAACGAGAAAGTATATAGAAGTTATCCTTCTGCAGAAAATGTAAATCAAGATTCGAATGTTCGAGTAATATTTCCGATGAATTTAATGAACATTTTAAAAACACGTCCATGAACATCAACTGAGGAGTCGCTGAAAGATTAAGACACATCAAAGGTTTATTGTTGGTATATTAAGAAACTCTGTTACAAATGAGTTAGTCTTTCACCTATTGAGAGAAAAAATAAGATTAGTCGCATATCATCATGTAAATCATTATTAGAACGATCTTTTACAAATATTCAGCCAAGGCGAAGTTGTAAACACGTAAATCAATCTGTTATGGTAATTTCTGTTTCGAAAGTCTTTTTATTGAAATAAAACAAATGTCTTTTTTATTTTTTTGTGAACAGGGAATTGTTCGGTATGCAGAGGTACATCGAGGCACCCATGTACACCAAATAATGTGCGAATGTTGGAGATTGTCAACTAGGCACCTACTTGCAACTGCCCGACAACAACGGTGACGGAGCCGGCCAGATCGGCCAGGCTGGGACCGATTCCTTGTTTGCGTCCCAGTTTCAGTTCAGAAATAGTAGTAACAGCCCTGAAAGTGTCCTGTGTAATTGTGGACGAAACGTTGATCAGGAAGGAAGCAGTACCAAGGACGTGGTTCCAATAAGGAATTCAAGAAGCAATAGTAGGTGTTTTATTTGTGTTTTTAATCTATAACAGATTATAACAAAGTAACGGTCAACAGCACCAAATACTATTTATTTTTTGTTTTGGTTATGTTGGTGGATAAAATATAGCATATCGATATTTACTAACATCAAATGTTTAAATACAATACATACATATATGTTAAAGCAAATCTGTATACCAGCCGTAAAATATTTCTCTCATGGAATATGTCATACTAGTTTGGCATATACGGCCAGCTAACGCAAGGTATAGTGACTTCTGTCTTACTCTGATGAGGGCGAGGCAGTCCGAAACACTGGTATAAGAGGTATAAGACTCCAAGCTTCGGTACCTCCTAAATCGGTTAATTCTGTAGCAAGAGCGTCGTCAGTGGTACCAATCGATTCTTTCTGGCGAGATACACTTAGCTATGTCTTGACTATTGATAATTACAAACCCGTAGAAAAGATGTTTCAAAAAAAGTGGACCCTTGCCCCCGACTTTTTTTTCAGGAAGTGGATATTGCTCGACGGGCTTCATGGTCGATAGCGTTGGACATATTTTTTTTTCAAATTGAAAAAGCATGTGCGTAAAAGAGATACATGCAAATATGTGCAAATTTGGAAGGTAAAGTTGACCTTAACGAAGAATGCTTTTTTAAATAAATGGCTGAATATTCGTGAAAGCAATCTACGTTATGTGCTGCAGATGATACTTTTTAGAAGCTCAGCTATTATCAATTTTCGGGAACTACCACTAGAAAAATTTTCGAACTGTGCGCGGTCTAGTGGTTATTACGTTTAGCTGTTGACTACATGATCTGAGTTCAAGTCCATTGAGCCCCAAAATTTTTGAATTTGTTGTTTCTGTTTTATTAATTCATCAGTTGTAATTATCAATTTATTTGAAACCTGCAAAACACATAGATTAAACCCACGAATAGCTTTTGGGTTTACTCTTCCCCAACTATGTGTCTGCGTGAATTTAAGATAGCTTTGAAATTAGTAACATTTCTTTGTCAAAGTACAATATACGCCCTAAAAAAGTCGTGTACTAGTTTATTGCAAAATGACTCGATAGGACAGAAACATGGTAAATATACAAATGTGTTTGAGTTTTTAAGCAAATAAGAGTGGTGGACGAGAAGGTGTCAAGCTGTGAATTCCAAATCTTAAAAAGAGCCCTAAAAAAGAATATTTTATCCACGGATAAAATGCTGGTCTTGGCCAGTAGATGCCGTCAGATATTTCTCTCAAGGAAATGTGCCAAGAACCACGGAATGCTGTCTTTCGTCACACGGTGAAAGCAACGTGTCTTAAAACCCGTGTCCATACGTTGGTAGTCTTAAATGCGTGTTGTGTATTCATTTGTAAGTATACAAATATGTTTTAACATATATCTATGTATTTATGTTGATTGGGCTTTTATACCACAAATGTTTTTGTTTCTTTTTTATTATCTTGCTGATTTATTATATTTTCGTTTGTTTTTTTTTCAGCTTAAATGTTTGATATTCGTCAATTAAATAAAGTAACAAAGACTGATAATTAGAGCTGAGGATGTTTGCGGTACGGCAGGACCGTATGTAGTGCATCCCCACCAGCGTATAAACACGATGCAGCGAAACACTTTAGTTAGTCGTGAACTGGCAACGTGATCGTGTGTTGTCTTGAGCTCTATTTAATAAGTATGACGGACGTGCCCAAGCCAAGAAAGCGCCCATTGTATAACGACGTGAAGAAATTTATTCGAGACTTTCCCGATTTGTATTATAATGGAGCAAAAGTGGTTTGTAAATTATGCGATAAACAGTTACTTTGCTGGGACAAATACGACTGTAAAAGACATGTTGAAAGTGTACACCACAAAGACAAAAAAAATAATGTGCTGTCTAAAACGCAATTCATTTTCGATTTATTGACAATGCTACTCGTCTGCAATGTGCCAGTTCACCTGCTAGATAAAAAAGCCTTTCACGACTTTTTGAATAAATACAATTCCAACATAAAGCTACCGTCACGGAGAACGTTACTCACCTATTTACCAATTGTGCGTGAGGACATTGAAAACAGAATGAAAGCAGTAGTAAATAATAAACAGTTATGGGTATGTGTCGACGAAACGACAGATCGAAAAAAACATTCTATTGTGAATATTATAGTGCGTGTACTAGATCCTGTCAAATCAACATTTCCCATTTTATTAGCCAGCAAAAGATTGGAAAAGTGCACTAGCGAAGTAATTACGAAGGTAGTGCTCGATACGCTACAAAAATTTCAAGTTTCAACTAATCAACTCCTGATGTTTATGAGCGATGGTGCTGCGACAATGCGTTCTGTAGGCCGTTCTCTTAAAGCAGATTGTGAGAGACTTTTGCATGTGACATGTAAAGTTCATGCTTTACACCTTGTGGCACAAACTATTCGGCAATGTTATCCAGAGGTGGATGCATTAATAGCAACCACAAAAAAAGTGTTTCTAAAATCTCCCAAACGAATTCGAGAGTTTCACAGTCGGTGCCCTGGTATTCCCGAACCACCAGAGCCAATCCTTACACGTTGGGGAAGTTGGTTAAAGGCGGCATTTTATTATGCCAAGTATTTCCAACAAATAAAATCTGTGGTTCTACAATTCAATCCTGCCGAAGCTGTAGCCATTAAGGAAAGCCAGAGACTCTTTCAAAACCCTTCCCTTGATGCAGATTTACAAACTATTTATAACAATCATATAGGATTGTTTAACGCAATCGAGAAATTTCAAAATACTGCATTATCGTTAGCGGAGTCACTGCAAATACTGGACGATGTACACGCCCAGCTATGCGCAGTAAATGACAACAAAAATGTTAATGTAATAGAAAAGTTCGAGAGTGTGATAAACAATGATTTTGATTTTACCAGATTAAAACAAATTAGTAATGGTGCAAGTGTAGATTCGTTTCTATCTATAAAGATTATTTTAATTGTGCGTGTGTTACATCCGTAGATGTCGAGCGGTCTTTCCCAAAATATAAAAAAATTTATTCATCACGGCGTACATCGCTCACCGCTACAAATATGGAAATGTATCTAATGCTACAAACTTACTGCAAGTCTTATCCACTTGGCGCTATGCTATAATAATCGTAAATAAGGTAAGTGTGTTATTTATATACAGTACACATAACTGACATACCTAAGTGATATAAATAGCGAATGCATGTAAAGCAATAAAATCACGCATGCATCACCGATCGAAACAAGGTCATTATATTCGTGCGTTTAACTGAATACTATCCTGGCACACCGCAAACATCCACAGCTCTACTGATAATTCATCAAACTATTTTCAACATAGATATATATGTTAAAATTCACTTTACTTCAACAATAAAAAGTAAGTGAAATTTCTTTTGTAGTCCGTCAACATCTATATTTTGTCAACGTCTATATTTTTAAACCATTCTATATTCTCGTAACAAAGTTCTTCGTTTCATTTCCTTTCTACAATTTCTTTGTGTATGATTTTACGTGCCGTCGTTTTAAATAGTTTACCAACATGAAATGACATTGATGTACAAGATAATTACAGTTGTGCTCTCACCTCTTAATTTTCGAAGATTATCGTAAGGATATTATTGAGTTTCGATTACCTTTTTATAGATTTGTATGATATAAAAGTTTTGAGATCGTAGTAATTACACATTTAAACCACAAACGTTATCTTAAATATTAACGATCTCGCTGTACATTGTGTCGTTGTATAAAACACCATCGTCGTTTTTATTTTAAAATATAACAGATCTTACCTTTTATAGACGTGGAGTATATTCATACGAAACTTTCAAAGTGCTTTTCTTAAAATTAAAATACTTTTCATATTTATCTACCCCCCATATAAAGAATATGAATAAGGAATAGCAAATAGATCCGCATCATTTATTTATTAAATGACAAAGTCTATTTCACGTAACGTGATGCATGCTTGCAAACGAAACAATATATAAAAAGATCCCCTCGTTCAGAATTATGAATACAAATAACAATAACATTGTTTTCTCACATCAAAGGGAAGAGACTCGTTCAGGCGGCACAATTTTTAAACGGAGATATGAAAAAGAAAACAGTCGAAGCTACTGTATATTTCTATAGTGTTACCGTTTTACGGATTATTTGGAATACAAATATGAATTTCTAGAATTATTATTCTTTCTTAACTAAATTCAATAAAATGTTTTGTTTTATTTTATTTTAATCTTAATTCTGTAGAGAGTTACACTAGTTTATAAGATCTAATAATAATAATAATAATAATAATAATAATAATAGTTTATTATCAAATAGTTACAAAACTAGTTAGAGGATAATACTATGTACACTAAATGTACAGTGCGTGTACACTAAGAATATAACATCTATAAATCAAACCAATGCAAAAAAAGAGAGAAAAGAGAAACATCCATAACCTCTAACTACTTAAAGCTGGCATTAATTGCTTCCACAAACTAATCATAACTTATATAAAATATATCATCATCGAGGCGTTTGACTATATTGTTAATTATCCGAATTATTCTGTTAATAGCAGAGTATTGATGGAACAAATAATAGCATTTACTTATACATTCGTGGACAAAAAATTCCGGACACCGAAGTAAATGTCTGATAATACAAGAAAAATTAATTTTTTTCTTGACATGAAACATTATCTACGAAGTAAGAATGAGAAATTGAAAAAGGTACTTAACATTTTATTCAATAAGAAAAAGTCAAGAAACAGTAAATTGTGTAAAATTAACGAATTCATCGGTTTTATGGGCTAGGTTTTACATCTACGTTTTCGAACTATTTAAACGACTAATAGTGCGTACTATCTCCACCAACTCTAATGTTTTATGCCAAACGGCGTGGTAAACTTTGAAAGCAGTTGGCGATCTCTTTTTGTGTAATGTGCTACCTACGCGAGAAGCAGGCGCAGCGATGGCGTCTGGAGATGGTCGAAAACTAACAAAACCGTAGCCGTATCGCACAATGTCCGGGAGCTTCTATTTACTGTGTATGCCCTTAGTCAGTGGAGATCGGTGTGAGTAACTAGAATAACAGATAGAAGGTAGTGCCATTCAGTTTCGTCTACAGAAGCTAAGTCTAAAAACTGAGCAAAGGGATTGCGCGTTCTTCGGCGCATGCGCATACAGACTACTCAAAACACACGCTATATACCTGCTAGGTATGAATACAAAAATGCTGCCAGGGTACCTGAAAAGAAATATCTAAAGGTGAAAAACCAAAGGCAAAGAAGAAAAAAATACCTAGAATCAATTAACTGGTACATTCACGACAAAAAATTTAATACGTATATTATTATAAAAATGTAATATATTAACATCTTGACTAACATAAGAATATTGAATTATTTACATTTTCTCGTAGTAGTAGTATGTGTTTTAACTGGATTCCGGGTTTTCTTCCGCGTTTCCACTGTTTGGTCTTCGTAAAGACCGGTGCTGGTTTCTGGACGACGTTTCGGCAAAATCACATTTGCCATCTTCAGGTCTGCGTTAACTGTCTGCTTCTGCTTCTGGTTACTCGTAAGTTTACGAGTAACCAGGGCAGAAGCAGTCTTACATGTTTCGGCATATGATGCCTTTTTCAAAGAATTTAAAATATAAATTTATATTTTATATTATGTATATATTATATTTAAATAATTATCTTTATATATATATGTATATGTATATGTGTATGATATGGTAAACTTAATAAGTCGGCGATTTGGGTCATTATTTTTGTTTTTCTTTTGACTGTTTTGACAACTTAAATGTTTTGTATCTTCTTTAATTTCAAATCTTACTTAATAGATAATATTTTATGTCTTGTGAAAAAAAGCAAAAAAAAGGAATTTTAATTATGATAACAGACATTTACTTCAGTGTCCGGAATTTTTTGTCCGCGAGTATATAAAGGATGTCTAGTAGAAAATCGAGAAACAGAGAAATTTAATAAGGAGTAGCACAACAGTAGTTGTGTAATACTGTGTATATCATGCAAGCTTATAAAATTAAATTTTTGAAGCAGGAATGGATACTAGTAACCTCCGTCAGGAGATACGCCGTGCTAATGAACTACAAAATTTTGATGAACTTGCGTTTAACTCTTTCAATGTCACTTATAGCATCGTCATAATACGTGGTCAGACTAAATTCCGATACTACAAGATGGTACTTATAGAATAGTGTCAATAGACCACTAGATTTAATTAACTTCGTATTACGAATCAGTAACTGCAGGTGTTTATAATTTTTGTTGCGGATCTCAAGGATGCGCTTCTTAAAGATCTTTAAATAAGTTCCATCTCTTCAATTGATTTCCTCTTACAGTATAATCAAAATGGATAGTAACTTCTTTTCTAGAGGAAGACCAATTCACACACTTAATAATGTTCAATTCCAAGGCATTTCTTTCACACCAATCACTTATGGCAGAATCTTTCAATAAAAATGTAGATATCCTATCAGCCCTAAAGGTATATCTCTTTTTGAATTTCTTGATAGCATAAATGTATTGACTTTCATTAAAAATAGTGTATGTTGAGAAATATGTATTGTTGGTGTTTGGAAGCAAAGCAAGCAGCTGGAAAATACTGATGAAAAGTAATCAGGAAATCTATTTGCAGCCATACCAGCATTTGTGCATTCTACTCCATTGTACAAGGAGATGTAGGAAACTTGGAAGAGTTAACACGTCCACGAATGTAATTTTCAAAGCCTTGCCGGATTTTTCCTGATCGAACATTCAGCAGGTGCTACGTAGCCATTGAAATTTCTGTGAATTGAGGATCTAACAGCATTTTTTAGTTTTGCAAACTATCGTTGGGCAATAAAGATAGGTTTTTCTTTCTAGCACGAAGATTCGATTTGATACAAGAAACAGTTTGTGGTACTATATAAAATATGGTTCCTTTTAGCTCGTCTTCGCGGTATTGCCATCGAAAAGAAGGAATCTATTGTACGATACAAATCATTGCAAGCCAAGTTGCCGTCGAGTTCAATCTAAAATGGCTTCAAATGTAAAAGCACATACATGTGAAGTAAAAACAATTTCTAAGGCAGCTTATGCAAACTTATAGAGATTTTCATCATTTCTTTATTGTAATTGTTTGGCATATTCCAAGAAGAGGATAAGCAAACACAGGGTATATATATATATATATATACAAAGGATACACTTAAAACTTGTAGTATTAATATCAGCGTTCGATAAAATCTGGCATCATAGTCTTTTACACGAAAGTATTAACACCAGTATTTCGTTTGGGTTACTACGGCTTATTAAGTTGTCTCTAGATTAGTGGATATCAGAATCAACATCGGCTGTTAGAATAATGATAGCGGGAGTGTTCCAGGCACCAGACACTTTTTCCTAGCCTTTTATTTAGTGAAGTACTGCCAAGCATATTCAGAAATGTCTTCATTCCTGAAAAAGACCTAGAGGTCTCTTGGACAACTCGAAATATAGTATAAGATGTGGAAGATCTAGAAAGTAGTACGTTGGTTCTCCTTTTGCTATATAGAAAGTGGAAGAGCAAGCATGGATTAAAGAGGAAGTTTCTCGTTTTACAGAGATTCCAGAGAAAGTATTTGGAGATTATCTTAGATGTGTAGTTTTTCTTTCGCCGACATATCTCTTTTGTTATGCACTGCATCAGGCAGATGTTGGTGGCACTTTTCACGTCTGTAAACAAACAGAGTGTTGTTGATGCCTGCCTTTTTGCACGACGACTTTTGATACAGGGCCAGCCACTGAAAATTTGGTAAAACTTCATTGATAACACAGGTAGTAGAAGATAGTCTTTGACACGTTGTAAACGCGATTCAAGGTTATGCTGCTTTCATAGATCAAGTTTGAGGCTTCTCCAAAAAAAGATCAAGTATGATTCTTATTTCTAGTTAGTTGGTTTCGTTTGCTAGCACTGCGATTTTTCGATAGAAACTCAAACAAATTAGCAAAATTACATATACAATTTCAACTAAATATATGAAATAGTTATTGTTTCAAATGCTGCGGAAGCTAATAAATTCGTTGTTTAGTGTGAATATGGAGAAAATGGAATTTCGTGTGTAGATGCAAATACTTTTGCATGGGAAACCATGTAAAAAAACCGAAGAAAAATTAACAAGTATTGCGAAGATTCTGTCTTTTCGCATTTCATTGTAGTCATATGCGCATTTATCAGGTTGAGCGTCCATCGCTGATTGAAGGTGAAATAGCTCAGGTCGTAAACATATCTAATGAACTTGTATTGAGTAGCTTGCACAAATATTTGCTATGAAAAAATTATCGGTTAGATGGGTGCTGCGTTTGCTATTAGACAACCAAAAACGGAATCACAATTTTAACGTAATGTTTGAACATGAACAAGAGCAATTCATGTGAGTTTTTGTGTCGTTATATAACTAAGGATGAAACATGAATCCATCAATTTACACCTGAAATGAAAGAAGAGTCGAAGTAATAGACTTTTGTTGGTGAACGAGCACCAAAGAAGGCAAAAGTGGTTCCATCTGCTGGGAAGATTATGGCTACGGTGTCTTGTAATTTGCACGGCATAATCTTCATCCGTTACTTGGAAAATTTAGTTTATTGAACCATTTCAATGCTGAATTGAAGAAAAACTAGAACATTTGGAGAAGAAAAAAGTATTGTAATGACTCATCCGCTGACGCGAGATGCGTCATCCCTCTGGATGTTTTCGCGAGGCCTACGTGAAGGCTCTAGAAGGAGTATTCACCGATATAAAAGCCGCGTCGAAGAAGGGATGAACATTCATTGAATCCTACAGTCTCGCGAAGTACACATAAATATAGTTACATAAATATAGAATACATAAATGTACTTATTGTTGTTAATAGTTAGTTTTATATTGTTATACGTTTTAAATATTAATACAGTGTGTGTGTCTAAAGTTATTGTTAGTTTTATTTAAGAACCCGGAAAGACAAACGTTACAGTGGTATTCAGGTGTGAACTAATTAATAAATAATAAACTAAGTAGACAATTAAGTGTTAATTAAGTATTCGTTTAAATAAATATACAGTGCGGAAAGACGTTATTTTAAATATCGTGATGGCTAATAGAATGAAACTCACGGAATTGAAAGTGTCCGAGTTAAAACGAGAATTAGAAGAGAGGGATGAGGATACAACTGGCAAAAAGTCGATCCTCCAGCAACGGCTCCGCAATGTGTTGATCCAAGAAGGCGAGGATCCAGAGAATTATGTCTTTCAAGTTCCAGGCGGAGATGCTGACGTGAATTTGCTGTTAATTCAAATGAAGCAAATGGAACAGAATAATCTGGATAGTGCGAAAAATATGGAACAACGATTAATAGAGAATGCGCAAATTCAAATGCAACAAATGGAGCAGAAGAACCTAGAAACTTCTGGAAACTTAGCGAAAACTCTAGAACAAAGACTAATAGATAATTCGCAAACCTTGGAACAGCGTCTAATAGATTCACAAACTCAAATGCAACAAATGGAGCAGAAGAACCTGGAAACTTCTGGAAACTTAGCGAAAACTCTAGAACAAATGGAACAGAAGAATCTGGATAGTGCGAAAAATATGGAACAGCGTCTAATAGATTCGCAAGTACAAATGCAACAAATGGAACAAAGAAACCTAGAAACCGCTAGAATCCTCGAGAAAAATCTGGAAAAGAAATTATTAGAAAATTCTAGAAACTTCGAAAAAAGTCTGGAACAAGTGGAGAAAGTTCTAGAACAGCGATTAGCGGAAAAATCAGAAGCGTTAAAAGAAGAGGTTTTCATAGCTGTAGAAGAGAAAATTGGAGAACATTCTAGACTTTTAGAGGCAATAATGATTGAGATGAAATTACCCGCCACCACGAGTCATTCTGATCCCAAGCAGGTCAACGAAGAAGTCATACCGCGGCCCATCGAAATAAAAGAAGAATTTGTGACTATTTCAAAGACCAGAATCAAGCCACCAACCTTTGATGGAAAGACGTCATGGGCAACTTACCTGACGCAATTCGAAGCGGCCGCAGAAGCAAACGCATGGTCTTCTGCCGAGAAGGCGACTGCTTTAGTCATAGCATTGAGGGGTGATGCTAGTGATATTTTGCAGACATTGCCTCCTGAGGAACGTAAAGACTATTCTCAACTCATTAAACGCTTGGAGATGAGATATGGCCATGCGCATTTGTAGCAAGTATACCATACCCAACTGAAGAATCGATCACAGAAGAAAGGCGAGAATCTTCAGGAATTTGAGGCAGATATTGCTCGTCTAGTTCGACTTGCATATCCGATGGCGCCAGATAATTTCATGGAACACCTAGCTGTCCAGACGTTCATAGATGGTCTCCGGGATATTGATACGCAGCAAGCATTAAGGTTGGCAAGACCGAAAACCATGATCGATGCTTTGGTGCACGCGCTTGAGTTTGAGACTGCAAAACGAGCCTCTCGGAACCATGCTCGTATCTGCACTGTTGACGAACAGGAAAATGAGGAGTTCATGGAGCAGGTGGTTAGTCAAGTCCTAAATCAGATCAATTCAAATAAAAGTGCGCGGCCATGCGGGAATTGTAGAAGAAACGGTCATATCCAGAATAAATGTGATAAAAGGACCAAGAAAGAATCTGCTGAGAATCCGAAAGTCCCAAGAACTGCCCAAATCGCATCCTTGCAAAATCAAACCAATGGCCTGTATGTGGACGCTATTATGGAAAGAAGAACCTATGCTTGCTTGCTAGATACTGGATCAACGAAAACCATTATACGACCCGATTTAATATCCAGGAATAAAGAATAACTTTCGAGCAAATGGAGACTAAGGACAGCTACTGGAGAAGCAGCTTCTGTGGAAGGTGAAGTAGATGTCAATTTTGTCATAGGACCAACATCAATCCGACATCGTGTTCTCGTAGCCAACATAGAAGAACAGATAATCTTGGGATTAGACATCATGAACACCTACGGCTTCCAGTTAAACATGAAAGAAGGCACTTTAAAAATAAATAATGAGGAATTGTTTCTTCATGGGAAAGATTGTGGGAATGTACAAGTAATTACTTCAGAGAATGTTGTTCTGGATGCAAGAAGTGAGACATTTTTGACGGCGTGTATGGAAGGTGATTATTTGGACGGAAATGTTACAATGTTGGAACCAAAGGCTGATGATGACGAGGTGGGTCGAGGAATAGTAGTTGCCAAAATGCTGGTTAAGACTCAGAAGACTGTACCGATAAGGGTAATGAATGTGAACCATTACCCTGTTTCATTGAAGAAGGGTACTATTTTGGGGTGGTGTTCACCAGTGTCGGCCGTCGTTCATCATATAGAGGCGAAGAAAAATGGATTCGTGCAGGTTTCTGAGAAATTGTCCAAGATAATCGACTCCGCCTGTCAAGGATTGAGCAAGAAGGAACAAAGTCAAGTTAAGGACCTAATCAAACATTATGAAGACGTCTTTGAAACTGAAACTGGTACGAAGGGCAGAACAAATATTGTAATGCACAAAATAAATACCGGCGATGCAAGTCCAATTCGACAAGGACCAAGAAGGTTACCACTAGCAAAACGTGAGGAAGCCAAGCAAATTATACAAGATATGGAAGGCCAAGGAGTAATTGAACCATCGAATAGTCCATGGGCTTCACCAGTGGTCCTTGTCAGGAAGAAGGATGGATCTACCAGATTCTGTGTGGACTATCGTCGTTTGAATAGTGTGACCAAAAAGGACAGCTATCCTCTCCCAAGGATAGACGATACGCTAGACACCTTGGCAGGAGCAAAATGGTTCTCCACTCTCGACTTAAAGAGCGGTTATTGGCAAGTGGGAATGGATCCCAATGACAAAGAGAAGACTGCCTTCAGTTTAGGTACAGGACTCTGGCAATTTACAGTCATGCCATTTGGACTGTGTAACGCCCCAGCTACTTTTGAGCGACTCATGGACGCTGTACTGAGGGGATTGTCTTGGAATACCTGCCTGGTATATCTCGATGATGTGATTGTGGTAGGGAAGACCTTTGAAGATCACATGAAAAATTTGGAAGTAGTATTCCAGAGGTTGCGAGATGCCAACCTGAGATTAAGTCCAAAGAAGTGTCACCTTTTCCGCAAGGAAGTAAATTACCTTGGACATGTGGTTTCCGGAAAAGGAATTGCTGTGGATCCAGAAAAAGTAAAAGCTGTGGAAAAATGGCCGGTACCCAAAGACAAACATCAGCTAAGAAGCTTTTTGGGATTATGCACATATTATCGACGCTACGTTCCTGGATTCTCCAACATTGCAAAACCACTTACTCGCCTAACAGAAAATCGAGCATTCATTTGGAACAACGAATGCCAAGCGGCCTTTGAGTTGTTAAAAGGTACGTTGATCAGTGCACCCGTTTTGAACTATCCGCTGCCATCTGGGAGGTTTGTTTTGGATACGGATGCCAGTAACGTCGGGATTGGTGGCGTGCTCTCTCAAATCCAAGATGGACAAGAAAAGGTCATTGGATACTTCAGCAAGACCCTGTCCAAACCAGAGAGGAACTACTGCGTAACCAGGAGAGAACTATTGGCAGTAGTTAAGACCATTGAGCACTTTTACAAGTACCTGTATGGGCAGAAGTTCCTGATCCGCACTGATCATGCCGCCTTAAAGTGGCTCTTGCAATTTAAGAATCCAGAGGGTCAAGTAGCTAGATGGATTGAGAGGCTACAGGAGTACGACTTTGTCATTGAACACAGAGCAGGCCTCAAACATCAAAATGCAGATGCCCTTTCCAGAAGGCCCTGTCCAGAAGACTGTCGACATTGCAACAGAATCGAAGACAAATCGGCCAACGCTCTTCGAACCACCGTTGTTGATGACCAATGGCAACCTGACAATTTGCGCGCGGATCAAGAAGCTGATCCGGATCTTGCAGTCCTCAGGGCTTGGAAAAGAAATGGGCAAAGACCGACCTGGCAAGAAATTGCTCCCCATTCACGAGAATTGAAGTCATACTGGGCACAATGGGATTCTTTAACCATAGAAGACGATCTCCTGAGACGTGAGGTCGAAAATCACGATGGAAGCGAGCGGAAGATGCAAATGGTGGTTCCCAAGAAAAGAATACCAGAGGTATTGCGAGAACTCCATAATGGTGCTTCTGGGGGACATTTTGGAGTCCATAAAACACTGGAGAAGGTGCGCCAGAGATTTTACTGGGTGAATTGTTCACGAGATGTGAAAGAATGGTGCCGAAAGTGTGCTAATTGCGCCGGAAGCAATGGTCCCCAGAGGCGTCGACGTGCACCCATGCGCCAATAATGTAGGAAGCCCATTTGAAAGGATCGCCATAGACGCCGCCGGTCCTTTTCCAGAAAGCAGCAAAGGAAATAAATACATAATAGTGGTCATGGATTACTTTACCAAATGGGTTGAAGCATATGCTCTACAAAATCAAGAAGCTGGAACTGTAGCAGACGTGATTATGAAGGAGTTCGTCAGCCGTTTTGGTGTACCCTTGGAACTTCATTCCGATCAAGGGCGAAATTTTGAGTCCAGTCTATTCGAAAAGATGTGTGGACTTTTGGGCATACGGAAGACGAGAACAACTCCCTTGCATCCACAATCAGATGGGATGGTAGAGCGAATGAACAAGACCATGATCAGACACTTATCCAAAGTGGTCTCCGAACACCAGAGAGATTGGGACGAACATTTACCATTATTTCTAATGGCGTATCGAGCCTCCGTTCAAGAGACAACAGGCCAATCACCAGCCAACGTGCTATTCGGGAGGGAACTCCGATTGCCCTGTGATTTAAAGTTTGGGAGCAAGCCTGGTGATGATCTTGCCGGAGAAGATTATGTCAGCACGCTCAGACGACGACTAGATAATATCCATGAACAAGTCAGACATAATATCCAAGATGCTAGTGACAGAATGAAAGAGAGCTATGACATCAACGCCGAGAAGAGTGGTTACCATGAAGGCGATCGGGTTTGGTTGTATAATCCACAACGTCGACGGGGCCTATCTCCAAAACTTCAAAAGAATTGGGAGGGGCCATACGAGGTGTTGAAGCGGATCAACGATGTAATATACCGCATCAGGCGAACACCTCACACTAAGCCAAGAGTCGTACATTTTAATCGATTAGCCCCATACTCTGGAGACAATGACGAAACCGTTGACTTGCGCCGATTGGATAGCCAATACCATGAACTAACCTTCGAAGACTTTATGCAAGAGTATTCTGGTTCGAGAAAAGCTCGATTTGGGGTAACCATCGAGAAACAGCAGGATTTGTTCACGGTGCCGCCAGAATACGCGCTTGCTCATTGCGTAGCCCGAGATCTACGAATGGCCAAAGGAATTGCCTGGGAATTTAAAGAGAGATTTGGCAGAATCGAAAGGCTAAGGCAGCAGGGACCAGCAATTGGGAAGACTCTCCAAATAATAAATGAAGGACAGCCCATATTTTATTTGGTCACGAAAGAACTGTCGAGCCTAAAGCCAACCTATCGAGCCTTATGGGAGGCCCTGACCCACTTACGCGAACAAATGTTACAGCAAGACATTCTGAAATTAGCAGTTCCAAAATTGGGTTGTGGATTGGACCGCCTGGACTGGAGAATTGTAAGGAGCATGTTGGAAGTAATCTTCCGACATACTGGTATGGAAATTCTGGTATGCAGTTACCAGCTTGAATATTCCTGTCCATCCAGGCAAGATAAGACCGTGGACTGTTATTTCGATATGACGTCGCAATGTAACAAAGGCCCTACCTGTCGATTTCGTCATCGTTTGAGGAGACCAAAGCATGACATATTTCGGGACGAAACTTCATTTTTAAGAAGGGGGCAATGTAATGACTCATCCGCTGACGCGAGATGCGTCATCCCTCTGGATGTTTTCGCGAGGCCTACGTGAAGGCTCTAGAAGGAGTATTCACCGATATAAAAGCCGCGTCGAAGAAGGGATGAACATTCATTGAATCCTACAGTCTCGCGAAGTACACATAAATATAGTTACATAAATATAGAATACATAAATGTACTTATTGTTGTTAATAGTTAGTTTTATATTGTTATACGTTTTAAATATTAATACAGTGTGTGTGTCTAAAGTTATTGTTAGTTTTATTTAAAAACCCGGAAAGACAAACGTTACAGTATTGTTTTACTACGATAATGCTCCTGCTTTTATTGTAACTCTTAAATTTCTAGAATTATATTTAGAATTGCTGTCTCATCCCCATATTCGCCTGCTGGTCACCGTAATTTTTTTATTCAAGAACCTGAAGAAATGGCCCAGTGGGCAGAGATTCTCATCGAAAAAGAAAGTCATCTCTGAAATACATGCCCATTTTACAGAATTTCAAAGATCGTGCTTCTTGGAAGGCATCCAAAAGTTCAGTGTATAGAATTGAAAGGAAATTATGTGAAAAAATAAAACGTTTTTTTTTTGTGTCGACATCAGGTATTAAATTTTTAAGCAACGGTAATGTATTAAAATTGTTGGCAGCAAGGTCTGGATCCTAGATTAGATAAGTGACTGGTTGTAATCCGAAATTGCGTAAAAAAATGATCGTTTTTGTTAATCTAATGGCTATTTGTTCTTGCATCTATCTATGGGAGACATTACGATTTCACTTTTTTTATGGTCTGTGTATAGTGGCCCACTTTCTTAAACTGATATCTTGTTAAGACTCCAGGATCACTTAGAGTGTATATGATATATGTCAAGTGTTTCATGTTTTGTTACTACATCTTCTTGTCATAAAAGGGTAGAAATGTTGATTGATTTTCACTTCGTCAACATTTAAGGGTAACTGTAGAAAATAACGATTCCGAAAAAGCCAGTCTCTCACTGGCCAGTCCCGATATTCGAACCCTCGGCCAATGGCATTCTAATTCACGTTTGCTAACACTACCCCTTGCTTAAACAAAACACGTATTACTTTGTTATATTATAGTAATAACGAGTGATCATTAAAATTTTCGCTCAAGTAAGCCATGTACACAAATAGTATGTCCTAACTTAAGTTATTAGAGGAGATCTGTCATTATAATTTCAAACGTCATGATTGTTAAAAAATAATTTGAAATGCTGATTTTTATATGAAATATATTTATAATTTTTATACAAAGTAATAGAATATTATAAAAAATGTGTAAAATGTTGACCATTCTCCACCAAGCATAATCGCACTCTATTTCGTAGAGCATTGAAAACATTGATCAGTATTTGCGGTGAGTTATTGATGTGTTCACACTTTTCTATGATTTTATGTCTTAACTCTTGTAGATTATTAATTGGTGTTTCATAAATAATATTCTTTATATATGGCCACACAAAAAAAATCCACGACTGTTAAATCACACGATCGTGGTGGATATGGAATCGCTGTATTTCTACTTATTATCCTATCGCCATAAAATTGTTGCAAAAACTGAATATTTTCAAGTGTAACGTAAGATGTAGCCCCATCCTGTTGAAAATATCCGACCTGGAGTTCATCATTAGTATGAATATTGGTCCTATTAATCGGTGACGACTCCTACCTACCCACATGCCTATTTTTTCTGGATGTAGAGGAACTTCTCTGTAGAAATGAGGATTTTCACTGGACCACATACGCATATTTTGCGAATTAACATAACCTTTCAAATAAAACCAAGCTTCATCGGTGAAAAAAGTATGATTTAAAATATTGTCTGTCATTGTTTGAATAAACCATTGGCAAAATTGTGTTCTTTTTTCATAATCTGTAGGTAATAGATTTTGTACAGAAGTTAATTTATATGGATACATGTGCAAGTCCTTGTTTAAAATTTTTTGACATGTTCCATACGAAAGCCCTACTTGTTGCGAAACTCTGCGAATAGATCTTTGAGGAGATTCGTTAATAATTTGTCTGACATTTTCAATTACGCCGCGACTTCTCTTGAGAGGAGGACCGCTTCCTTTTTTTCCTTAAAATACTGCCTGTTTGACGAAAAAGATTTACACAATGCATTAGCGTATCACGGAAAGTTTTATAGCTAGGAACAGTATTTGGATATCTCTCTTCAAACTCCGCAAGGCAATTTTCTATTGAATGCTGCCAAATACCATCAATTTTTTGAGATGTCAGGAAGTAACATTCTACCATAAACTCTTTATGCATATCATTAAAGGCCATTACTTTTTCTTTTGATGAAACTTTAAAATATATACTTGACACTGACAGATGTTTGAAATAACATCTTAATGACTAAAGCTACGACATAATTTTTATATACACGGCCAGCTACGAGTGAAAATTTTAATGATCGCTCGTTATAGGAAAGTAATACGTGTCTTATTTAATTATGGAATATCACACAGTAACGGCTTACAGTATTAACCTTTTAACTAGCTTTCTTTTGACAATAATGTTTTCAGCGCAAGCAGTTACTGCAGATCATCCAGGCGCTGGTGAATCTTCTATGTGCCATTCCAAATAAGAATGAACCAGATGGCGCTGGAAACTGAGTCTAATTTACACAGGAATTTCAAACAAATGGAACATATGGTTGCTTTCATATGTTGGGGTTATGTACCTACTAACATATATAAAAGATTATTTTTTTACTTTTACGTTTGTTTATTAACACATTTATTATCAAGCAAGCTTAGACATTCTTTAATAATTTTATTCAAGCAAGAAGTGGCAAATATATACCAATGCACGGTACTTTTGTATTCAAAAAAATCGCGTACACCATTTAAATCAAGTAAACATTTTTTAATAATTTTCTATCGTTTAAAAACGGACTTTCTGTTATTTAGGCAAAAGTTATTATAAAGGTTATGTGGTTTCTTTAGATAATTTTATTTGAATATTACATTAATATTTAGTGATTTAGTGATTTAGTTTGCATTTAAAACCGCATTGAGTTTACGTGGCATAGACTGCACTAAAGTCCTGCACAATTCGTTATGATTTTCATATAAATCTTCCCAAGCCTGATGAAGAATTTCCCATAACTCATTTGCGTTTTGGGCTCTGAAATTTCTTTTGTAAATGCCTTTTACTAATAAACCCCAAATATTTTCTATAGGGTTAACATCAGGACTATGAGATGGCCAAGGTAATATTTATATGTTATGATCTTGAAACCATTGTCTCACATCATTTGCAACGTGAACAGGATAATTATCCTGTTGATAAATAAAATTGTTATCAGGATAAATTTGAGACACAGAAGGAAGTATTACGTTTTCTAATATATTAATATAATTGTATCTATTAAAACGCCTTTCAACACGCCAAAATACACCTGGACCATGAACACACACACAAGTCCACACGTTCACCGAGAAGCGACCAGAACTATTTGATGGATTTACATATCGCTCCTCAAATCTACAATTTCTTGGTCTGTAAACCCGGATTCTTCCATCATTTGACGATTTACAAACTTTTTCATTCGAAAAAACCACTCCCAAAATTTTAAGGGTCGATAAATGTAATTGAGACAAAACATTATTCGTCCTTGTTTTTGTGAAACTATCAAAATGTTTTTTTTTTTGCGCTAGCTGAATTTCTAAGCTGAAAAGCCGCCAGGACTCAGTATTTTAAACGGATTTTGTCTCAAACGATTTAATAGTTCTTCATCTTGATTAGGAGAAGAAATTCGTTTTCGACCAGAGCCTATTTTCCTTCGGGTAGAATGTTCCTGTTCCCATCTTCTTTTAATTCTTAAAATTGTGCTCTTATTGTAATGGAAATGTGCGACATCTCTAATTGACCAACCTTCTTCAATTTTTGCTATAATAAAATACTTTTTTTGTTCGGAAACTATTGGTATTTGCTTTTTTGATTAACTTAATTGTCACGGTATGACGTTTATAAACGTCAGAAAAATACAAAATTAAACGGGAAAAAATAGATATACGGGATTCTTTTGAATACAAGTGTATTAGACAGGTATAAAATATTTCAATCAATACTTATAATTTGTTATTTATTGTTTGAATGTATTGCATCTACAGGGTGGGCCAGAAGGCAGAGTAGGATTTAACATATAAATAACTTTGTTAGTTGTAAACCAATATTATTGATGCTCTACACAGTAAAATATGGAGATTATGTATGGAAAACAACATCCTTAAAATGACTTCCATTTGCGCCCTCGCAAAGTCGTGCTCTTTCGATTGCATTGCTCATTACATTGGTTAAGGTGTGAGGAGTTAATGCTCGAATTTCTGCACAAATATTGTCCTTGAGCTGCTCAAGTGTGCGCGGTTTGTTCACGTACACACGTTCCTTAAGGTATCCCCACAGGAAGTAATCGGCGGCCGTAAGTTCGGGAGAACGTGGTGGCCAATTAACATGGGAATTTCTTGAAATTATCCGCTCACCGAACAGTTGCGTCAGGAGGTTCATTGTGACATTGGCTGTATGGGTGGTTGCCCCATCCTGCTGAAACCACATTTCGGGACGACTTTCTACTGTAGGACGTAAAAAATTATCAATCATATCCCGATATCTCTCACCAGTAATGGTCACACTGTTACCGTTATCAGTTTCAAAGAAGTAAGGCCCGATAACTTCCTGCGAGGTCACCCCACACCAAACCGTGCATTTCAGAGGGTGCAGTTGGCGCTGAAGAATTCTCGTTGGATTTGCCGTACCCCAGAACGGACAGCTCTGGTTATTAACGAAACCATTCAGCTGAAAATGAGCTTCGTCAGACATGATAAGTTGATTAATAAATTCACTGTTTTCTCTGGCTAATTCTTGGATGCGAATCGCATAATTTCGGTGCAGTTCGTGGTCCACAGCTTTCAGTTCCTGCACTAACTGTATGTTGTATGAAAACATCTTTAATTCATTTTTTTAAATTCTTCTTAAGAATGTTCGTGACATTCCCAATTCCCTAGAACGTCTTCTCGTTGATGTTTCTGGTTCTTCTTCGACACTGGCTTTAACTCTTTCAATGTTCTCTTCAGAGCGAGCCGAACGTGGTCTGCCAGTAGGGGGAAGGTTCATCACAGAACCCTTTTCCTCTAAGCGTGCCATTATTTTCCGAATCATTGTCGCTGAGGGTCCTTGTCTGACGTGGAAATGGTTGCGATAAGCTCTTTGCGTTAGAATAATAGACCTATTATTTTGAAAATATAATTCGACTTTTAGTCGTTCTTCGTTTGTGTAATTCATCATGTCCAATCTCCAAGGAATCACTTATGATATGCACCTGTAAGTAAAAAAACAAAACTGTTAGCAAACAAGATATTTACATGTCAAATCCTACTCTGTCTTCTGGTCCAGCATGTATAACGAATTTCTGCATAAATACTGTAATAATGTAAAGAATGTGTTAAAATTTGCTCAGGAGAAACATTTACATTTTCGTTTGATTTTACTAGGAAACAAAACTATCGTGTAGATGTAAAACTAATAAATTTGATGGATTGATGGTGACAGTGAATTATAATTATCATAATTTTAGTGTATTGATTAACAATAGTGCTTGCCTAACAAATATAGCATTTTAGAAAACACAGTTATTCTAATAGTATCTATAATGAGGGAGCGATAAGGAAACTCATTTAACTGCACATCATTTCAAATAATTTTTAATCATTTAAAATTTTTATATATCTCAAAAAGGTATTTATTTAAAAATATTTTCTTATTACAAAAAAAAAGTAAGTACATTAGAAATGGTAAAACAGCTGTAGGGCCTAAAGATAGGCAAAACGTAAGCTTTTTTTCCAGTTCGTTCCTTTATTCCAAGTTATGGCTGATTAATACTTACTTTTTTGCTTATGTTTGGGATAAATTGCTGCTATCATACCATGAAATTCTTGCATTTCGCAAAAATGTAATTTGGTTAAGGTTTCAGATTTATATTTTTCTCAATGTAATTACTTTAGTGCCAAATATACTTCATGTATGTGTATGTTAAATGTATTTTAAATAAATGATAGTTTTTTTATTAATAAGGAAAACAATGTAGAAAAGAATAAATGAAAACAGAAATTGTTTGGATGGGAAACTCCGTGTGTTCAGGAAACACACTCTTTTTCAAAGTTGTCTAAACACAATAAGTGTAAAACCCTCTTTTATTAGTATAATGTACATTTAATCTTTTACCTACACTTACGTAATTACTTAAAAAAAATTACATAATCATTTCCTACTTAAAAATTTCATTAATTTTCTGTGTGTATCACAATATTTGGTAGTTACTTGACACCCAGGATGTCGAACAACAATATCTGAGGACCTAAAACAACTTATAATCTCATTATGAATTTAGATGGCAAACATTATTATACTATTATATTTGATTTGCGCTTTATTCACACTATTCACTAAACTATACAATTTTTAAGTATAATTATATCTAATACATCACACCCACATACGTACCTAACTCAAACACATCACACACACACGTAACTAAATCTAAAACACACGTAGCTAAACTTAACAATATTAACTGATATTGTATATTGTTCACAAATATATATATATATATAAAAAATTACTCATCTTCAAGATCAGAACCTGAATCTAATGAAAATTCTGAGGACGACCCAGTACTTATAGTAAAAGTCAAATTTTCTAGCACATATCCAACAATATTATTTAAATCATACATCTTGTTTACTTCTGTTATAACATGATGAATGTTATTTTTCCATGCATCAGTATCAACCATGTCTAATTTCTCCAATAATAAATTTTATACTTCGTCCAAATTAAATGTCCATTCACTGACCTACAACCATTTTGGTGCTGGAGATTTTAGACCCGATTTTAAGTATGTCTTACATGGCGATATCAAAAATGTTACCCGTTTTCTTCTGTCAGCTCTAGTTCCCGAGAAAAAAAAACACAATTCACGAAAAAATATATATTTTATTGACATTAAACATCAAGAAATTGTCTTTTGAGTGATTTTCTAGAATGAAACTGACTCGGGCAATCTCGCATGATTCCCCAGCAATAGGCAGCCATCATATGACTGTCCCACCTTCCTTGGTATCTATTCTCCATTGTTTTTAGGTCTTGGTGGAAACGTTCCCCTTGTGCTTCGCTTAGATCTCCTAAATTGTGTTGGAAATGATGTAGATGACTATTGAGATAGTGTAATTTTATACTCATATTACAGTCTAAATCTTTGAATCGCACCAGCATTTCCTCTACTAGTTCTACATAGTTGTCAGCCTTATGATTTCCGAGGAAATTTTGTGCAACTGCTACAAAAGATTGCCAGGCAAGCCTCTCCACATCATTCATACACAAGTCTCAAAATTAGTTGTGTCTTTCAGCAATTTACGTATTTGAGGTCCATCAAAGATACCTGCTTTTAGTTTTTCAGTACTTAAACCAGGAAATTTGTGAGAAATAAACTGGAAACATTGACCATTTCTATCGAGAGCCTTAACAAATTGCTTCATTAGCCCTAATTTTATATGCAACGGCGGAAGAATGATTTTTTCTCTTGAAACTAAGGGTTTATTTCATAACATTTCTTTCCCCAACAACAAGAGCATCTCTCACAGGCCAATTTTTTGCAGTCCAATGACGTGATTTAGCTCGACTGTCCCAGAGACAAATAAAACATGGGTATTTAGTGACGCTAGTAACTCAGCACGTTCCTTCGAAAGATCTAAGTCTCTGATGAGGTCACTAAGCTCATTCTGCGAAAATGGCTTAGGATCTGATGTTATTCCGCAGTATTGAAAGGCATCATCTACTTGGGAAGAAATAGGTATTTCAGCTTCATCCTCCTGAGATTGCTGCACTACCTGGTGAAAAGTTGGTATTGGAACATTTTCTGAATGAGGAACAGGTCTTTGTTCCTCATTCATAATTGTCTATATTAATCATATAAAAGTAACAGTCGTCATAATGATTTTTTTGTTCTCGCCATATCATAGACACTCCAAACTTCAAAGACTTACGTTTCCGTCTCTCCCATTGTCGAAAATGTTCAACCCATATTTTACAAACACTATGAGGCACCCACACTTTATCTTTGTGTAGAATTTCAATACCGAAGTAAGCAAAATACAAACGACGCACTGTGTTTGTAATCGATTTACGCTGATTTTTCAGTATGTATTCACCACAAACATAACAAAATATATCAGGATCGTTAACACAACGTCTGGATGTACTAGCCATAATGAAATAGAAACACAAACTTTATGGATGATATTGTAATAATGACTAGTTACGAACAAGACCGACAACAATTCACAATGAGGGTAGTAGGTAAAGTAGAGCTGATGAGTTAAAATGACGTATGTCAATATACTGTACATTACCTACTTTATCGACTATTCAAACAAACAGAGATGCACCAAAAAAAAAAAATTTTTTTTGTAGGCCTGTGAATTATTGGCCTTAACATGATGCTTAACTTGAGCCCATGAAGGTTCAAGAGGGTTCAGATTACAGTGATATGGATGTAAACGTAAAACTCTACGACCACTGTCTCTAGTTCTTTCATCGACCAGGTATGAAACTGAATGACAGAATGCGTAATTTTTTACAAGTTAAAACAATTTAATCTTTAACATGGTGTTATCAGCTAAAATTCCTCCTTCTTGTTAAAAGCCATTCAATAACCGTGTCCTTTTTCCATGATGAAATAGGTGACTTTTCTGTTTTAATAAAATGATAGAGCGCATTATCCATTACTATAACACAATTGGACTCAAAAGAAGGTAATATATTATGCATTCATGCGATGAACACTATTCACTATTCACTATTCATATCTTCATGGTAATCTCAAGTTTTCTTGGATTTAAATAATAACAAACCACTACTGACAAAACCAGTTTCGTTGCCATTGTGAAGCACAATTAGTCGCTTTCCTTTGCTAGATAGATCTTTGGTCTAAGTACCATTGTATCTTTCCATATTGGTAACCCATTTTTTAAGATAAATGAATGCATGTGCCTTTTAATCGTACTTTTTAATGCTTTGTCTAATTTATTGTTAACATATTGGCAACATTGTTTTCCTAAACAAGAATGTGGAACTCCAGACATTTCAATTTCCTTGACAATAGCAAACGCAGTATTCCTACTAATCCCAACTTCCCTTGATGTTTGACGAACAGCAGCTGTTTTGGACATATTAGCTTTGTTCTTAAAATACACATTATAGGTCATCTGCCTCTGTACACGCTTCATATATTTCCCTTTAGGATATTTTGATGGACCTGGTAAAACTGCAACGTCCATGCTCTAAAACGTTGCTATTATTATTATGTAAAGGAAAAGCTAATGAAAGTGATAAAATATCTTTAGAAAATGGGTTTTTAACTTTACGATCTCTATAAAAAACTATTTTTAGTGAATATTATTAATAAATAGCACAATAAACAATTAATACAACACGCATTTGATTAGCACTGACAGAAATACTGATCAGTACTGACAACTAAAAGAAAATTTGTGAGAACAAAATAAACTTAATTCTGCCTGCATAAATGCGGTCTCTCTATTAACCAATCACAAGCTTTTATTTTAAACCCTATTTATCTCAACGGTCCATTCTTATTTGGAACAGAGATTAGTGAATACCTTCTATGTATAAATTTACAGAACCCGTAACTAACTGTAACTAGTGAAGGAGTAGGTGTCACTTACAATTGTTAATAAATTTTTATTACTTTGGTTGTGTGATAAACCTTGTTTAAAATCGTAAAAATTCATTGCCCGAAAAGCATTCCTTGTAAAACTTACAGTTTACAAAAATAAAAAAGTTATCTCTCTATATGCTTTAACATTAATCTTTTAAAATTTCAACTGTAAACTGCCAAAAAAAAACATTTGCTTTTGTCCTGATCCATGGCCTACTATTAAAAACTTTCAGAGCATCCCTCGTACGTATATTCAGATCAATAACTGGGATCTTTATTAGGTTTACATAATAACACTATCTATTTAGCTTTATATTGGGAAAAATTCATGAACATTACACTTGATTTGTAATTTCTTTTCTAATTTTATTTGTAAGGCTTCTTCTCTATTGAAAATTCAATAATTAACATTTAAAATGTAACTATAGGCAATTGTGGTTCTGAATATTAATTGAATTGAATACATAAATAAATAAAAATGGTAAAATAATCAATTACATAACATTTTACTGTTAATTTTTTAATAATTTTTAAATTAGACATACGAAAAGCAAATATTTACTCTTAAAAAGTACATACTGATGTCTACTTGTTATTTTTTAACATATACATATGTATAATTTATTTATTGAATACATTTCCGTATGTATTTTCTGTCTATATATTTCTCGTGAATGTTACCGGAATAAACGCGTTTTCACAAAGCCTTAGGGTTCGAATCGAAAAAAATATTGCGGTACTGTACATCTATATCTACGTTTTATGATTGAAATTTAACGAATTGGAATATGAAATAACATGATGTCCAGTCGGAAATTTTCTCTGTAATGGAATTCGATACTCGAGATGGCGAATTCCAAAGGGAGAGTTGTACCGTATTTTTTTTTATTTCGTTTGGAAACCCTTCGATATTTAATCGACTGTATATATATATTGGCGTGTACGACTGGGAAAATATTTTTAGTACATTTGAGTGTACAATGCAGATATCAATTTCGTTTAAAACGTACAAAAATTTTCTGTTTTGTTAATTCTATAAAAATAAAACAATAGGATACATGACATAATTTTTAAAAACCAATAATAGTGTTTTATCGTGGGGCAAATATAGATTCAGACCATTTTATGGTTGTGGCAAAATGCAAATTTAAGGCAAGCGAAAATAGAGGGAAGATAGAAGTGAAGAAGCAATGGGACAGGGAAAAGTTGGAACATGAGGAATGGAGAGGAAATATAGAAATGACATCGACAAAAAAAATAAAACATATAAACGGAGAACACAGCATTGAAGCGGAATGGAGCGCTATAAAGAGTTGTATTGTACGGTCAGCAGAAGAAACGATATCCTATTAGAAATATAATAGAAAGAAGCAATGGTTTGATATAGAATGCGAAAATATGATAGTAGATAAAAACCAAAAATGCAATACCTGGGTAAAATCTTTAAAACCTGTGGATTATAATATATATAAAAAGAAACTAGAAAAACGACAACGAAGATGTGTAAAAAAATGGACGGAAGATATAATAGATGAGATAAAGGAAGAGACAGGGAAGGGAAACATGAATGCAATTTAGAAGCACATAACTAAACCGAAAGGAAAGACAGCAACAACTACAGTTAGAACTGAAACATAGGAAAATTATTTCAAGGAAATGTATGATAAACAAGAGAGCGAGGAATGGGTGAAGGAGTTGGAAGAAGAAGAGGAAGAGACAGGGAGTGAAAGTGTAAGAGAACCCGTCTACGAAGAAGTTATCGTAGCGATTAAAAAACTCAAAAACAAGAAGGCTACTGGAATGGATGAAATATGCGCAGAACTAATTAAATAAGTAGGAGATGAACTGCACCAAAAGATCTATGCATTTATAGTGTGGATATTACAGGAAGAAAAAATACCAGAGGAATTGAGAAGAGGTATTATCATACTAATACCAAAAAAGGGTGACCTGACATAATGTAGGAACTACAGAGGCATCCAACTGCTGAACGCGGCATATAATATATTAACAAACATACTGCGAGATAGGCTGGAGAAGCACACAGAAAAAATAATAGAAAGCTACCAGTGTGGTTTCCGGAAAGGGCGGTCAACGGCGGCTGCCATACACATTTTAAGGCAAATTATGGAAGACATATAACCTGGTAACACACATTGTTTTCATAGACTTCAAGCAGGCCTTTGATAAAATGAAGAGAAAACAAATTTTGGAAGACCTAAAATACATCGACGTACAAAGAAAGATTGGAAAATTGATAGAAATGACAATGAAGGATTCTAAAGCCAATGTAAGAACGGAACAAGGAATGACGAAAGATATAAAAGTAAGAATAGGAGTAAGACAGGGAGATGCTTTATCGGCACTACTTTTCATAATCGCACTGGATGCCATAACAAGGAAAATTCGGAACCGTGGCACTTTAAATAAACACCTTGTGCAAGTAGTTACATATGCACACGATGTTGCAATAATAGTCAAGAAGAGGGAAGAACTGCAACGGGTGGTAGGAATAATCATGCACGAGGCGAGGAAAAGAGGCCTGGAGATAAATTAGCAAAAATCAAAATCTATGTGTTGTAGCAGAAATGAGAGAAATGTAGAGAGATGAGGAGTTGGAGCTGTGGAAGTTACAGTTTTGAAGAGCTGAGGGAAGTCAACTATCTGGGAATCGTAATCAATAGGCGGAATGAGGCCGTTGACATAAAAGAACAAATTCAGAAAGGATATAGAGCCTACTATTGTCATAAAAAGCTGCTGAAGGACGACAAATTAAGTATAAAGAACAAACTGAGATTATAAATATAAGACACTCATTAGGCCAGTAGTAACGTACGCCGCGGGGACGGCAGCGCTCACAGTGGGAGAAGAAGAAAAGCTAAATATTTTTGGATGCCGTGTAATAAGAAAAATAGCATGTGCAAAAAAGACGGAAAATAACGAATACAAAGCTTTGATGAACCATGAGATCGATAAACTATTAGTACGGAAAAATATAGTGAAAGAAATTAAGGCTTCAAGAATAAGATGGTGCGGTCACATAATGAGATGAGAGAGAGGAGCACTAATAGGAGAAGTAACAACAATGCAACCAGCACAAAATAGATTGATAGGGCGACCCAGAAGCAGATGGAAGCAACAGGTGGATAAAATTTTAAAAACACTATATGTAGAGGAATGAAGACAACAAGTGACAGACAGAAAGAGGTGGAAGAAATTAGCTGAGATGGCAAGAAGTCACCAACGTCTATGAGAAAAACAAAGGAGAATGTGGGCTAATACAGCACATGGACTAGGATTTTTAGAGTTCCTTAAAAGGAATAGCTACAATTTCACACCGAAATGTTTCAGCCTTAATAATAATAGTGTTTCATTATAAACTGTTGTAAATAATATTAAGTAAATACACCTTATTATTACTTTAAATAATTAAATAAATTATGCAATTGTTCAAATATAAATCACGTGATTTGAAACGCCTTCTTATTGGTTCTGACGTCACAGTTCTATAAGCTTGTATATTTGGCATTTGCGATTATCGATCTTTGTGTTTTCTTTGGTGTAGTAAAGCGATTTTAAAGATTATTACAACATTTCTGCGACACCTGAGCTGTAGTTACAAATCTGAAATGGAAATAATTTCATTCAAGTTGACACTATAATGGTTGGCATATTTTTTAAACATAACCAATATCTTATCTCAGCAGAGTATAGCAAACGCCAATTAAGTTGGCGCGAGAAGGGGTAAGTTCGCGCAGGATTAGAAGTAGTGGGGAGATTTGTATTTGGTTTTACATCAAATGTCAGATAATTCTAACCTCTAAGCGTGTATGATCCCCTAGCAAAGACATTACAAAATATGTTCTGTCAAACGTCAATGACAAATGTATTCTGACAATTACTTGAGTAGTGGACGTTTTTAAAAACGGCTTCTGCGCACCCCCTCCTCGCGCCAACTTAATTGGCGTTTGCTATACATGGGTGTTAAAGCCTCAAGGTATATATTACTTTATGATACAACAATTTATCTTTATAGTACTAACATATGAAATTGTTAGAGTTAAGTGTGAAAATGTGCTGCTTCTGAAGGTGGTTGTAAACATCCCATAGTCTTCTTTATGTACGAGGGATGTTTCCAAAGTTCTGGGAATTGTGCTCTAATTAAATTATGCAGAACTTATAGGCAGTGCTATTGTGATAGACAAGTTTTGGCATAATTATACAGGTATCCAGTGCAATATCGTTCAGCCTGATTCAGGTGTTAGACCGATATAGACGCATTTTCGTAGCACTGTTTGTGTAACTATGGAAGACGCGGCTAAATCTCAAAGAGCAATAATTGGAAAGAGGGTGTGAAAACTTTAGAAATTATTAAATGTCTGCAAGGAGTGTTTGGTGAGTGTGCAGAATCTAAAAGTACTGGTGGATCAATCATTTTAAAAGTAGCCCGGGGCATAAACCTTTAGGTTTATGCCCCTACCGTGGGTAAAGATGAAGAAGAAATAGAACAATTTGATGAAGATATTAAACAAGCCCTAGATAATGCGAAAAGCAGACACACTACGATTATCATGTGAGACTTTGTTTCAAAGATGAAAACCGGAAAAATAGAGGAAGTCATAAGGAGGTATGAGTTAGTATCAAGAAATGAGAGAGGGGATAGGCTAGAACAGTTAGGATAATTAAAAATCAGCGTAAGCCGTGCGTTCCTATTGGATCTTCTCAATGCTCGGTATCCTGGAGACAGACATGACTTACACATTAGGCAACATTTACATGTAAATTAAGATTTTAATAATTATTGAATTCTCATTTGCAGTAGATTCAATATCTTAACTATATATAAAGGTAGTGAATGAAGTGTAAGTCATGTCTGTCTCCACGATACTGTGTATTGACAGGTTCCAATAAGGACGAAATACATCTGTACGTTCCGAGATGGATGTGGCTTACACGAATTTTTAATTATCCTAACAACCAGGAAAGTTGACATCGCGATATGCTGCGGTCTGCATGCTGAGGCACCAGCATGTAGTAATAAGCACGGCACCACAGAGCAAATACTCAGGTCGTAAACATAACACATGAAGATTTTAATCATAAAAAAATTGTGTTTAGAAGCTAGTATCGATTTGAGCCAAGCGTTTGAAAAGGTTTAACACACAGGCTTATTACATAAAATTTAAAAAAATTACTTGTTCATTCACTCTACTCACTCCTTATATCCTACTTAACCAATAGATCCTTGTTTATTAAACAAAATAATGAATTTTCATGCTAGCACTCTATACTATCTGGAGTTCCTCAAGGTAGTGTCCTTGGACTGGTACTGTATCTTCTTCATACAACCACATCGACAGTAATGACAGCGATATTTCTATACTGTGACACTGATATACTCTCATTGAATAAGGATGCTGCAACCGCATTTAAGCGTCTACAAAACAGTTTTCATAAAATTCAGAATTTGTTAAATCAATAACGTATGAAAGCTAATGAGTACAGCGTCCACTAGTAATATATTGAAATACTACAAGGATTTCGGAATAAGGTATGCTTGATGATCCTCAACGCATCTTACTAAGTTTCTAATTCTACCATTTCATCAGAATAAGAAATAATTAATTGGTGAAAACAGTACAATACAGTGAGCGAATGTCAGTGCATTCAAGTGTGCCCAAAGTTTTTCAGACAATTAGAATACTTTATAATTAGCTGTAACTAACAAGAGTGAATAATTTAAGATCACTATTGATTAACTATTATTAACGTATATTTAAGCACTATACTTAGTGAAGCGTAGTGCGCAAGTCTTCTTTTGTAGACATAACAAACGCTATTTGTCAATGAAGACAGATTGCTGCACTATTGTTGTCAAAAAAATACCGAAGTCTTTAAATAAATTCGCTCTTTCACCCATAAGATCGATAGTAACCTCTTTTTTGGAAAAAGACAAAGTTTTGCACTTGCTAATAGTTAATTTTAATTTCTTTCACACAGTTATTTATAATATGCAGTCATTTTGAAGCTGATCTTCGTCCTGAAATGTTCTAATTCTAGAGTAAATTTTCATATCATTTGTATATAGCAAATATTTTTCTTTAAGTAAAGATAGCAGGCAATTTATATACAGTACAAACAATAGTGGTCCCAAAATAAAACCTTTCAGAACTCCACTTACGGTATGAAAATAATAAAAAATGCCTTCGCATTAAACAAAGTTTGTATGGTCTATCAGATGACTTCTAATAATATTGATATACTTTGCACTGATCGTAAAGTTATTGAATTTTTTTAATAACAGTTGATGTGGAACTTTGTCAAAGGCTTTAGATAAATTGGTATAGAGAACATTTATCTGAAAGCGTTTATCAGGGCATCCGTTATATACTGCGACATAAGTTGATTATAGTAAATTTACCCTTTAGGAATCCATGGTGAGAATCTGCAAGTACATTAACAATTCTCGATATATAAAGTTGGTAAGAATTATTTCTAGTGTTTTATAACAGTTGTTTCTTAATGATATTAGACCGTAACAATATTTGTAAAGAGTGAAACGATATATTGAACTATAGAGGCGTATTCTAATTTAGAACGCATAATGGAATAATAAACAAAATCTCAGGGGATCGAAAAATGATATGAATGATATGATCGAAGAACATTTCCAGCAATAAACTTTATTTAGTAATTTAGATGACATAGAATAATATTTACAAGGTACAACAATTTTGGGATTGAAGAAAAAGTTGACACAAAACATTCAATATGGGTTTACAACTATTAATTTTATTAACTAGCGATTGAATCATGCATATCTAATTTACATAGTCAGGAATTCATTACGCCATATTTGGCAAATCTTTTTGTAACGGAATGTTGTCGGCAACAGTGAAATATCTAGCCAATTTTAACTAGTGCTTTTTTTATTCTAGGTGCTTTTGTGTTGAAGTAGTATGTTAATTAAATAGGCGTTTCTGTCCGCCTTTAAAATAAATAGAAATTGGTGCTCTCTAAATGTTTTGAGAAATTCCTTATGATCCAAATTAAAATTAGCAAGATTTTTTTTGACAATGATGCAGTGGAGTACATTCTTCAGTTTTAATTGCAGTAGAAGAATTGCGGAATCGCAAAAATCTAAAATTCTAGAAAATATGAGACGCGTATTTACTGTATTAAAACGAAAAATAAGAAAATCATCTTTAATAAATGGAAAAATAGTCTTTATTTTCCAACAGTTGTACACCATTAATTAGACAAAATTGCAAAATGAAATGCATATGAAAAGTGATTAATAACTTTATACGAATAAAAACTAATTGAATAAAAAAAAAAGAAAAATCTCATAAAAAAATTACAATATATATGTATATACAGGGTGTCCAGAAACTCTCCTGACAAACGAAGACCGGAGTTTCCTCAGATAATTTTAAGACAATTAAACCCAAATTCACCTAGTCCGAAAATGCTTCCTAATGGAGCTAGAGTTCTTTGAAGATGGCGCCTTGTATTTATTTTTTTTTAATTCCTCCAGAACGCTTCTATTTAGAAAAACAAAAACTGGTATGCTTATTTATCCTCCAGAAATGAATCGATTCCATCAATTGCGAATTTCTAGTACCGGACATAGGCGTCCGTTTTGGGTAGGTCAACGGTTATTTTAAGGCATAACTTTTTTGTCTTTAACTTTTAAGCATTTGTGACACTAGATTATTAAATTTTCAGGTATTCCAGTACTAAAAGGTACTCTTACTTTAAGTCGGTAGGATACACCGTTTTCTAGAAAAATCGATTTGTAAATTTTTCGTTTTTTCTTCATTAAAGTTCAATTTTTTATTTTTTGCAATAGTTAGCTCTGAACTGCCAACAGAAGTAAAACCTACGTTTTACTGGTGCTGATTACTTATATTTCCTGCAAAATATTTTACCTGATTTGTTAGATGAGGTGCGTTTAAATATTCGGCAAAACTTATGGTTTCTACAGGACGGCTGTCCGGCCCACTTTAGCAGGAATGTACGAGACTTTCTAGATAATAACTACGAAGACCATTGGATTGGAAGAGGCGGTCCAGTTGCTTGGCCAGCAAGGTCGCCGGATTTGAATCCTTGCGATTATTGTGTTTGGGGATACATAAAAGCATTTGTTTATTCCGTTCCGATGCAAAATCGCGCACAACTCTGGCTAAGGATACAAGATGCTTGCAACGAATTTAGAAATAACTTTGGAATTTTTGCAAGAATTCGGCGTTCTCTAAGCAAAAGGGTAAACTTATGCATAGAGACTAATGGTCATCACATCGAGCAACTTTTGTAACAATCTACCTTTGATACTTGTTCTTTTTTTGTTAGTTTCGTTCCATTGTAATAAATAATTTGTTTTTAATTTATTAAATTAATTTTCATCCATGCCTTGATAGTCCAAGCCAACTTCGTCGCTAAAAATAAGTAGGTACATAATAAATTGAACTTTAATGAAGAAAAAACGAATAATTTACAAATCAATTTTTCTAGAAAACGGTGTATCCTACCGACTTAAAGTAAGAGTACATTTTAGTACTGGAATACCTGAAAATTTAATAATCTAGTGTCACAAATGCTTAAAAGTTAAAGACAAAAAAGTTATGCCTTAAAATAACCGTTGACCTACCCAAGACGGACGCCTATGACCGGTACTAGAAATTCGCAATTGATGGAATCGATTCATCTCTGGAGGATAAATAAGCATACCAGTTTTTGTTTTTCTTAATAGAAGCGTTCTGGAGGAATTTAAAAAAAAATAAATACAAGGCGCCATCTTCAAAGAACTCTAGCTCCCTTAGGAAGCATTTTCGGACGAGGTGAATTTGGGTTTAATTGTCTTAAAATTATCAGAGGAATCTCCGGTCTTCGTTTGTCAGGAGAGTTTTTGGACACCCTGTATATGTATATATATGTATATATATATGTATATATATGTATATATATGTATATATATATGTATATATATATATGTATATATACATATATATATATATATATATATATGTGTGTGTGTGTGTGTGTGTGTGTGTGTAGGTATACAACGTGAAAATTATAATATTTGAAATTGTAAGTAAGTAAGTAATACGATGTCAATGGATTAAAAAAAAACCATTGGTGTTGATACTTATATATGTAATTGGTGCCTTTTTGGAAATGTTTGTTCTTGCTCTACGAACAACAAATCCATTGGACCCAACGAGTCATGAATAATGGAGTCAAGAAGCCAACTTTAGAAAGTAATAAAAGATAATCTATACTACTAGTGATAAATTTGGTTAAAATCAATCTCTATGCTCATTTCACCTGAATGCTGTACCATATGCTATACCACGAGGTAGATAAAATCCATAGATTTTAAAGGATAATAATTCAAGGAACTACCTCTGTATATGTTTGTGTTCAAGATTGAGGAAAATGTAGTTCGAATACCAAACGATCGATTCATACTCCAACCTATTTATCAAAAAAGGGTAATACACCGATTCGCTAAATTATTCAAATTTCAGCAGGTGCGGATGACAAAATTTATAAACTTAGATATGGCAGTAGAGATAGCATCAGCGTTCCAAGAATTTTAAGCCAGTGTCGAAGAGAATTCCCAAGCCTTTTACGGAGCTTTTCTTAGCCATAGAACAATTATCAATGCTGTAGTGAAGTAGATAGGCAGACCTCATTTTGGATCATCTTAAATTGATTCTCTGTCCCATCGAAACTAGTTAGTTATCTTATGACGAATATTTTTGGCTCTATTTCCTTCTTTCGCTAAGAATTCGATCGTGATTATATATTTTAACTGAATTTCACCCATTTTGGTTAAATATAGCTCTGTAAGAATGTAAAACTCTCTAGATTTTGACTAAACTTGGTCAGTAGTAATCTAAATGTCACAGATATTTGAATGCGAAAGCTTGTTATTGTCATTTATTTTTTTCGTGGACAGGTAAATAATGTAAAAATCATACCTCATATATAACGTCGAACTGCTTCTCGCCATGGATCGCCTCACTAATTTGCTGTGTAACTACATACCTATAGACTATTTATCCCTAAAACGTAATTTTTTTTAATTTTTGAATTTTTTTGTGAATATCTTGGAGTGCCCTGATTAATTTAAATCTACTTTAACCCCAGTTAAGTACATAAAGTAGTAATTCTTTAATTTGTAAATTTTGTGGGGAAGACGAAGCAGAATTATTTGCTACTGCAACACTATACTGAGAAGTTAATTAATATTATTAGTTCTGAAGTAAATAAGATAACATTACTTTGTTTTTGTATGTATTTTAGTCTTGTGACTACAAGCTTGTAGTTGCTTGAGAATGGCTCATTTGCTGTCGAAACTATAGTTGCAGGATTAAAATTATAGTGATAAAAAATTTCTCATGTACTTGATCAAGCTGATTAATTATCTCAAAATAACGGTTTCGACCAGTGATTTTTTGATTATTAGTTTTGTTGTGTCTAGTAACTATGAAGCAAGAATTGCAGCCTCTTCAGAAAATAACAATATGTACTTCAAATATACGTAATATTCATATTAAGCAAATTATAACAGAGACAATACTATTTCATTCTAAAAATCGAGAATGTCCCAAAGAGGTAGTAAAGTTTTAAAATAGCGATACGCATTCCATTATTGACTTTTGAAAACCCATTAATACCGTCTTTTATTTTATGGCATTCATTAATATGCAGGTCACTACATTAATGTCAACAACCTGACCAAAAGTATTTATGAAAAGTTTAGAGATGAATTTTAACAATAAGTAGAAATCTTTTTAGAAATATAAATGTAAACAAGTACCATATAATCATTTGAAATTTCGAAATTTTTGACCATCAAAAAATGTTTTTCATTTCGCTTTGGATGTTGAAAGAATATTTTCAATATATTTCTAAAGAAAATTTGCATGTAATTTTAATTATTAATACTAACAATCTTTGTTACATGCACGAGGGGAGGCAGGGATTCTTTTAGCCTTAACATGAAGATGGCGTTACTCGTCATAACCAGTCGTTTGGGTCAGTCGATGTCTGTATTTTTGTAAAATGCCGCGATTAAATTCTTTAATTTAAAAGGCAATACGACTGCGCAAATAAAAACTGAATTAGACGCTGTTTACTACTATGCTGGCGACAGGTACAATATTTGAAATATTTTGAAGCCTTTCAGCTATAACGTTGCGGTTTATTGGCGAAGTTTGTTTTGGGGGTAAGGCTCCCAAACTAAGTTTTTTAAGCAGCGTCCAGCTTTTCCTATTAGAGTAAGTAAAACTCCTGTTTTTAGTCATTTCCCTGCATTTACTTTTCCGAGCCTCATCTAGTTGACAAAGAATTTGATCAGCTAGTTCATTGTCGCCATTCTCAGAATATCGTTTGTATAGTTCTTCAAGTTCATTTGACCTATACATGTAGATGTACTGTTTTCTATAGCCACGAAGAATGGAGTTTTAGCAGCATCAATCAGTACGAATTGATATGAATTTAGAATAGTTTTTACTTGTCGGAGGGAGATCCTGTATACTTTGATTGACCTTTTGCCTTTTGGAAGTTCCATCGCGGTACCTGTGTGGGTTCAATATATAGTATGTCCGTTTCCAGAGTGGTAAGGGCGCTTTATGTTGGCTATGAGGGAAGATTCTATTATAGAAAAGTCTTATGATCCTTAACATCATACAGTAAGCTCAAGTTCACAGCTTCTGCCCTGTTAAGAAGTTCCACTCGATTCCGATTGTTTGTTAGGTATCCTCAGGAGTTGTGGTGACTATTAAAGTCGCCGGTGTATACAGTAGGATGTGACACAGCAGGTAGGACATGTAGCGGCCACTCTAGTAAAGGAGTTTTGTATATGGAGATGATATTTGAATTATTAAGCGTTACATTCAAGACCTAAAATCCTTCAACATCGTTCGCTAGGATTCTAAAATGAATGTAATTTATTCCCTCCTTTACAAGGATAGCTGATCCGTAATGTCGAGGAGCTGTGTAAGTCACCAACTGGTATCCCTCGATTTCGTATAGTCTCCACTGATCCTCGCTGGAAACGTGGGTTTTCTACAAGCAGACAATATCCAGCTCTTTGTCAATTGCCAAGCGATGTATATAATCGCATTTGCATATAGAATGTCTTTCCACATCTAGTTGTAATATATTTAGTGACCGATCAAGTCGTTGAGGATCGAGCGTGTCGCACATATAACATATTCAAATGTGTTCTGCGTTTCAGATTCAAAATTATAATTTTGTGTGGTTTTGTGTTTTTTTTCACAAATGGTACTTTGATTAGCTGTTGGCTGCGTTCCGAATTAAAGCGAATTAATTGATAACTTTATTCCTAATATTTTTGTATTATTGTATTTTGCACTTGATGTTAGTTAAACATCGATATGCTATCTTTTATATGGCATATTGAAGTCATCTAGACTACGAGTAGTGGGTTGCACATTTAAACGTATAATTTCCTTCCAGTAGCTTAGCTACCCATGGAAACCGTTGCCGGCGTACCTCTCTTGGTCGTCAGATGTCTGTAGATGCTTTTTTGTGACATGTAGCGTACAAGATTGTGAATATATTAGCGGGAACGCAAGAATTAGGTGTGCTTCTTCTCCTAGTACACTGAGTAGAACTAGGATGAGTTAGAAACACGTGCGTAGAAGTCTCACCAATGCGGAATAGGTATGCGTTATCCATGTATAACGTGCCTACAAAAACTTTCCTCGTTAGAGACAGACATGCTTGTTTTAATGGCTGGTGAGAGTGTACGTAATCTGTCACAAACGTATAATTTTGATAGTTTGATTATATCATGTAAATATTTGTAATAATTAGTAATTTAGTTTTTGAAAAAAATATTTGTGACAATAACCCAAATTAAAAGGAAATAATACTAAAGCAGATATTGGAAATGCTGACCATTATTTTAAAGACAAAGTTGAACTCTACGCTTCATGCTTTTGAAGCAATTTATTCGGATTTCTTGGGTTATGTTAGCACAAGAATTCACAATAGCATTACGAAGCTCTTTGACTGTGTTTGGTCTTGATAATTGTATACTTTAAACATGGAAAAATAAAATAGTCTAAAATTGTCAAACTGGAGATCTTGGAGGAAAATTAATAATTCTTGTATGGAAAAATTCTTGCAATTGTTTCTATTGCTTCTAGAGATTTGTGCGCTGGTGCATTCTCTTGCTGGAAATATCCTTCCGTAAGTTAATCATCATGAAGTTCTTTAATAAACGGCTCTAATAGTTCATATAGTTCATAATAGTAATTGGCAGATTAGGATACTGTTGCCGGAAATCCTGTAAGCACTGATTAGTGGAATAAACCCAATCTCCATTTTTAATTAAATAATAATTAATAATGGCCAGTTCTATAGTAACTTTGAATAATATAGTTGTTTATGCACCAAGGGCGTTATGGGTATTATATTGCTCTGAGGTCGACGTTAATTCGGACCGAGGGCCTCAGGCCCGAGGGATGAATGTCGACCGAGGGCTATATAATTCTCATAACGCCAGTGGTTCATACAAGATTTTATTCTTCACGAAAAATAAATTTCTTATGCACAAAGTTCAAATTACAACAATAGAGGAAAGAATTTCTTCTAAGAATAGAGTATCTAGTATGATATTAAATACTGTTACAGCGTCAGATAAATCGTCGTTGGCTTGTCAAAGTACTAATGGAAATGTTTTCCCTCCAAGAACATTAACAAACTTGGAAAGCTTCTGATCACATAATTGTTCACGACGTTTTGAAAACTAGATTTTTAATTTTGCTAAATAATGTTGAAAATTTGATCCATTCTTTAGAAATTGTTGCAAATAAACAACTATTAAGTTTTATTTTAAATGTAAATGTATATCCTTTCTTCTCAGGCCTTATTTATACTCATACAACATTAAAAACTGTAAATAAATTACCGGGCGTTATGGGCCATAATGCCCGGTTATTACACCCACGGGCGCTATGACCGAGTTTATGGTAATCGTAATCAAGATGATATGAATAATTAATATTTAAGTGAAAAATAACATATTTTATGTTGACCCTAACTTATGTAACATTATGATAAAATAATTTAAAAAATATAAGGGTTCATAATTTGAATTTATGTATAACTGTCAGAATTTGAAGTTTTCTGGAGCTTCACATGTGCACTAATCTTTGATTACTTGATTACATAAAAAACAGCCTATTATAATGAGGAAGGTTTTTGAAGGCATGTTAGATATACAGATATATGTCTTGCTACCAAATATGTTCTTTTTTTCCCAGTGGGGTATGGAGTGCATTTTGTAAGATATTTATAGTATTACACTTGGACATTTTCTAAAGGTGAATATTGTGAAATTGTCGTACTATTTGAGCTTTCGAGTCGAAAATCTCTTTAGTGATATAAAGCGTAGTTTGTCATATAAATACAAAAACAACATACGTTTCGTTTTATGTTTTTATTGTTCACTAAAAGGCACACACACATACATAAATATTTACAATAAATACATTCACTGCAAACCATACACTTTTCTAATTTTTTTTCTTGTAAATGATACTATAATGAAAGTGGATTATATTTCCTTTTTATAAAGCCGATCTGAATTTTATACATGTCCGATCGTTTTTCTGCATAAAATTTTCTATACCACTATCTCTTAGTTATCATTACTTAATAATGATAATAGATGCTTGTATATTGTGAATTTATGCTCATATTGCACTGATATTTAAAGAAGTTTGAACGATTTTATTTTGTGGAGATGCATAAATACACAATAGAAGATGATACATTCATATTTGAATGCTAAAGAAATTTAGACCAGAAAATATTTAGAGAAAGCTTTATTTGTTTTATATTTTCGTTTCGCAATAAGGCAAGACGAATTAGAATTTATTAATATTACACCTCTTACATTCATATTATTTTCACAAATTATTTAGCTATATTCAAGAAAGAATTATAATAAATTTAGTTTGTTTAACTTGAGTTTTATTTGAACCGAAAATGAATAAAACAAATAGAAGTTCAGTCACTTTTACATACGGTGAGGACGCGTGGGTTGGAACAAATTCATTTAAAATTCGCGGATTTGTTTTTTGGAAAAACGCTCAGACACTTCGATTTTTGGCTGCGGTTATTCTGATGGTAAATTCCTGCACACAGGTGGCCCAAAAATAAGCTACGACCATCAACTTCATTTTTTCAAATAGAAATATCAATTTTTTTATTTAATTTTTGAATTTTGCATCGAACTCTAAGTAAGTATATTTCATGTACCATGTCTTATACCCAAATTCAACAGTTATCGAGAAATTTACGATTGAACAAAGTTTCTTTCACTCTGTGGCCTAAAAATGGCCGATTCATTAATAAAATAGAAGAACAAATCAAATTAAATGTTCAAACTGTTGATCATTAACTTCCTGACAATAGGCAAGTCGAAATTCAATTTCTCGTAACACTTCAGTTAACGTTTGTGGCTGGATTTGTTGTATTTCGGCTATAATTCTATTCTTAAATTCATCAATATTTTGCGGTTTATTGAAGTAAACTTTGGATCCAGATAACCCCATAGATAAAAATCGAATGGGATTATATCTGGAGACCTAGCTGGCCATTCGATAAAACCTCTCCTTCCGATCCATCTATTTGGGAAAATATTATGAAGGTATTCTCGTACTGTTCTCGAATAGTGTGGGGCGCTCCATGCTGTTGGAACCATGGTATATATGAGTTCTCATAATTCGGGTAAAGTGGATTTATACTGTGTATTATGTAATTTTTTAGTAGGTCTAAATAATTTTCAGAATTAAGTGTTCTCTTAATAAAAGAAAGACCCACAATTGAGGTACTCACAATTCCGCCCCAAACGTTTACTTTCTGGGCGAATTGTGTATGACTTTCCATTCTCTAATGTAAGTTTTCTGGTGTCCAATATCGAAAATTTTGCCTGTTTACGGAACCATTCAAACAAAATGGGGCCTCATCGGAAAAAAACTATCTTATTTAAAAATTACGGGTTGGCATTGCATCTATCCTTCATTGTATGGGTGCCTTTTGTTGGAACTGGAACTGTAACATGGTTGGTTTTATAATTGTCTCTTACGCGTCCAAAGTCTCTAAACTTTTTTTCTATCTTACTAATCGTGTAATAGGCCTCTCCGGGTACTTATCATTAAACAATTAGCAAACTTCAGCTTGTGTTCGAGTCCTGTGGCCATATACTATCGTTATCAAAATTACTATGCGTTGTTTCTCCATTTACATTGTTTCAAACTTTGCAACTGCACTTGACAAGTACTTATTTAAAGTGAAATTGTAATACAGTTACAAAAAAAAACTTAATAAACAAGTCGATAATAGTTAGTGATTAACAGTTTGAATATTTAATTTAGTTTGTTGTTCTATTTTTTTAATAAATCGGTCCTTTTCAGACCACAGAGTGAAAGAAATTTTGTGGGGTACGGTCTCAGTTTTAAAACGTTCAATCGTAAATTTTTCGATAACTGTTGAATTTGGGTATAGGACATGGTACTTGAAACATACTTATAATTCGATGCAAAATTTAAAAATGAAATAAAAATATGTATTTCCACCCATGAATTTATCATCGCAATTACCGCAGCCAAAAATAAAAATCGACGTGTCCGAGCGTTTTTACAAAGAACAAACCTATGAATTTTAAATGAATTTGTTCCAACCCACCCGTCTTCACTGTATATTGAAACTAAAGGATACGTACAAATTTTAGTATTTCATTATTTTACAGTGGCAAAAGAATTGAAAAGAAACGGAAAGAAGAAATAAGGAAAAAAGTAGGAGTGAAGTCAGCAAAGGAAATATTCGAAAAAAGAAAATTGGATTGGTGTGATACTGGATGGAAAGGGTAAGTAAAAAGGGAGCAAGACCTGTTGTACAAAAACAAAAGAGAAAGGCCAAAACGTGAAAATAAAAAGTGATATAGAATGGATTCTATACGTGCGAGGCGAATGTTAGAACTTATCCAATGAAATGACACAAGATGGAAGAAAATGGAGGAAATCTATTAAAAATAGGCAAGAAATATGAGGAGATTTGGTTGAAACCTCATAACCTTAAGATAATAGGAAAAAGTTGCTGCTAATGAAGATTTTACCGTTGTTATGCTTCCTGTATAATTGCTTGCAAAGAAGTAAATAAAATATATTAAAAAAATAAATAAAAAATAGCATTACAATGTAGTACAGATATTATTTTTAACTTCAACATCATTAATATACCTTTAGTAATTTACGCCACAATACAAACACATTGCATAAAGCTGTGTAAGTGGATCAACTGAAGTAATGTTCTAGAATATTTTATAGGAAATCTGGAATATATTAATTTTTTAAATATTATATAATTAATTGTTGCTTCTGGTTTTCATATTTTGTAGCTTGTACTGCTATTTGCTAATGAATCATTTCTGAATAAATTTCAATATTTAGATATAAAAGTTTATTTATTAAGCTATTAAATGGATTAATATTACGGGAGATGTTTTTGAAGTTCTGGGGATTGCTGGATTGCGTTAGTCGATATTGACCAGCATGCTTCAGAGGCTTAATGAGTACAGCGGTTTTTTGATGGTTAATTTAGCTATTATGGAAGACGATGTAAATTTTCGAAGAGTCGTTATACTCTTTTCATTGAAAGAGGATGTCAAAACATTCAAAATCGTAATATGCAAAATTAAGAAGTATTGTTTATCGTTTGGTTGATCAGTTTAAAGCTTGTAAAACATTCTTGGAATATGATCTTCGTAGCGGACGACCAAACACGACAGTAAATGATTCTAGCATCGCTGCTGTAACAAATTTGTTAAATAACGATAGATGAATTTCGTGAGATTAGTGGAAATATTAGGTATTGGTATACAGTAAATTATTATGCACCTAGTTTTGCTAGGACTAGAGCAGAAACTGCATGGATTTGATATTTGTCGTCAACTTCAAGAGCTGTTAAGTCATTGTGGCGACTTGTTCTATAAATAAATTTAGACTACTTAAGAAACATGGTACATATTTTGTTTCTGGGATAAAAAACCCGGAAGCAAAAAGTCAATTTAAGGCACAAACCAAAAGCTTAAAGCACGCTGTTGCCACGATAATGAGTACTGTGTTTTAGGATTGTGATAGAATCATTTTGGTGGACTACTTACCAAAAGGTAACACGCTTAACGCAAAATATTATTTAAATTGCACAAACAATCATTACTGCGAAATGGGAAATTTTAAAATAATTTCGTTGGAAATGATTCCATTCATGTCTACTACACACTCATCTTTTTTCAATTAAAAACTTCTAAAAAGTTTTATAAAAATGGACTAAAACTTCTCAGTAAGACAAGCGCATACAGGTAAATGAAAGTTATAGTGTAAGCTAATGTAAAGTAGATGCAAATAATAATAATACATAATACATAATTCTCAAATCTTTGGAAACATTTCTCGCATATACTTTAAGTACCTGGTCACAATAAAGAGATATCACGAAAAACAAAGCGTAAAGTTATCATTCAGAAAGTGTTGACAGCATGAAGGAATGCTGGTTCTTCAACAAGGTACAGTCTACCTATATATACTAAAACAACAGCATTCAAGTGGTAGTTTTTCTATGTACAAAGGTATAGAATTATATAGAACGATAGAGCATGCTAATAGAACAAATATATCTCATTAGTGCACAGGTTGCATGATGACTCTGATGCTAGAATGAAATTTTTGAAAATGTGATGATCCAAACGTTTACGTAATAGTTTCTATGTTTTTTCTTAAAGATTCTTTAAACGAAGAGGATTTGAAAATAAAATTTTGACTGAAGTTGATACTAAATCATAATGTAATTTTAGGTTATCTTCAATATCGGTAAGAGGCCTTTCTTGGAGAGAGCATCATTTGAATCTTCTTGTGTTTAGCCCAATTTTAGTACTAGATATATTTATTTTATAATTGATGAAGATCCATAATTTAAAATAGAAATAAAACTAATAATTAAAATATTCTCTTTATTATTATTTGTTTGCAAAATGACAGTTGTTTGTAAAATGCTCTGGTATGTACCTGACGAACCCATTGTGTTGGAGAAATAATTGTCGTTTTACGAACAAATATACGAGTATAGTACGTCTAGAAAGTATGTGGAATAAAATAAAAGGGGGTAAATTAATAAATTATATTTATTGAACAAATCTTAATATTTTATATGAGAGAAAATTCATTTTAATTGCCAATATACTGGTCATTTGACCGTAAAAATTTGTTAATTCAATGGGAAATAGCGACAATTAGGTTGTATGCGTACTTTTCAGTAGTAGCTTGCCAGGTTTCTAAAACGGCTGCTACTAACCCAGGTCTGTTTTGTGGTGCCGCACGTTCTACCTCGATCTTCATGAGTCTACAGATATTTTCAATTGGGCTTAGGTCTGGAGAGGCTGCTGTACAAGGGTTTGTTTCGACTTTATTCTATTGCAACCAATTTCATGTATACTTGGGGACGTGGCATCTAGCGTTATCTTGCTGTAACCTCTAGCCTTCAGGGTACAAAGTATTGGCTGTTTGAAGAAGGCATTCGTTCAGAATGGTACAGAATGGTAACGCATGCTGTACTATTGTACTGGCGATAATACACAACGGAGTGGAACTACGGTCTAAAATTGCTCCCCAAATCATAATTTTTGTAGGGAATTTGTAAATCTTACTCTACTTAAGACCCTGAGCCGATATCACCTAACTGAAAGCAGGCTTTTTCTGAATTAAATACATTTTCAAAATTGTTTTCTCGCAAATCATAACAAAATCTTATTCTTTGTTGAATCTGAAACACAGTAATAGCTGGTATCTTCCTCGGCACTTATGTTTTATAACCATTGCTTATAAATGCCTGACGAACGGTTTTGCTGTGTTTCCTGTTTGAAATATCTAGACGCCAATTTTCGGTAACCTAGACGAGAGTTTTTCCGACCCTATTACACTAGAGCGGCCAGACTGTGTTCCAATATTTTGCGCGGTCTAGCAGAAACTCGCCCATATTCCAGCCCCATGCCATTCCTTATCCGTTTTAACCCATTATATGCAGCCGACTTACTCATTCCTATCAACCTAACCAATTCGGGCACTTTACGAACGCATTTCTCAAATAAATGTGAATGTAGTCACTTTTTTGCTAATTGACTCATTACCGAGATTTCTTTTAAGGTAAGATGATAGTAGTAAAATGCAACAATCTAAAGTGCTTGTCAAATCTACAATTCCTAAATGCCATTCAAAAAGAACTGTCAAAAACGTAATTCGAAAAAATAACTAATAAAACATAAACCCTCAAATTAAAATAAAGTAATTATTCCACACACTTTTTAGACGTAACATATATACAGTAGAGATTTTAATATTAATTTTAGTTCTAATTCATTTATTTTATAATTAAATGAAAGAGGTTTATTAATTTAATCAATTTTGACAATGTCGAGCGAGTAAATCGACATGTAACCTTTTTGAATAGGTGGATCAAGGGATGAAGACTAATAAAACAGATATTACGAGTAACAAACTTATCTTTGTTAGATTCTTTCTCGTAACATCATTTAAGTAAAATATATGTTAATTGATTTGATAATACCAAAACAAGAAATATAAGAAGAAAAAATCTATAGAACCTAAAATGTATGGTTTTGAATAAATATACTGCTGATTAGAACATTATCTAAAAATAGATAATCCAATAGCTTAATTAAAAATTCCTTCATGCATTATTCCGTAGAAAGGTAAGTCTAAATTTAAAAATAGAACATTTTCATAGAAAACCCATGTAATATGTGTGTGATATATGTGTACGAGAGGGTATTGATATATCCTTAGCCTATTATTGAAACAACTTAAAATTGAGACTTGGGATATTTTATTATTCAATATAGTCTCCTCTTAAATTAATACACTTAATACAGCGATTTTAACTCTAACTCTTCTAAAAAAAAGATTCTTCTTGGTCTTCAAACTAACTTTCCACAGCTTCTATTACCTTTTCGTTACTCAAAAATTTATGTCCTTTTAAACTTTTTTCCAATCGAGGGAACAGATAATAGTTTGAGGGGGCTAAGTCTAGGAAATAGGGCCGGTGTTCTAGTAATTCGAACCCTAGATCCCGAATTGTATTCATGGTAACGCGCGATTTGTGTGCGGAGGCATTGTCCGGCAGAAACAACACACCTTTCGCTAACATGCCACGTCTTGTTTCCTTAATTTTCTCTCAGAGTGGTTAGTAATTTAAAATAAGAATCTTTAGTGATGGGCTACCTTTTTTTGTGTAATCGATTATAATTATTCCACGGATATCCCAAAAAACTGAAGCAAGAACTTTTCCAGCGGATTTTTGAACTCGATACTTCTTAGGCCTTTGAGAACCCTGATGCTTTCACTCCATCGATTGCTGTTTTGTTTCTGGGTCGTAAAAATGGACACCTATTTCATTCATAGTCACAAGACGATCCAAGAAATCTGGATCAAAACGGGTACAGATTGACCATCATGCTTTCACTGTTTTTCGTTTGTGTTCGGCGTTCAAGTATTTAGGAAATCATTCTCCAGAATTTTTTTTCATTTCTAAATCGACAAGAACTATATTATGAAGGCGTTCATATGAAATCTTTAGGGCCTCAGCTATATGTTTCAGCCCAATTTGACTGTCTGATAATATCATGTCATGAACTGCGTTAATATTTTCAGGGGTGGAAACAGAAATCGGTCTTCCTGGTTGCTTGTCATCTTTAACGAGTTTCCTCTTTTGGATGACGCAATTCAATTTTTGACAGTTGCATATGATGGGCATTGTTCACAAAGTGTGTTAAGGATATTTTCACAAATTTCCTTACCACTTAATCTAATTTATCGATTTTCACTTTTGCATTCGACATGCTTTCTTTAAAAATTTGCTACACAGCAATACTTCAACTTCTTGACGTAAGATTTTGTAGTGACACTAGTGAAAATGTCATTATTTCTTGCCATTAGAACAAGACTATATTATGTTCAAGGAAAATAGCCTAGGCTAACTAATATTGAATGCTCCCTAGTATGTATTATGGAACGCATCAATTTTTTAATAATGTGGAAATATTATTGTCATAGATAACCCAAATAATATAGGGTGACTGTTTATAGAAGCTAACAAAATTAAACATTAGAAACCTACGTGTAAAAAGTATCTTCGTAGACAGGGTCTTGGGTTAAGAAATCAAAGTAAATTTTTTGATAACGATTTTTCTAATTAACACGGAAGTTATAACGAGTGACTATTAAAATTATAACTTGTAGCAGGTATAAAAAGTACGTCGTAACTTAAGTCAGTAAGACGTTAATTTAAACGTCTCTCAATGCCAGTTAAATATCATATAGTTTGATCAAAAGAAAAATAATGACTTTTAACGATATGCTAAAGCTTTTATGGTAGAATGTTACTTCCTCACATCTTTTATAAGAATTATAAATATATTTGATATCAAATCCAACATTTTAGTTTATTTTATGACAGTCATGACCATGACGTTTGAAAACAGTTCACTGATCTCTAGTAACTTAAGTTATGACACGGTTTTTGTATACATGACTTACTTGAGTGTAAATTTTAATGATCACTCGTTACTTAGCGTAAAGATCTTTTAATTAATTGAATGTAAGAATATTACAAAAAATATTGCAACACAAATTTTGACCTTGACTCAGAAATAAAAAAGTAAAATTGAAAGCACTGAAATGGGATTGCTTGGAAAATAGAGGGAAAACATGAAGGAGTACGGGCAGAAACACTGTTTCCAGACTAAAGTTGAAGATAAAACCGACGCAACAAACATTTGATGTTGGACAACTGAGATAGTATAGACACGCGATCAGAATAAAGAAAATAGAATATTGAGAAGGATATACAAGGTAAAAACTACACAAAAAGAAAAAAAGAAAAAGAAAAAAAGAAAAGAAAAAGAAAAAAAAGGAAGGCCAAGAAGGACTCGGATGGATGAAAAGGCATGAAGCGTAAAATAGCCAGAAGGAAGCACAAGGTTGAGGACAGGAATTAAGGGAGATGTTTCGAAGAGGGAACCAATACAGTAACTAGACTCCACAGGCCTTACATTTGGAAGAGCAAGAGGAGCTGAGATTAAGTAAAGTAAGTAAATGTAAGAATGTTACAAAAAATGTTTCTTCAAAATTATTTGTTTTTCCAAGAAGTTTTGTTTGATTATAATTAATAATGCCGAATATATGTAAAGCAGAATATTGGTAAAGTAAACAAAATATTCTAAATAGTTTCTGGTTTTGAAATAAAAAAAAAATATTCTGACAATGATTGTCAAAAAGGCGTATACGTTCGTCAGAATTCTATACATTTACATTCTGGAATTTAAGGATGTATAAAACTTCTATACATAGCAACACATGTCTACATTAAATAGTATATGCATGTACATATAATATAAAAGAGGTTGATTTATATTTACGGTATATTTATCTACATTTTTTGACCATGTTATATTTTGTTAAATATTTCGTTTTTTTTCCTCGTCTGGCAGAACACATTTCTTTTTACATGATTCATTAATTTTTTTCAAGAATTTTTCAATCAGTATTATCAAAGATGATGATTTCATAAACAGTTTAAAAAGTTTGACTAAATATATTCATTAATTTAGTATTTTTATTGTTAAGCTACATACCAACGAGCAAACTTATATCTTAAATAAAACTAGTACGATGCTACATATTCTTCCATGAAGAGCTACTTTATTTCATTATTTGATATGGATTTTATACCAATTTATTTTGAGAAATTAATAAAAGTAATTAGGTAGCTTACCAAAATGGTAAAGATTATTTTGTTTACGAAAGTGTGGTGTTCAATCAAATACTTGTTACCAATATGGTTAAGCTATTACTTTAATAGTATTTTTATCGCGTTCTGGTTTATATTCTTCGAGAGAGATCTAACAGTTTTTTGTTTTTGCCTAATAGACGTTGATATCCATAAATTGCCAACATTAATTCGAATTATACATCATGCGTTAAATCGATTGCTATTTTGAGAAGCGTAGTCCTTACTATTTTTTGTTTCGTGTTAATTTGTCTAGGTCAATGGTACATTTTTTTTCTGAATTTGTAGAACTAGCTTCTTATACATTCTTTGCCTTAAACCTAATAAATGGCATAGACAGAAAATACAAAATCACACATAACAATAGCAACCAACTACCTAAGAATATTATGTTGGGTGATGGGTTAAAAAGTACAATTTTTTGATTTTTTATTACTGTCGTAATAATTTTATTAAGTAAAAATTTCACATTAAAAACGAACTAAAAATATTTGTATTGATAAATAAAGAAATTTCGACTATTATTAGAGATTGAATTGAAATTGTTTGTACTCGGATATTGCGTGGGCTGAACAGCACTAGAGCTAATAAATCTTTTTTCTATTTTGCGTTCGAAATGAACTCATTATGAAACCCAAAACAGTATCGAAATGAGCTTCATTTCGATACACTTTTTTTCATTTTTCAATGTTGGCGTTGTTCGAATACAGAAATAAATATCATTGCTGTCATTTGATTTTAAGAATTTATGTACATTTGACAGATATGATATATGTCCGTATTTTACACAAACAACGTATGTTGTATACAATTGACAACAACATATATATGTATCTATGTCACTCATGTTTATATTTTTAAATGAAATATCAAGTAATGTTAACGAAAATTAATAAATAATATGTAATATAATATAATTCGTTGATAGCAAGATTTAAATTTGAAAATGTCAAGTATCAATGTGACCAACTGCATGCTTTATATAAAAATTAAACTCTGAACTTTCCAAATTAAATAATTCCAATTTAAGCAATTTATTAATGTAAAAAACGCAAAATAGAAAAAATAATATAAAAAACTCGTTTCATAAGGCCTTTTGCCGCACTCGCTCTTTAGAAAACTCGTTTTCTAAACTGATCTCGTGCGGCAAAATGGTGCCTTATGAAACTTGTTTTTTAATATACTATTTTGCATCGCTTTGGCCTAGTAATAGTAATTAGTAAAAACTAAAAAAAAACTTATTATAATATTATTATATACGACTCATAATATATCTTCTTCAAGATTTTTCAAAGGACGCACTTCGTTGACCGTTTTACTTAACGGTAAGCACCTTTTAGTGTATGCATAGCTTTATACGAGGGTGGTTCAACAATTACCTTGGTTTATTTTGTAAATGGTTTACCAATAATGCGTTTCTGCAGTCTTGGTCTTAATTATGGATGTCAAAGTGCACTCCAGGTGGGGGCAACATTAAATGTCACGTCAAACATTTTGAAAGCGGTCTTTCTTAAGTATTTTGAAAAATATATCATATCGTTGCGTAACACATTAAGCGTTATTGCATGTCAGACTCACCCACACATACCCATATATACTTGTAGACCCAGCTGACAGATATCTTATGGGCCATGCGCAACTCAACTGTCAGAATCATGTATCTTAACCTGAGTCGTTGACAACAAACCAAACAAACTGAGAAATGGTTTAAATAAATTAAAAAGCCGTACCCAGACAGGATGAAAATTTAAGGTACATTTTACATAATGTCTAACCATCCCTCCAATTAAGATACCATTTTCAGAGAACCATATTCAAGATAATTATGTAGAAGAATAGCAACTATATACATGACACAACCAGACGTGAATGCTGTGGAATAAAATCTTAATTAGAAGCTAACTAACGAAAACTAAGATATTTAGATAATAGCCTCGAGGTACAATGTTAAATAACTATTCAGAATTAGTACGAATTGTAATTAACTAAACGAGAAACAAATCACTGTTTGATGACATTACTACGATACAGATAGCAAAATCGAAATATTTATACAATAAAGGTCCCTAATAAAGGTGTAGAAAATATAATATCGGAAATTTCCACGATAGATACCTGGACTTCCAAAAATAAATGACACGCAAAGCAATTATTAAAGGTAGGTATAATTTAAAGATATAAATTATATCAGACAGTTAAAAATATTTATATAGTTGTCGAATTCAGAACATAAGAGCGAATACAAATGATCTATCCAAGTCACTTCAACCGCAGACACATGCGTTTACGTCTTACGACGTCACCAGTACTGACTGCTGGTGCCAGGTGACAAGAGATAATCTCGTAACACCTGACGGACGAAAAACTCGTCGACAAAAGCAGTTCCCTCTTGAATGGCTAAGCCATTACAAAAAAAGAACCACGCATATTAGTGTAGTCCATTAAGAGGTAGCTAGATGGCTTAATATACCAAAATATAGCATAAAGATGCATAATACATAAGCGTATGCAAATGGTACAAATATGCATAAAAATATCTGTATTTTTACACATGGACAAACATCACGTATTTAACCATGTTTCTTTCCTCTTTTTGTAATGGCTTAGCTATTCAAAAGGAAACCGCTTTTATCGGCGAGTCTCTTTTGTCTGTCAGACGTCACGAGATTTCACTTGTTACTTGACAGCATAGAATTGTTATTACTTGGCGAAAGTGAAATTTTGGCCGTCACTTCGTTAACCAGAACTCATTACGTCGTAAGACAGAAACGCATGTGTCTGCGGCTGAAGTGACCACTAGCTAAATACGTGGTGTATGTCCATGTGTACAGATATAGACATGTTTATGCATGTTTGTATTATTTGTGGATGAAGCAAAAATTCGCAGACACCATTTAAATCAAGAAATCGTAATGAATTTGAACCTATGTAATATTGTTTATGAAGCATTAACTTGAATGCTTTTCGCTTTTCTATTTTTTTTAGAAAATTAATGGTGTACAGTATCCACCTCACAACAGAAGAAGAAAATATTGCTATTTGCTATGTATAAAGGAGGCGAGATTTAGCGAAATCAATATTACTGCAAGAAGACTTGGGAGTGATTCGTAGTATATTAACACATTGAACAGACCGTGTTCTCGATAGGAATGTAGAAAGACATCCCTATTACTCTATAGTTGCAAAATCTTTTTAACAATACAATTAGAACTTAAATCTCATTCGTCGTGTAAGCTCACCGAGAAATTCCAATCACAATGCGTTGAATTTTCACACTTACGCTTATAAGAGGTGTATGGGGATGAATTTTTTTTATGAGAAGTCCATATTTTGTCTAAATAAAAACACATTTTATTTCATATCCTCAACCAGTGGTTACATGCAATGGTTTCGTATGAGCAGGAATTTCTGTGGGCTTTCTATTGATCTCTATAGTTTGAGGGATTATTAACTGACGTTTATAATATGAAAAGAATTTTATTTGGAACACAAAAGTTTGTATGTGTCCTTGTTTTCGATGCGGTAAAGAGTTTAAGTATGGTTTGACAAGCTGGGAGTTGCAAGGTTTAATTAACTAAGAAAGCAATCGACGTTGAAGTAGTAATTACTCACACCGATCTATATTAAACTATTTCGCAATTCTTTAGACGTTTTGTATAGTTAATGAAGGATCACGGAAAACGATCTAAACTGAATGGAAAATGGAAGCTTCACCATGATGGTGCTTCTCTGCACGTGGCTGTTGCTGTGGTAGAATTTTTGAAAAATAAAAATGTCAAGTGTGTACCGCATCCTATGTATAGTCCTGATATCGACTTCTATCTATACCTTGAAACAGGAAAAGATTTAAAGAACGGCTGTTTCACAGAGAATTGAACGCTGTTAAAGCTCTAAAAGCGGTCTTAAGAAGCTTTCGTTATGTCTTTGAACGATGGCAACACTATTAGAATACGGTTATTACACTACAAGAGAACGCGATATAACGCGATAAAAATAAGTTGTTTAAGATTAATAAATAAAGTTTGGTAGTAGTCATCGAAAATCCCTGGGAACAAAATTATTTGAAATATTTTCAATTTAGTTGAATTGATTCGGCTTTTACTCGATGAAGATCAATATTTAAAATAGAAATAAAACTAATGGTTAAAATCTTCTATCCCCTATTAAAAAGTGAAGATTTTAACCATTAGTTTTATTTCTATTTTCAATTTATTTAAATCCAAAGAAAATGATAAGAAGCCAAACGAAAACATACAATTTCTTTTTTTGCATATTGTGGAGAGCTTAGCGAAGGAAGTGTTATCGTATGTCAGTTCGTATTCATGTGACGGATCATTAATTATTCGATAATTGGTCACAGACGTATCGTGGCCTATTAGAAAATCTTTTGCAACGTTCAATTGACTGACAATGTACATCAGAGCAATTCATCTTTATTTGAAATATCTGAAATAGAAGCGATCAATTAATTTTTGGAGAAAAAGACTCAAGTTTCGCTTAGGTCTTTAGCTAATTAGTGACAATTACTTAAAAGTAAAGCCTGAAATATTTAAAAATTATAAAAATGTCGAGATTAATATATTAATTGGAGTGATAATTACAAGAAAAAGTAGCTACGGAATTTGTTAAAAACACAAAAGAATTGATATAACTTTATGCATGTATTTACAAAATATTTGTTTGGTATCAATTGTCGTTCACGTTTTTGTTGGATTGAGTTTACAGTTTTTTTCGAATTTAATACTGACATTTTATAGATTATTCAAAATGCTGTATTCGTACTATAGTTCAAACGATTATTAGTATATTTATTTGAAATAAAATAGCTCTTAATTATAAATAAATAATTGGTTTAAGTATTTGTATTCTAAAAATATTGTATATGAATAAATACGAATGGATGTACTTTTCACATTATGTATATGCCCGAATCAGTCTTACTAAAATATATATTTACATATATAATATGTCGTTAAATTAACCTACGTTGAATGATGATATGCTAAGTCTCTCTTCTGGAACGTTTGCAAATACTATTTCACTCACATTCGTCTGGGTAAATGAAATAAATTCTAAAAGCCGTTGTACAAACCAAGTTTAAGAAATACGAGTTTATGGTTTTGAACACTAAGTAAGATAACTGTCACTACAGTTTTAAATAGAACTACTCGTCATCATCCGTAGTTGTCTCAAGTATATTGACACTGACACACACACACACTTTATGTAGCACTGCTTGTAAATAAAACTGAGTTTTTGTAGTAATTTTGGCGATCTTGTAGTGGAGATTTAACGTCAGCTTCTGCTTGTTGTTGTCGTGATTTTCGTTCCATTTCTAATTCTTGAGCTAATGATTCTGAAACAAAATAAATGAAAATGAAATCTAAAATTTCTTGACGCTAATAATTGTAATTAAAAACAGAACTAACCTAAAAAAATAGTCAGTAATTAAGATACGTTATATTATTCAATCTTTATTATTGACGAAAAAGTAATAATTATAGTTTATTGACATAATTTAAAAGCAGTGACCAAATGGTTAACAAGTCCTTTGACTATTGAAGCAGCATTTTAGTAATATTTACAAGCGCTGTATGTCCATTAGTTTAGTATTCATATTAAAATATTATTGAATGATATGCACATGAAATGTTGGATGAGCAAAATTTTTAGCTATTTAGTTAATAGAAAGTAAATTCCGTCTGCTCAAACACACTTTTTTCAATGAATAACAAAAACAATGATATTTTAAAAAAGTTTTATAACCTTTTTTAATTAATAATAATAATAATAATAATCCATGCCTTAGCATCCCCCAACAGCTTGCGCCAATTACAGGGGGCATCGGCTGGCCATGAGTTATTATTACGCCTGCGGCTGTAGACCGACTTAAGATGTTACCTTTCCGCATTTGCCGTGGAATTTGGAAAACTACAGAAAACCAAACTCAGAAAGGAAGCACCGGGGTTCGAACCCGGTACTGCCGGACTACGAGGCAAGTGTGCAAGCCACCAAGCCACTAGCCCGACTAAAGATTAAAGAAGTCTTTATTTTTACTAAGGCTACCAATATCAATTAAACTATTAAAATCTCACTGTACATGCATTGTCACCATATTTGTTACATTAACTTCTACAATCCGACAACTAAGTTTGTACCAAAAGGCAGAATACAACACGTCGCGACGTCAACCTCCTTGGTTGTGAGAATAAATTACAAATACGCGAAAGCCACGTCTATCCCGAAACGTGCATATATACTGTCATTTCAATCTCATTAGAAATCGCCAATAGACGATATTCGGAGACAGACATAACTTTCACTTCTATTCTCAAATGTATTAACTTCAACATATTTCGTATATATATATATATACACGTATATACGAGTATATACACAGTTCAGAAGGGAAAATCATGTCTGTCTCCGAATATCGTGTACTGATGATTTCTAATGAGAATGAAATGCCAGTATATGCACATTTCGGGATAGACATAGGTTTCACTCATTTTTTCATTTCTTCGAAATTGCTGTTTGCGATGTGTATGGTCGTTTGAGGGAAACTATTTACGAATCCGGAACCGGTAACACTAGTACTGCTTGTTAGGCGTCACCTGACATATCTATCGTAAAGTTTAACATTTTTGACGGTATACGCACTCAGAACTTCATTTCGCCAAAAAATGGAATTACTTGTGATGGTTTACTGCGACTTTCGAAGTGGATTATCTCAGCAACAGTGATCAATTCTCTACGAATTTTGGAGATGAAGGTTTATCTAAAACTACTACATATCGCTGGTTAGTTAATTCAATCGTGGCCGCCTTTCGCTCATGAACGAACTTAAAGAAGGTTGTCGATGTTGTGCGCGAACTGATAATGTAAGATCGTCAGGTGACATATCGTGAACTTAAGGGATTCCTGTGCATTAGTATGACAAGCATACATAAGATATTGCATGAACATTTAGCTGTGCAAAATCGTGTCGATCAGCAATGAAATGCTCAAAAAATACAATAAAGCCGTGGATAACAGCCGTGTTGACGTTGGACATTTATGAAAACGTTAAAGAATTGTAAATAAAAACAAACTTATTTTCAATTTACCATAAAATTCATATTAAAATTTTTTGTGCAAGTTTAAATAAAAAAATTATGTTTAAAATAAAGTTGTGGAAGGTTAAATAAATTATTTTCACACTTTGTTGACACTCACAACTAAAATGACTTATTAAGACAAGTGATGACACTCGCATTGTTGGTTGCATAACGTTCCCATGCATTGAACCATTTATTTTAAAACTGAACATGTGTATTCATGTATTATGATCAATGGTATAAAAAACTCACGATATATTTGCATTTATTTTAATTGTATGTTGTTTAAGTATTAATATTTTCGAAATGAAATTATAACGAATAAGAAAATGTAAATTGAAATAAAAGTTAACAATTTAAAGTGAAAAGAAATAATATAAAATATTAGAGCCTAGAACAAGTTTAAACATAATACGTGTGTGTAATCGTGGGTAATTAAGATTCAGTGGTTTGTTGGCATTTTGAATCACGTGAATAATGGGTGTTTTGTCATAGATTTTTGTTCTACCTTTGGCTGCGACGAAAATTTCACTTGAAATTGAGGTAAAATAGTTCGTAGCAATATTTGCTAGCAGGATAGTTATCAGGTGATTTTTAAGTTAAATATTTTCAAAACCTTCTCTGTACTCTCTCAGTCAGTACGTTCTGGTAGATATAAAATAATTCACGTATTAATGCAGGTTTGAATTAAACCAAATTATCATTAGAATCGAATAAAGAATCTAAGAGTGGGTAAAGCGGAGTTGTGTTGTGCAAGGTTAAATAAATTATTTTCACACTTTGTTGACACTCACAACTAAAATGCCTTATTACGACAAATGATGACACTCGAATTGTCGGTTGCATAACGTTCCCATGCATTGAACCATTTATTTTAAAACTGAGCATGTGTATTCATGTATTATGATCAATGGTATAAAAAACTCACGATATATTTGCATTTATTTTAATTGTATGTTGTTTAAGTATTAATATTTTCGAAATGAAATTATAGCGAATAAGAAAATGTAAATTGAAATAAAAGTTAACAATTTAAATTGAAAAGAAATAATATAAAATATTAGAGCCTAGAACAACTTTAAACATAATACGTGTAATCGTGGGTAATTAAGATTCAGTGGTTTGTTGGCATTTTGAATCACGTGAATAATGGGTGTTTTGTCATAGATTTTTGTTCTACCTTTGGCTTCGACGAAAATTTCACTTGAAATTGAGGTAAAATAGTTCGTAGCAATATTTGGTAGCTAACACCCCTAGCAGGATAGTTATCAGGTGATTTTTAAGTTAAATATTTTCAAAACTTTCTCTGTACTCTCTCAGTCAGTACGTTCTGATAGATATAAAATAATTCACGTATTAATGCAGGTTTGAATTAAACCAAATTATCATCAGAATCGAATAAAGAATCTAAGAGTGGGTAAAGCGGAGTTAAATAGATAAAATGTGGTCAATAAACTGCAAGCGTTGATCAAAGGAAACTACCAGTATTATGTTTTTAATAGAAATGCTATATTTAGTTAATAGAAGAATTTGTCAAAAGAGAGTGGTAGGCTTAACAAAATAAAGTTTATAGATCTTTGCACATAATAAATTTAAACTAAATGTTACATCTATATTTTGAATACTTCAGTGATCATGATATATAAAATTTTAATATAATGTAGATAAGTGTTCTCGTAATTTTAACATTAATCTAGCATCAAAACATAAAATTAAGAAGATTGTTCCGTTCCTTCAGAAAATAGAAAGAATTCCGAAGAGAAGATCGAGAAAGAAAAAACGATCTGTATCGATTTTCCGTTTATTTAGTCACAGTGAAATGACTTCACTTTGTGTGCACTCGCAGAACTCAATCTCTGATTTCACACAACGACAATAATATCTGAATTTAAATCGTTTTGCCGCAGGCCATGCGCTGCCATAGGAGTGAGAGAGCATAAAGACAGGGGACAGCGGCACCTTTTCGAGCGGCGCCCTTTCGTTTTGCTTATACTTATAAATATAATAATGCCATGGGCCAGAAATAAATACCGAGAAAAAGATTACGTTCATTTGCACATTCTGGCAATAAAGTATTTGTTCCTTTTATTTCGTCATTCTGAATATTAAATAAAAACAAGTTCACACTAGTTTACATTTAAAATAACTTGTACAATAGCTAATTTATTTATTTCGTTTGATATTTCATCTAACACTAATAACCCATTGTAATTTCCAAGGGGTAATAATATCTACAGTTTTCGTAAAGTCACGTCAGGAAGTATCACTCACATATTAGTTATGGACATAATTTTATAACATTTGAACGATATTAATAAACTTTATTTTAGTTCGTTTTAAATATTAAATCTCATTAAGAAGACAGTTCTAACAAAAAATTAGTTCTAAAAGAACTACTAGATTTTTAAAGAAAACTTTTTTTATTATTTTGCAAAATAATTCCTTCTTCTTCTAAAAATTCTTTCAATGGAGACTGTGGTTAAATAAAAATTTAAAAAAGGTATATAACCCCTTACCACAATTATTAGTCGTATCCTAAATACGTATTTCGACAACTAAGTTGTCATTATCAGTAGGTAAAAACTACTAATTAAAAGTCGCACATGGGGCACAGTAAAGTAAAGAAAAACGCTTCCGCACAACTAGTATACACTGCAACCCTGTAAAGACTCAGTCTTTACAGGGTCAGACTCAAGTCTACGTCTAATTGTCCTTTCACTTATTTCAACCTGTTGCATTGTTTGTGAGCGATGTTGAAGTTGAACTGCTATTATTCTGCGATACCTTAATGTATTCAACACAATAAATAGAGCATTAGCTGCACTTGTTGCTCTTCGCCTTCCAGATTCTGCTCGTCTATAGAAAGTGCCAGTCTCAAGAAACCTATTCCAAGCATACTGCACGGTAGTGCGGGGTATTCCTAATGAACGGGACACATACCGCTGTCTACAACCATCTATTAATTAATTAATTAATTAATTAATTAATTAATTAATTAATTAATGCAATAACTTGTTCAACATTTGCACTAGTTAAACGTATTGTCAACTCATGAAAATTGTTGTTTACTGTCAAACGGAGTATTAAGTCTGTTTGGATTGTTCATAAATTCTTCTACTTCTTCTTCTTCTTACTCCTAAAGCCTTTGTACCCCTTGTAGGTGTAAGGCTGTACGGAGCTAAGTCAGGAGTTCAGTTTCTTTTTACACATCTCTTTCCATTCTTTTCTGTTTTGTACCTTATGTCGCACTTTACTCCACTCAACACCCCTTTCCATAGCCGCATTTCTAACGACATCCCTCCACGTTTTTCTTGGCCTTCTTTTCGTTCTTCGCTTGTATCTTCTTGCTTCAAAGATTCTTCTTACCGACTTATCTTCCCCCATTCTCAATATATGTGCCAATCCCCTCAGCTATCCATCTTCTATTAGGTTTAGTATTGGACTCGTTTTCAGATTATCTCTAATGTCTGTATTTTTTATTTTATCCATTCTTGTTTTTCCATCAATTTTCCCCAAAAATCTCATTTGCGTGCTTTGAATTCTATTTTTCTGTTTTTCTGTCAACGTCCATGTTTCAGAGCCAAAATCAAGATTGGGGTGGCTACTCTCTTAGATATTTCAGTTTTTATCTGTTTGGGTATTTCTTTCTATCTAGGAACGAGTTCTTGATTGAAATGAATAGTCTTCCCGCTGCTCCTGTTTTTTCAGTGATATCCTCTTCCAATCTACCATCTTGTGTTACTTTAATTCCCAAATATTTAAGCTTATTAAAGCTTATTGCTTTAATATTGTGCTTCTAAGTTGTATTCAATGTTTCTTTTTTTTCTGCTTATAACTGCTATTAACTATTCGTATGTTTTCATTCTTTCGTTTCTGACGATCAGCAACAAATCGTCTGCGTAACATCAGTTCGGGGACCTCTATATCTTCTATTCTCCAGTGTCCTACTTTATATTGGTTGAAATTATTTTTTGCCTCTTTCCCCCACCTAATACTATTGAAAAAAGTAACGGACCCAAGATGCAACCCTACTCCTCACTCCTTTTTTGGTTTCGAACATACGTGATTTTGCCTGTTTAATTCTAACGAAGTTTCTAGTTTGCTTATACAGTGCTTTTATTCCGTTTATCATTCTGTCGCTTACTCCTCTTTTTTCTAATGTTCTTCATAAGTCGTTTCTATTTAGTTTGCCAAAAGCCTTAAAAACGCCGACTAGTTTATTAATGTGAATTTAAAAAAAATATGTAAGGCGAAAATGCAAATTTATTGCATTTTCGCCAAGTAACGTGAATGTAAATATGCTTTCTACTTTCATATTACTTATTATTACATGTTACTACATATTACGAAAATGCCGACTACGGGCGAATTATACATCTGTGTCCTTAATGTGACGTAAGGTCTTCCCACAATGGTTCGAAATCACAGTCCTTAATAGCTTAGTGGTTAAAGCAATGGTCCTGCAAGTCATGGACGTGCGTTCAAATCCTGCTTAAGGGCGAATTTTTTCTTTCAAGAAATTCGAATAATTAGCATGGTGAAATGTAGAAAGCGTATTTACATATGTAAGGTGACTTTTATAAAAAAGCTTAATACCTTAAAATTCAAATGTGGGGTATATTTTGCATTAGACTAATCAATACAAAGATTTAATAATAAAAATATAACAGTTTAAATCCTCGTTTAAGAAAAAAATTCGAAATTTGTGGGGCTTTAATAAGTATCTAAGGAAGGCCGGTTTTTTTTTGCCGGTCAGTCTATAAAGATATATTGAATTATTTTAGGCTTGAGTAATCAAATTATAATTCTTAACGTGAACTTGTATGTTCTTTTCCTTCTTCGTCAGATTTGTCGTTCAAATTAACAAGTTTAAGTTTACATAGAGAGCAGAAAGAAGTAAGAGAATATCAAAGTTAAGGTTATCAAATTACATTCTTGAGAAAGCTAATGTATTATTCAGAATTTATTATTTCTGCGATGTAATTCAATCAAAAGTAAGAAACAAATATCTTTTATTCCTCTTATTTTTGTATCCGTCGGCTGTAAGTAAAATTGCGACAAAGAGGATTCATCGCTGTTTTAATCTGTTTTACGTAATCTTTATCTTTGCCGTGTCTTTACTCTAAGCTTTATTCAATTTCATGCACCGTCTCTTCCGTATTACTATTTTATATTTAAAAATATCTCTGACTCTCGGAGTGTTCGCCGCGATGTGCCTCGACGCGTTCCGTCTACTTGCAGAATTTTGATTATACAGCATCAAAGACAATTCAAAAGTTTCTCTCTGGAGTCGAAGGTATTATGAAAGCAATTTCGATGTTACCTCTATTCTCTCATATATTTCGGGAAAAGGAGAATAAGCGAAGGGAGGGCAAGGAATTAATTTCCCCGTGTTCTCGTAAATTTAATATTTAAATACGCCTCCTATCGTCTGAATATGTTATTTCGAAGTTTTCCGATGTCTAAAGTTTGAATTATTGTCGGTAGATGAAATGCTTTATGTTAAGTATTTTTATATGAATTTCCTTTCAAATAACTTAATAACGAAAGTATTGCCTGTTCGCTTCCATGTTTCTACATATAATGCGATATTAATCCTGAGTTTGCTTCTCAAGTTTGACCAGTAAATTGTTGAAGGCATATTACTTGGGATAATGAAAAATTACAGTAATTAAATTAAAATCATGAACAGAACTTTAAACATGTCGGATAAGGTTTTTTTTTTATATAAACTATCAATCTATTATTTTTCAGGTATTTAAATTTTGACCATTTTCTAAATTTATTATTAATTTATTACTGTCACGGCATTAAAATATCACCAACAGAACATAAATAAAATTTAAATATTTAGAAATGTACTTAGACAGTTGATTAACTTGGCAAAACCATATTTTCAGTAAAAAAATGAAATTCAGGCAATTATATTGGATAACAAACAAGCAATTACAATTGACCCTAGAAAATAAATTATTAATTTATAATTTAATTATTATGCTTATTTGGACCTATAGCGTACAGTTACGGAGTACTGCCAGCAAATTCAATATAGAAATCTTTCAAAGATTTCAGTAGATGGGAGGGCGGATTGATATATTAGATCTTCGCATTGTAAAAAAATGACAAAATAATGAAACTAGTCTCAAAATTAAGTAAATTTACTACTAACGTACATAATTATTTTTCCACATAATCACAATTTAGGGCAATGCATTTTCCCAGACGCTGAATTCATATCTTCGTTCCGTCTATGAAAAAACTTATTTACTGTTGATCCAATTGCGCACAACAGCCTGGACTTCAGTGTCTGATGAAAAATGTTGGCCTTACCATCTTCAACTGTGGAGACAACTAGAAATCTGAAGGAGATTGCGAAACGACCGTGAATTTCAGGTTCATCACTCTCTTCATCGTTTTGTTGCTGAAATGCGGTCTGGCGTTGTCGTAGCGCAAGAAAAAAATCGTTCTTTCGGGTCTTACCTTGCGGATACGATTCTTTAGCGATCGTATCGTTTTTCAGTATCCTATTGAATTAATTGTTGGTGCCTTCGGCAGATATTCGGTATGAACGACTTTCTTTGCATCCCACAAAATGATGAGCATGACTATCTGTGCTGACGGAACCCTTTTGAGGGAATTCCATTGAATGCCGCTTGTTTTTGGGGTCATAATGATGAACCAATAATTCGTCCAAGGTGGTGATGTTTGACAAATGTTTTTTCTTTGTTTTTTTGGTGTCATCCATTAATTTTTGCGGCAATTTGGCGCCAATTTTGTAATTCAACAGCTGAAAGATGTACTGGACTCTTTCTTGATTAATATCTAACTGCTGAGCAATTTGTAATCCGGCGATTTCTTTGAATTAGTGAATTCACTTGCCTTTGATTGTTCTCATGCGTCACTGTTACTGGTCATTCTGACAGCTTTTCTTCAAAAAGGTACCTTCATTTCACCTTGATGAGTTTTGCAAGTTGAACCCGCTGGCGAACATTCTACATATCCATGAAATTGTTGCCATAAACAGCTTTCAAACGCCTGGAAATTTAGATGAGCGCTATCACGAATCATTGCTTGGTACGCATCGCAGAAATTAAACTTTTGATAAATGATACTGTTACTTAACGATGGTACGCAATGCTCCTCCAATGCTCCGATGCTCCTTGGTATGTTCGCAATCACATCTATCACAAAGACTTAAAAGTGCCAATTGGTTAAGAGAAAATAAAACGAATCTGCATTAAATATTGTGAAAGTGCTCGTCTCAATGTGTTAGTAAACGGGGTGAAAGTGAAGCGCATCACCTAAAAAGATCCAAACCCACGGACCTTGTTATTAGATTTTAAGTACTATTAGACTAAAACTAGGTTTTAACCATGTGTACATAAAAAATATTCTTAGGATTGTAACTACAATGGAATAGCGTCAACACTTAAATTAATTTTCTGCTTCAGAACCGATTTTATGATTACATCGAAACAGTAAAAAATATTTTTCCATATTAAAACTTCTTGCTATGGGTTTACTACTGTTACGAGGGATGTCTTTTATGTTTTGCGTACTGGGTCATAGAGGACGCCACTAATGAAGTGTCAGTATCAAAAATTAACCTGCATCTTTGGTTAGCCTAAATCCAAAGTTTCAGTACGATACGGCTACAATGAACTGTCAAAGTTGCAAAGTTAGTCTAAAAATGGAATTAAACTGTGAAAATTTTCGAGCCATAATTTTTTATAATTTTCGAAGACAATTATCTTAACAAGAATGTCTCGCCAAGTTGGTTTATGTTTTTGGTAATGAAGCACTGCATCAGTCAACAATTTCTCGTTGGTATGGAGAATTCAAACGTGAACGGATTAGCCTTAGCGATGATCCAAAAGCAGTAGCACCAAAAACGGCAGTCATTCAGGAAATCGTCGATGCTGTGCTCAACATATCGCGAAATTGAGGTATCACTGGGGATTTCAAAGACCTCAATTCAGAAACTTTTGCATGAAGAATTGTGAGTAAAAAAATCAGTTCCCGTTGGATACCGCATGTGTTGACCGAAGAACAGAAAACAGGTAGGGTGAATTGGTGCCAAAAACTCTATACTGCTTCAACGTAGGAAGGAAACTATAAAAACGCGTACAAAATCGTGAGTAGTGATGAATATTGGATATATCCATACGAGCCAGAAAATAAACGCCAGTCGTCTGTTTAGGCGTTCCAAACTGAAAAAAGCCGACAAAAGTCACCCGTTCTCTAAGTGTCTCCAAAAAGATGGTCGTGACATTTGTCTCAAAAACAGCAACAACATATAGCATCAATTTCTTTACAATATCAAAGAAGTGTTACTGCCGATTGGTATACAATCATTTGTTTGCCGCAGGCCATCGCTGAGATTTGAGAAACCAACCCACAAGGACGAATCATCCTCGACCAGGACAATGCATGTTCGCACACAGCTCGCAAGACAATTGAATTTTTAACGTAACATAACGTGGAATTGTTAGAACATCCTCCGTACAGTCCTGACCTAAGTCCCAACGATTTCTTTACCTTTCTGAAAATCAAGGACGGACTGCGTGGTCTAAGGTTTCAGTCGTTAGAAGGAGCAGTCGATGCCTTCAAAAACTGCTTCCAGAATTGGTTCGAACGCATGCAAAAGTGCACTAATCTTCGTAGAGAATACTTAGAAAAATGATAGTCTTTAAAAGCTAGCTACTGTTTGATGCAAGCTCCATATGCAGAATATAAAAGACAACCCTCGTACTACTAAAACCAGTTTATAATTATTAAATTCAAACGGCATCTAATAATTAACAGCGATAAATATGATCTGGTAACGTAATTAATCTAAGCGTCTAATCTAGGGGTTTTTGGATATTTCTTAAAGGGAAAAGATTATTATCTGGAATTCCAGGACAAGTCAGTTCTCTAAAGTGTTTCGTCAACCTGTATCTTCAGTAACGCTTACCCATCTTTTAATAGCGATCTAATATGTCCAGCGCGTTGAATGTGCTCGTTCACTGTCTGTTCTGTATAATTTTATAATCAAACTTTCACATTTTTCAAGCATTGAAAAATAACTAAAATAATTCGAGTATCTAAAACAGTGATCGTGCTAATATAGACAATTATAGACCTGTAAACATTTTGTCAAGGTCTGCGAAAGTGTCTGAGCATATTTTGTATAATCATGTAAAATCATGTTTATTAATGCACTAGTAAAGATTTATTCCAGGTAGAGCGACTGAGGCATTACTCGGTATCTGTCCGTGGCTTAGGATGAACGCAAGCAGGCCAGTGTAATCTGTACTATTTTCAAAGGCCTTCGGTTGCAATAACCATAATACATTTTCTGTTAAATTGGATGCTATTTAATTTTGGCCGTTATTACTTCAACCGATGTCGCCCTAGTTCACAAATAGAAGTGGCTACGTCTTTTATAATGGCTTTTCATTTACTTGCTCTAAATAAATGTATTCTGAGGTGTACCAGGGTTTCGATATTGGCCCTCTATTATTTAATATATACATCGAGTATTTGCTAGATAGATTAAAATGTAAATACTTAGCTTATGCAGGTGATCTGAAAATTTACGATGTAATTAATACATAAACTAACTGTTTACACAATTTATAAACAATCTTACACTGCTTGATGAGTGGTATACTTTAAATGGCATTTCTTTGAAAGCTAAAAAATATTTAGCAGTTACATATACTCCGAGCTCAATTATATTTAATTATTCTATTAAATTCCATATCATTGCCAGGAGTGAGAAGATTAAGGATTTCAAATCATTTTTTTTCCACATGCATGACGTGTTATAGAGCCTTTAGCTTTTTGTACGGTCATCCCGTGATTTCAATAAACTTAATGCTATTAAAGCTACTGAAACGTTATACTATACTTTGATGCAAAATAAATTAGAATACATCGGGTTTACTTATTAGTTTTTATTATACATACCAGATACTTTCTATTGAATGCGTATAAAAAAAGGTTTTTGAAATATTTATATTACAGATATCTGATAATCATCCTTCATGTAGCTCAGATTTTGTAACTGTATTATGACAGATTAATTTTAAACTTTATCAGAACGTAGTGAAAGTGCTGTTTTAAAGTTTCTACCTAATATATAAAATACTACATAGGATTTGTAGACCAATGAATGAAACATAATTTAATGCATAATCTCTAAGGAGAAATAGTAATGGAAAATATATGTTGTCCTCCAAGAAGTAGAAGATCAAATACAATAGATATTACAGACACAGAACTGATATTACAGTAACTTGATGCAATTTACGGTACAGCTAGTATAATAGCTGCCATAATATTTCCAATAAATTTAACCAATTGCATATAACAATTTTTTGAAATGGATTGAAGTACGTTTATACAAAAGTATCCCATCATGGGACTATTTGGTACAATTTATAAGACTGTTTCTTATTAGAATTGTTGAGGATACATTTAATATCCTTTTGTAATATTTTAATTTCAAACATATTTTATTGTTCAATATAAGTAAATTTAGGATATAGATTAATTATGAAACAGACATGTAAATAATTTACATATCTGTAACTGTATACTTGGACAATACCTCGTATTTTCAGCATTTACTTCTGCTTAAGACATATGTTTCTACCATCTATAGGGGTCGTCAGTTAAGCTAATGAAGCAATGTATACAAATGATACATTGCTTCATTAGCTTAACTGACGACGCCTATAGATGGCAGAAACATACGTCTTAAGCAGAAGTAAATGCTGAAAATACGAGGTATTGTCCAAGTATACAGTTACAGATATGTAAATTATTTACATGTCTGTTTCATAATTAAACAAAAGCGTTATGCGGCATATTAACGTATAGATATATTTAAAACCTTTTTTGTATATTAGGATATAGAGTTCAAACTTTCTCAAGTTCTAAGAATCTTTTACATTTACTAATTTATTTATTACCTACTTTATAATTTAGACCGCTTGTTTTATTACCTAGGGTTATTAATAATCGGCATTTTTTCCAAATTTATTTATTGCTTTATACATCAGACCGGTGTTTTATTACCTTGAGTTATAGTGATTTGGATATCTATTCTTAAGATTACGTTTCCTAAATATGTATAATAAATTTTATTACTCTAACAAGGGACGATGCGAAACTACATATTTAAATTTATAACATCAACAGTAATGATACTTTATTATTTAATGATATTTGATTGTAATGTTATTTTATTATTTATTTGACAATATAATTTTAAACATACTTGAGTGGGTAAAACCTCACTAAATTTGTATAATACAAAAGTATTTTTAATAATATAAAAAAATATTATTAAAAATGGGGTGTGAAGAACACAATACAAGTTCATTTATGTATTTTTGAATGTATAAAAAACACGTCTAGTTCGGCTGTTATTATGCAGACAGCGCTGAATATTCCTTCACGCTCTGTCCGAATAATTTCGGCTGGATAGTAACGTAGTTATGTTGTTTTGAATGTGTCTCTTCTCCAACAGGGGCGTACCGACGAACATGTAGAAATGTGAAATACGTATCTACGTCTTTGGAGAAGAGATACATTCAAAAATACATAAATGAACTTGTATTGTGTTCTTCACACCCCATTTTTAATAATATTTTTTTATATTATTAAAAGTACTTTTGTATTATTATTTATTAGTTAAGATTAGAAATTAAGGACTCTATCGTAAACCTTAGGTATTATTATAGGTAGGCGCGATTTTCACAAATTAATAACACGAAAAATTCCCCGTTACGACATCAAACATTACACTGTACAACCAATCCGCGTATTTTAATATGTAATAGTTATTGCAAGTGATATATTTTTACCCACTTGTAAAACAGTCTTAACACAAGAGTCTCACATTTAACATCATAACAAGCAATGTAATGTTACTTTAAACATCAACATAACAATCATATTTTAACATGAGACACCAGTCTCAACAGCAGTTTTATGTTAGTATAAGTCATTTTAGATCCAAAAACAAATGTATATAGTGTAAATAAATATATTTAGATGAAAGTACATTTATTCATTTAACAAACAGTCACCGAAGATTGAAATAAAAAAGTGTATACAGCCTTACTAAGAACCGGACATAATCATCACATTGGTCCTTCACAAACCAGAGTCATCGCAAACAATTTGGTTCCAAGAGTCGACATCTCCAACACCTGGTCGTTCGAGATGGGTCATTTTGGTGTTCGAACAGCAACAACATTGTGTCTTACAGAATCATCAAGTCCGCAACAAGAATATTTTCATTATATTTATTATTATTATTTTATCAGAAAAAATATTTATATTTTGTTTATCATAAAGTTTATTTTGCTAAAATTTAACATTTGATTTAACTATTTCTTTGAATAATGAAAGTTTTATCAAACCCGAAAAAATATTTAACTTTAGTGAAACCAACTGCTAGTAACATTGACAAATCAAATTAAAGTACTATGTACTTTAAAAAATTACTTAGCCACGCAAATAATAAACTAGACAGAAAATAGGATAGTTTGATATAAAAATGACATTTTATAAAGGCTGTTAACAGCAACTAATTATATTTCATTTCGATTAATTCGGTGTATGGCATTATAGAAAACGAAACGAATTAGAAACACATTTGCGCTCCTTGAATAATCTTCTTTACATTATACAGCATACATTATAACGCATGCAGAGTAGTGCAGAGTAGAGATTGTAGTGGACATTTTAAATAACCAAAAAGTACAAGGGTCCATCAAAATATAACGAGACTGGTACTATAACTTCTTCCACAACTAGAAGAGAATAGAACATGAAACCCCCATCTCTAATGTACTTAACCTCAGGTAGCCTTTGATTTAACTTTTGAAGTTTATTACAAATTAATTACTGAATTGTCAGTGTTTGACGTACCCATCGAAAAATTGATTCTGGAGTAAAGATATGCGATAAAATTTTGTGTTCGGTTGGATAGAACTACAACTGAAGCTTTTGAAATTATTAAAACTGCATTCCCAAATGATAGTTTATCACGATGTAGAGTGTTTAAGTGGCACAAGAAATTCAAAGACGGTTGTGAATTAGTGGAATTAGAACCTCGACGCGGGCGACCATTTTAACTGCACGGAATTATTCAAAAATTGCAGAAATTAACGACTTGATCCAAAATGATCATCGGATTGGCATATGTCGAATTCCTGACATTGTTAATTTGTCAAAATTATTCATGAAGATTTAGAGTACTGAAATGTCGCGCAAAATGAATTTCAAAGTGGTTTGTTGGCAATGGAAAAGGCAACTGCAACATAATCCACAGTTTTTAAACAATGTAGTTACATGTGACAAGAGTTGGTTTTATCATTACGACCCTGAAATGAAGTCTCAAAGTATGCAATGGAAGCACAAAGGCAGTCCAAGACCTCAGAAGGCGGAAACTGAAAAGCGCCGGTAATGTCATGCACAAATTGTACCTAGAGAACATACAGTAACTGGAGAGTACTATTCTAATGTATTCGAGAATCCCTAAAGGAAGATTAAAGAAAAACGGCCGCTTTATCAAGATATCGGTTGTATCCTGCATCGATTATCAACGAAAACTGTGACTTCCATTTGTTTCTTGAAGTCAAAAAATATTTAAGAGGTCGAAAATTTAAGTAGAATTTAGAGCTCAACTCTAAATACTAAAATAGACTAAATAGACTCTCAAAAAATGGTTTCTCAGATGTTTAACACGAGTGGGAAAAACGATGGGACAAGTGCATTGCACAGAATGGAGAGTACTTTGAAGGATAATTGTTGAAGTTATCTAAATAACCGTTTCATTTTTATACTACAGCACCAATTTCGTTATTTTCTGATATTTCCTCGTATAATACCACTAATCAAATAAGCTAGTTGCGTAAACACCAGTTATGGGGTTTATTTAATGTAGAAATGCAAAAAACACTGAAACAATGATGGCTAGATTATGATAAGTAATGACAAAATGAGTGCAATTGGCCGAGAAAGTTTCTGTTATCTTTTATAATACTTTCATGTTGTAGACAAATAAACAATCACACGGCCATTAACGCGGGAAAAAAGCGAATGAGTAAATATACTCTGTTTATCACCGGAAAAAGATAACTATACACTCTTGTTTGTAATTTAACATATAATAATTATACATAATATTGTGTGTATGTTCACGTTTACCGGTGGCTATGCCAGAATCGCCGGATATTGTGACAATGTTTTAATTTTTGTTGACCCGACGACGTAATAAAACGGGCTATATCGAAATAGCATTTACGACGTATATTTTATTAATTATTAACGCCTTGTTACCCCTTGGATTATCAAAATAATATAATACAAATACCTTGACATAAATATAAATATGGAATATTTGCAAAATCTTTGTTTTGTATATTCGTTACGTATATAAATATTTAATGTTATTTAGTACATGTTTGGTTAAGTGAAAAGGTATTTTTTACGTTTAGTTAAATTGAATGTAGAATTACGTAAATTGGATTTGATTATTCTCGAATACTTTATTACCACAAGTACACTTTAACGTAAACAAATTTACTTGCAAAAAATATTTTTATTATATATAGTTCCCAGTAATTGTAGGCGAAATTCTATTTTCCGTAGAGAATTCCGTATATTAATTTTATTATTAGAAAAAATCACGTAAATATGCCATTAATGCCATACTATATCACTCACATACCATTAAATATTAAGAAGTTTAAATAAGAAATAAACACTATTCAAATCATAGTAGAAAATAATGGATATAATCCGAAAATAATTGATAATATACTAACGGCCGGTAATATCAATTGTTATTAAAAGTAGTTTTAGTTAAATGCCATTTAAATTAAGTGTCACTTAAATTAGGGGTTCCGTATTATGAAATGAATTTAAGCAGCATTTACTTAAATGTGGTATTTAGGAAGGTTGGCATTACTTTTAGAACAAATGAACGATTTTAGCACATTTAAACAGTCTGTGGCTATATTAGCTTTTGTTTGTGTTGCTGCTTTTAATACCAAACACGCGTCAGTCTCCAGATTCTTAAAGAATATTTTTGTGAAACAATATTTAGTGTTAACATGAATAATAGGAAAGGTCGTGGAAAAAATTTTAGTGAAGAAGAGGCTATAGATCTCTTGCCACTGGTGGTTAATTATATAGACATTCTAGAAAATAAACAAACAAATGCAGTGACTAATCAAGAGAAGGTAATTCTTCCGTAATTCGTCTTTTATCATTTAATCACCGATGATTCAATTTACAGGCTCGTACATGGAAAAACATTACAGAGGATTTCAACATTTCCCATCCGTTAACAACACGTACCCTTGAACAGCTGAGTGCAAAATATGAAAATTTAAAACATCGTAGCAGAAAATATGCTGCACAAAAGAAACAGGCGCTATATTCTACAGGTGGTGGCCCTTCGCAGACAGTCATCGATGTAGTTCTGGATACCGTATTAAGCATACTACCAAGCAAGACCGTCGAAGGTGAAATAAATTTATTAGACTGCGACAGTGAATTACTGGCTGTATTCAGCTGCACTGGTGTCGAAAAAAAGCTTGGAAACACAGATAATCTGATAACGGTACATGTACCAGGAGAAATTACAAATGAACCATCTGAACTAGTTTGTGTTACAATGAAGACAAGTGATGCAGATACAATGGTCCAAACAAGTGGATCAAATTGTACACTGGCACCAACACCAAGCAAAATGTCGAAAAAACATAAGAGAAAGCGCGATTCAGATGATATCGAAAAAATATTAGAGGCAAAAGCCAAATTTTACGAAACTAAAACAAAATTGTTGGAAGTAGAATATAATTTAAAATTAGAAGAAGTGAAAAACAAAGTTCTCCAAAATCAAGTTCTGGAGCAAGAACTATCGGAAAAGCAGGAAACACAGTCGGTGAGATTTGCTCTCCTGAAAGAGGAATTGGAAGGAAAGAGGTTACATAGTATGAAATTAAGAGCAGATCTCTAATGTTATGTATTTCTTTAGAATTAAATTTCAGTTGTTAAATGAAATGTACTTTTTTTGTATACTGTTCAGTAATATATAAAAAGATATATTAATAAAACTTTTGTTACTAGTTTTATTTGTTTGTGCATAAGGTTATAGACTTGTTGGCTAATAAATAAAAAAGTGAAAAGAAATATTGAATGATTACATCAATTTATTCGAAATATTGACTAGTAAACAATCATACGACAGATGCTCTTTTAATTACAATAAATTTTGAAAATAATTTTGTATCAGTCTCTGGCGAGTCTTGTTATTAGCTTCATTAAACACTTTCTCTGCTTTAACCAAAATGTTTTCCTGAACTGGTAGAGGCTCATTTCTATTAATTGCAATGTTATGCAACACTGCAGTAGCAACGATTATAATTTTTGCCGTTTCATTATTCACTCTCATCCCCAGAGACAAAATTGGAAATTTTCTTTTCCATGCACCATACTGGCGTTCAACAGTATTTCTGGTCATAATGTGGCATGAATTATACTTTTCTTCAGCTGCTGTATGTGGTTGCAATAATGGTGTCAATAGGTAATTATTATTCCCATACCCTTTATCACCCAGAAGAAAACAATCGTTATACATCCCAGTATCAAATTTAGTTTTTAGCCTGCTGTTATTAAATACAGTCTGATCGTGGCTGGAGCCAGGCCATCTTGCAAATATGTTTGTGATTTTTAAATTGTAGTCACATGTTGTTTGTACATTGTACGAAAAATAACCTTTTCGGTTACGATATATTTCTCCATCATGACCACCTGTATAATATAATATTAAACATAATAAAAAATAATTTTATAGATTTATGCTAGAAATTTTACCTGGAGATTGTATTTTGATGTGAGTACAATCAATTGTACCAATTACATTTGGGAATCTTGCTATTGCATAAAACCCAGCCTGAATGTTTCTTATATGGTCAGGTGTCTCAGGCATTTTAATAAATACTGTTCGGAGCTGGCCAATTGCAGTTGAAACTTGTTTTATTATTCTACTGGCTGTAGCTTTTGTCACACCAATAAAATCTCCCACAGAAATCAGCATGCGACCAGACGCATAAAATCTTAAAGTTAGCAATAATTGGTTCATTGGCGATACACACTGATTTCTTGCGGTATGAAATTTAATATCATTTTCAATATAGCCTGGAATATCAGTAACACTTTCTTTCGTAAATCGAAATCTTTCGACAAATTCATCATTAGATAACTCGTCGAATGGCTGTCTTCTCTGTTTAAATACTTTTGGTTGTCTTCTCCGACGTACTATTTCTAGTAACTCTTCATCTGACGACAATGTGAAATCTCTCGAAGAAGAGTACATTTTGATATATTGGTAGATAAATTCAAATTAATATTAAATAGAAAATATTATAACCTATATGGATGTAAGTATACAGAATTTCCGAGATTATGTACCACAAACATAGAAGTGTACACGGTGTACACAAGTCCCAAGTATACATGAACACGCATGCGTTATTCCCCGTTTAGTTCTTGAGTCGTCGAATTTGGACATTTAAGTATAAATGCGTGTTTAGAGCTAAATCTTCGTTCAAACATGTTGATAATACGCTTGCGTTACTTTTAAATGCCATTTAAAATAAATGTCCTTTTAATTCCGTTGATAATACCGGCCGTAAAACACAAAGAAAGAAATAATATCCAAAAATTTTTATACTCAGAAATAAAAGAAATAGACAACATTATATGTTATTCGATTACATATATCACCCCGTTTCAGTTAAATAAATAAAATATTAAGAAAATTAGACATTAAAATTATATGGGTTAATAAAATAAAATTAAGTACAATGCTAAACAACAATAAAGATAAAATAGATAAATATGGATAAGTCAGACGTACATACCACTAAATGTAAAAATTGTGGAGCTATATATACCGGGTGTTCCATAAAAATTTCCAAAAGCTATAACTTATTTTTTTATTATCTGATTTGAATGATCCATACATCAAATTAAACGGTTCCCGAAAGATTACTTACAGCAATGCGAATTGTCTTTTTGTCACATATAATTTACTAGGAACGTCTGCCAGTTTTTTCCTTTCAAATTGTTTTGAATTGTTTTGTGTTTTTGCTTTTTACAAAAGAATATTTTCTACGGATTCCAGTAATGTAATAAAAACACATAACGTTTCTTCAAAACTTTCCTCATTAGAGACGGCCATGTTTTTTGATAATGCTTGGTAATCTGTCACAAACGTATAATTTTGAATGAGCATGGCCGTCTCTACTGAGAAATATTTTTGAAGCCATGTTGCTTGGATAAAGAAAAATGCAAGAAAATCTGAGTTTTTTACAAATTTTTGTCAATCAGTGGGCTATGACTTGATGTAGGGCTGACAACGCCTAAGTATTAATCATTTCCTGTCACTGTCAATTTATGTGTATCTTACAGCATTATTCAAAAACACTATTAACGGTAATAATAAATAAATAATAGTTATTTTGCTTATTATTAATACTTAAAAAATATGAATTTGGAATTTTTAGCGGACATGCTTCAAGTTTAATTTGAATATTGTAAAAGACCATGTCACGCTATTAGAATTTATGAGGAACGTTTCTCTGATAGGGAATCACCGCGTTATATGAAATTGGAAGCTAATTTGAGGACGTTTGGATCGTTTAAGAAGCCAAAGAAATGAGTACGGACCGAACCGTAGATGAAAATTTAAGTTTAACTACTTTGTTGAGTGTACAAGAAAATCCTAGGACGTCCTAGCGATCCATCATTTTCTGGAAGACGATTACCCGCGGAGAATGCAATTTTGCAATTTTTATTTAAATAAATTACGGGAAGGTCCACTATTTTATTCTAAAATTCTGTGATCGGAAGAGTGCACCTTTATCAATAACACCGTATCTAATAGGAACAACTATAGGTATTGAAGCGACGAAAATCCTAGATTTGTTGTTGAAAGTAATATTCAGAAAAGATTTACTTTAAATGTTTAGTGTGGAACTTTAGACAGTAGAGTAATTTTACCATACTTTATTGATGGTAACCTAAATCAACAAAAATATTATTCATTGAATATATTCATTGAATATATAGTGGAGAATTTGGAAGAATTACCTGTTAATCAATATGTATAACAACATTTCCAGCAAAATGGAGCTGCTCCACATAATGCTGTAATAAACACGGACTTCTTACATAGACAATTTGATCAAAGATGCATAGACACTACCTTACCTACTAGATGGCCTGCCCGTTCTTCCAGATCTTCCAGGTCTTGCCAGATCTTCCCCAAATTAGAGTACTTATTTATAGAACATAACCTGAAAATGTAGATGATCTACGAAATAGAATTATTAATACTTGCCGACAAATACCGCCCAACAACATATTAAATGCAATTGTTTCTGTAGAAAAAAGGTGCAGACTTATGCATTGGTCGAAATGGTGCCTAGATCGAGCAATATTTATAAGACAGTGTTCCTATTTTTTTATTTGCTTTTTTTAAATAACACAATATGGAATGTTTATTTTATTGTATTTATTTTTCATATTTAGTAAAGTTGTCTTTCTTTTTTCCTTATTAATGTTCGTTTTTTATTGCTGAGAATTACAGCAAATAAATATGTAACTATTTAGTTAAATTAACGTTGTCAGTGTGCAACTACCTACACCAAACTCATGGCCCACTGCGAGTGACAAAAATTTGGAAAAAAAAATTTTTTTCTTACATTTTTCTTTATCAATGTATGTATTTTTATTACATTACTGGAAAATTTTTTTTTGCAACGTTTCTGGTAAATTATATGTGTCAAAGATAATTCGCATTGCTGTATGTAGTCTTTCTAAAACCGTTTAATTTAATGTATAGATCATGTAATACGGATCTGCTACGTAGGTACTATTAAACTATTAAAAAATTTATTAGGATGGTGACAATGTTTGAAAATGGCGAAGCATAAAAAAATAACAATAAATTTTGAAAGTGTCGATTGTTTATTTATAAAAACAATGCTACAATATTCTTAAATGAAAAACTAATAACTTAATGATAAGGATGGTGCTGTATTCTCGGCACAAGAGATGTCAGTATCAGTTGTAAATTCAGTCATTCAGTTTATTACGTAATTATTTTTGAATGTCAGCATGGTAGATAATATGTTTTACAGAGATAGGTAGTTGTACATGGAATTAAAAACAGCAGTGTCTTTCCGGATAGTAATGAACCATTTTTAGCCTGCAAAAAATCACCCAACCTTAATTTGGTAAATTCCATTATCAAACCTCCATCGCAAGATAGTATTGTGAAGAATTATTTTTCGTTGTTGGAGTTCTAAAAATATCATCCAATATCAATGGATTTTTTTATCATAAGTAAATCAGCATAGTCTTCCTTAAAATATTCTTCAAGTGCTTCAACGAGCATTCAATAGTCACGTTTTATATTATTAATAAAATCGTCATTTCCTATGTTTTTGGAAACTGTTACAAAATTTTCCAAATTTTGAAAAGGCTGCAGGTTTTTATTTGAAGCACTAGTACTTATCATTTTAGTTACTTAATAAATGCCTTTATAGTAAATCGTGTGCCTGAACATTTTTAACGTGTTCTGCAGAAAGCCGGTGGTCAATTTGATGGCTCTTGTTTATTTTTGAAACTGTAATCTGAAATAGGCAGTGATTGCAGTTAGTTGCTGCTATATTCTGAGGTGCAGTTCTTGTTGGAGACCGATTTTGAAAGCAACTTATCTGATATTTTTAATCACAAAAAAATCGATTTTCAATAGACGTCTAAGCAAAAGCTTGTCTGTGGAAGCTGCAATGACTGTAAGTGTATTTTCTGAAATCGATTTTACTTTGGCAGCAATATCCATACTTCTCCGTCATAACTCGAGCGCCTTCATAACGGAAACCGACGCACAACTTACAGTCAAATTTATCTTCTACAAAAAAAATTAACTTTTTTGAAAATATCATCGACGATAGTTCGCGTTGATAGTACATCACAAGAAAAAAAAACATTTCCTAAATTTAATTATTCGTGCAAACCGCGCGTAAACCATAAGTTACATGGAAAAAAATTAACTATTTTTCACTTGAGTTATTATGGTTTTTATTTACGTTTAATGCCATGCTTTCAATCTTTCAATCAACGATGAACAAAATTTTACAGTGGTGTTGTATCTAGCTTTTTAGCTGATGGTTCGCCCAACATACAAGTGGCTATATCTTTCATAACAGGTAACAAGCAACAGCTCTTGTTATCAATTGTGTAAGCTTTCCGTATTTTGCTATTCTTAGGCTAACTAAGAGAGGTGCCCTCACTACTCTGCAGTACTGCCAGCACAGGACGTAACTTCTTTCGAGTCATTCATCTCTATCAACTTTCAAACGAAACCATCTTAAAATTCCCTAACATTGAATGTTTCCTATTCAGATGACGTTTCAATTATTTTGGTTTAACGTTCTGGTTTGAAAAAATTTTAAAGTAAATTATACGTTGACCCGTGGCTTATTATTTACATCTGTGGCCGTAAATTCAAAACTAATGTCCCAGGATTATATTTTGTTATTGTTGTTCATTTTTAGACATAATTTTATAATTTTAACTCGTTGCATATTTTAATTATGAATATCATATCTTGTTTCTCTTATAACTCACTTATACGTATTGATATTGTTTAGAACTTTTAACAAATAAATAAGTAATAATAGTTTGAATAGAACAGCTGATTAACATAAGATATTTCAGTTTATTTTTACGAGTATAACAGACGACGGGCTCGATTGTAATAACAATAACTGCTCCGTTATGTAGATCAGTACGAAAGGAAATCTTGTTGAAAAAGTATATCGAATGTTCAAACATTATAATTTTGACAGATCATCCGTAGAGTTCGTCTGTCTTGCATGTTCAACCAGTCTATTTCCATGAGCTTTTGCGAAACATGGTCAAATTTCCTCATTCCAACAAACATTCTAACGCACGAATTCTAAACTCACACTATACGAGACACAGTTCATAGTAATCCGAAAACACCATTTATTGAGACATATTGCAGATAGTATGTCTTCGTTAAAGCCAGAGATACATGAAATAAGATAAAATAAAAAGCGCAAACTCGACAAGAATAGAAAGTGTTTGCTTAGATAATACAATAATAGTAATAATTCACGCCTTAGCTTACTCTAACAGCTCACCTTAATGCAATTATAAGACGCAGTAACAGGTCATGTGTAATTATTATGCCCGCGCTCGTAGAACTGCTTAAGATATTTGTTTGTAGGCATTCACCTTAAAAGGGAAAGAGGAACCACGAAAATCTTCTAGGACAGCAAGCTCCAGATTTGTTCATGGGACCTCCAGCACTATAAACTAGTCACCTACCAATACATTATCAGACGGTTATCTGTAGAAGACTAAAAACTTCGAACTATGAAGTAACTGCTAGGCTCATTAAACTTAGACACTTAGAGTTCACTACCTGCTGTCATATGGAGACCAGTAACGAAATACATTATCTTGTTTTTATGAGCTATGAGGCAAAAGAGATTGTTCAGTAGCAGTCGCCTTTAAGATCTATATATTTTTGCATGCTCCGATTCTGGAAACAATTTTTTCCACTCAGAAGTGTTAAAAAACGCTCTTCATGCATTTGATTTTTGTAAAAAGGAAACAAAAATCCAGAGGCGATAAATCGGACTCTGAATCGTAGAATGATACGTTTTTTCAACATTTTTGGCTTTCAAATATTCAATTATTATGTTACACCAGCAATCACCTAATCAGCAATCAAGAACAATGCAGCGTACATTGAAGCACCGCAAGAATGAACACTTTTGTTGATTTAGGCTCATCTCGGAAAAACCTGACACCTGAGACTTAGATGACATTTAGTTTTGAATTCGTAAGAATTATTTAAAGTTTCGTCGTCAGTTGTAATGTTGTAAACGGAATTTGAACTGCCTAGGGTAAATCTTCAATAATTTTTTTTGTTCCATTTGATATCAGTTTTATTTTGAACTTCGGTCAAATTGTGAGAAGTCCAAGTAGCACAACACATTTCACAACCATGCTTGGAACTGCCGGTCTTGTGTATTTATTTCAAGTTGCTGCCTAATTTCGTAATCTCATGGTATGTTACAATCTGTCCATCTGGATCATTTCTCTTAGTAGGTGATGGACGACCATAGGATTTTTACGTTCATACTTCAAAGTAATTGTAACAGTGAGGTGAAGTTGATCAATGCATTGTTGAAATAAACCATACGGAAAATCGTACAAAACCATGTTCAAAATTGTTCATGAAGAAATGCATTTTTAAGACTTTTTAAAGCAATGCACAAATGAAGCCAGTTAGTTTCTTTTTAACGTGTTAACTATGTTTAGCCAACAAAATTAGCGACAACAGCTAAAATACTTCAATGTTGTCTCTTTTAAGTTATTTAAAATATATATTTGTTTTCCCTCGTAGTTTAAATATATATTAATTTACAACTGTTATAAATATTTCGTAGTCAAGTAATTGAAAACGCCTATGAAGAAATATATATGCAAATTTCGTAATATTGTTGGCGTGAATATTAAAATGACATTAGTTCATCGTCCAAATGAAAATGAAAAGCAGGCGAGTGTAAACATACAGACAGACAAACCGTCAACCACTGCGTTTAAGTCCTCGCAGCTCCACCGCAGATTAGAAGGGAGTTTAATCTAACTGGCAAAATACCATTATCTCCTACAAGGATTCTAACCTGAGGCCGTTTAACGCCGATGTTATCACTGTAGCAGTTATTTCTCGGCTCATTATACGCTCACTCGTTGTCACTGTGCTCCTACAATTGATGTCCTCAGTACTATTTAATTTAGAGATTACAGACGCAATTTTCATTCTGGCTGGTTTCCAGATGTTATAAACGCAAATAGTCCGTTTGTATAAAAGTGTTACTATATGATATTATTTTTATAACACTGATAATAGTATTGACCTTACAGTTTCTATGCAAATCTACCCAACTATTCCTCTGAATTATTCCCAGAACAGCTTCTATAAATAGTATTATGCTATATTATGGGTTGCTGACGTTCGCGCACTGATTGATATGAAATTATTTATTTCGTTATTGAATTATTATTATAAGTATTATAACTAATTCCTGTAATTTAATAATAATATTCAAGATAGAAGAAAAAATAATTAATTAAAAAAAATTACAACATAAAATAAATAAAATTGGCCGTGTCTGGCATCTGATCTCTTACGCTATCAGGGTGAACACGTTAATGCGTTACCCTAATATAATTGGCATAACGAAAAGTTGTTAGTAATAAGTAATTAATTTGGTCAAGCCAATTATCTCACACAGTCTAAGCGGCTTGATTCACAAAATTCTAATTTACAAGTCGATTGAAATTATATTAAAGCCGCTTGGTCTTATATATACTTCAATTGGATTTTAAGCTACAAGCGACTTGAACACATCGAAATAAACACAGTCCATGATAATAGATTGGTAAATTTATCAAATAGTTTACCTGACGGCATATATGACAATGACAATCTATTTTATTTATAATTATGTTGTGTTTAATATCGGTTAGTGTGTATCCTAATTTGGAAGGTAATGTTCACTTGAAGGAAGAATTGGCTATTTTAAATAAATGGCTGAAAATTCGTGAACCTAATCTACATTGTGTGCTGTAGACGACATTTTTTCCGTTTTTGAAAATTTTTATTAGAAGCAAAAAAAAATTCAAATTGTCCATGATCTAGTGGTTATGGTGTTATTAATTAATTATTAATTATAATAATAATTCAATAATGCAAGGGAGTATTCTTAATTTCGTTCCACGGATTTTAATAACCGCAATTTATATACGCCAAGCTGTATTTTGGGTTAAGGATAATATACTTCCATTGACATTTGAAAAGTAACTAATACAATAAATATATGAATTGTTGGGTTTCATTGTTTGGTTATCTTTATTCATTGATAAAAACAAAGTTTTTTGCAAACAAACCTCTTCTTCTACCGGTGAGTAATTGTCATCCATTCAGAAGATTTTTTCCCGATTTTTTTTAAATACAAGGAATAGAGGTTGGAGATTAAATCAGCAATTTTACATTTTTCTTAAATATACATAGTGTTTTTCAATAATCGTGTCACATATTTTACATATAGCACTGTCAGCAGTACTGGAAATGTAAATGCCAAGCTGTGTTCGATGGTAAGTTAACATTGAGAGAGATATACGATGGTAAATTATCATGGAAAAAGATATAATATTCAACAGTGCATAGATGTTATTTGTATTTGGCACCAAATTGCGTGTTCGGTTCGCCAGATGTTTCGCGAGTTGCGAGAAATTTATGGTGAACACAATCGACTAACCGTATAGTCTCTTTATCATTTAATTAAGAAATTTGAACTAACTGGTTCAGTTACAGTTAAGTCAACATTTGTGCAGCGTCAGGGTGCCCTACTGGACACCGGTGATGTAAGCCCGAGAGTAGGGAGTCTTTGGTTCACTCCCTACTCTCTATTTCACGTCTTTCTCACGAGCTCTGCCTTTCTAAGACGACATCTGAAGGCTTATAAAGTTCAATTATCTCTGAGACCTGCTGACCATAATTTGTTTTGAAGTTTCGTGAACAGAGCTCTATAGCATCTAGAAGCCGATCCTTATTTTGAAAGAAAATTATATTTTATAAGTAAGCGCATTTCTGCCTCAGTGAATTCGTAAACAAGCATAGATTCGGGTTGACAAAAATCCTAAAATGAATCACAGAATATCTCTTTATCCACAGAAGGTGCGATATATTGGGTCAGGACATAATCGGACCTTATTTTTTCAAGATTGACGGAAATTGTGTTACTATTAAGAATGAGAGGTATAGGGATATGCTAACGGAATGTCTTTAGCCTAAACTGATAAATGTTGATATAAATAATGTTTTTGTTTGACAAGATAGTGTTATTTATACCATAGTACGTCAAACGATCGATTTCTGGCAACAAGAGTTCTTTGAACGTATTATTTCGAAAAATGGTAATATTAACTGGCCATTATACGATCTCACATCTATAGAGATCTTCTTAGGGAGTATGTGAAAACAATGTGAAAACAGAAATAATTCACGGCGTTAAACGAAATATTCAGAGTACCTTCGCGTGATATGTGTGATTTGTAATTACCGAGAGTAATTGAAAATTTGGTGTCCTGAATGCGTTCAACCAGACAAAATCGGTGAGGACATTTAAATTATATTCAATGTATATCATAATGTCATAGGTTATTCTTCAATATAAAATAAAGATTCAAGAATTATTACTTGTACTTACTGTATCTAAATTGAAAGTTCTGACACACTTAATGACTGCTTCCCGTAATGCTTTGTAACTTTACCCAATAGCTTTGAAGCGACACAACTGATTTGTAATCGGGACTGAGCAACCTTAATTATCACATAAGTTATATCGATGGACTACCTAATTGAAAATATTGAGATAATATATATAAACACTTGTGACACTCTGTCTAGACTATTAAGAAAATTATTTCCTTTTATTAGAAATAGTCCTTACTTCGTTTGATACAACGATTTATACTTTTAATTTGTGTTTCTAAGGACATTTGCAAAGTAATATAGGAAGCAGGAGGGGGTGTGACAGTCCTAGAGCAGAATGGAAAGACGAAGTAGCAGGAGATGTAGATCAATGCAACATCAACATCTGGTAAACATAAAACAAAAATTTATTTACAAAATCTTACTTTTGTCAAGTAGCTCACATTTTTATTTATATGTGCAAGGAATTATCTAAATTAAGATTTAAGTTTAGTTTCTAATTTTTGTAGATATTTTAATTGAGATAATGATTTAAACGCGTCTAAGTAAATTTTGTCAAGGTATACTGGCATATTAGGCAACTTTAAAATCGGTATAAAAAGTTATAGGTTACATGAAATATAATGAATATGTATAGTTGTGTTTGGGCTGTTTGCATCGTTTGCAGGTTTTGAATAATCTGATGTTTCGGCAGTCAATCTACTGCCATCTTCAGGGTAGCCATGAGAAGGGCCAGTTCTTGCCAAACTCATGTCTGAATATCTGCGAAATGTACTCATGTGAGATATGAACCAGATCTGAAATTCGAAAACGTTTGAAATAAATCAAGCACACTAACCACTTCGCTATTTGAGGGACAGAATATTATTTCTTAAAACCTCTATATATATATTTAATCTGTAGTTTTCACATTCCACATGTATTGACCTGTATGATAATAATAATGCGGTGCGTTGTATATATATATATATATATATATATATATAAATATAATTTGCACTTTTGGTATATAAATGAATAAATAATAAAAGATAAATAAAATATGTGAAATCATATACTTAACTATTATTAATGATAATGTGAGTTTTAATGGGCTCAAGGTGAATTCGTGCGATAATTGATTATCTAATGTTAATGTATATAATATAAAAGAAAAGATCGAGTGTGTAAAATATGTAAAATGGTATATTCTAAATCAAAAAGAAATATAATTAAATTACATTACAACAGTTAAGAACTTGATTGTTGCTCTGTTCGTTGTGAAATAGCCTTTTTAGTAGTCTATCTAATATATGTATAAGATACCTTATTGTATAATACAAATTATAGGAAGATGGATAGGTTTTATCTGTGGCTTGTCTCTGTGGTGTGATTGATACTGCAAAAAGCAGGAAAACTGGTCTGAGTAACCAAGGATTTATCTACTAGTATTTTCGGAGAATACAGAAACGCTTGATGCCCCTAACTTATTTTAAATGATTTCTTATTTTTTTGTAAACGTTTTAATACCGAAAATCAGGTTAATTTCTCGTTTTATAAAAAGAATAACTTGACAAAAATATACATGTTACCGCTTTTCGTAAAAGGACGCCAACATTTAATTGTTTTAATTTTGTCAGGGCCTCTTCTTTAGTTTTAAAAATTAGTATTATTTTACCTGTATATCTTTTAATTGATTTATTTTAACTATATTCCATTATTCTAGTTGTTTTAAAATTGCTAGACTTGATTTTAATATTTCCTTCCTATTTTTAAACGCTAATTATCTATTAATTTGACAAAACCTAGTAATTTACTTTCGCTAAACATGCGGCACAGTTTTATCATAGAAATGTCATGCCTATTTTGAATTATTCAAATTAGTTATAATAAATGTATTTATTGATATATTTAATGTAAATAATGATTGAAGTGGTGTTAATAAACTATTAAAAAAATTGTGAACATTTTAAAACAACGTTAAAATATGAATATAGCCAATTTTAATTTTATAATAGATTATGTAAGAATTAATCAAAATTAATGTACAAACATAACTTAAATAGACACTTTTAACAGTAAATATCATGTGTTAGTTTCTGTTTTTGTTATATAGACGCAAGAAAATATTGATGCTGAACAACACCATAACAATATATATACTGATGTCCTTGACATAAAAAGACAACGTACGAAAAATGGAAAGATGTAACTATATAAAATATAAATCAAAAATATTATAAAAAATTCCCTCTCATAAGCGAGAAATAAATTGTAAAGATATTTAAAAAATTTTAGTTACGCCACTGTGCAATTACAAAAAATATCACGAGACGATAACATAAATTGACTGACAATAATAAAAATAATAGGTTTGTCTACCTCATCCAGCCGTTACGTATGTAAACATACGCTACAGCGTATGTGTCTGTGTGAGGTATTTATTATGTTACACATTTTGAAAATTTTGAATTCATAGGCGTGACTTAATATAATTTTTTAGTTGTTTTCAATTTCGGGGTTTACGCCGTAATTGAGTCACAATATTATGGATTTATATTCTACATAATTACATCTTTCCATTTATCACGTGTCGCCTCTTTATTTCAAGGACATCCTATTTATATATATTATATATATATATTTGTATATATATATATATATATATATATATATATATATTCTTATGGGATGTAAATTAGCTCTGAGGTATAATTAAACAACGATCTTTAATAATATAAACAAAATGTATAAATTGTACTTACATTGAACAATATAACGCTTATATTATATTAAACTATACCTCGGCTAGTTCTATAGCAGGTTAATCTTAGGCTAAGGTAGCTAGCTTCACGTATAACTATCACTATTTGTTATTTAAATACAATGAAAAATGATCTTATATAAATAATGGTAAAAAACTAAGATAATTACTTTAATATTAGCCCTTTATTTTCAAATGCAACCCTTTTTACTTTCTTATTTGGCAGTTTCGATTAATATATAGTATAGTCAATAGTATATATCCAATATATCAATATGCAATCCAGAATATATAAAGTATGTCACTTATATTTAAACGTGAGTAAAATTTTTGTCGTGAAGTGTATCTGAAAATTTGTTTATAAATACTTTTGTACTTATCAGAGTTATAATAGTAGTTTCTAAAAGCAAACTTACGGTAAAATCTTCAATATCAATGTTAAATTTAGAGATATTATATTCTCATTAGAACTTTCGGGGCATTTCTTAAACCCGATCGATTAAATTACATCGAGATTGGATAATGCGTTGGGGCCACCACCTTTCTAACAGGATCTCAGCCGCATCGTTCTCCTGCTTCTCTTACGAACCGACATAATAACTTCAACGAGGACGCAGTAGACACTGAAGGAGTTAAACTTTACGCGTTACACATATACGATAGGAGCAGGTACACGTACATACGACGAAACATTGTGCGGCAGTAGTTCAGATAGTCCGGATTAATCCCGAGTAATTACAGTTAATTCAATCTGATCCCTCGAACAATGGCATCCTGGACAAGTCCGTAGAAACATAGGACAGTACGTTTCTCATGGTACGGGGCGTAATGGGTCTCTAGAGGATAACACACACATTCACATACACACATACACTAACATACGAATACACGTCTGAAGTTTAAGTTTTGCGAAAAGGAAGAACAGAAGACAAGGAGTTCGAAGTCCAGGGGAGTCCCAAAAGCGCGTGGACAACAGGAAGCCCGGCGCAATATTAACTAATTACCTATTCATTACGGCTTAAAGTGGCAAGTTGGTGCTGAATTATTCCCAGGCTCCGGAGGCCAAGTTCCGGAAGTGAGGTAAGACGCGGAACGCCGGAAGCCCCGCACTAATGGACAACCAACTTACATAGTCCAGGAGTTGCCCTGCAGAGGTGGGTTGGGGAGGGTATACATATATATGTATATATGTGTACCGTAGTACGTCATAGCGTGATATTAGGATTGATTAGCTTTTAGAACTTTGTGTTAGGCTGTGTGGTATATTCAAAACTTCATTCGTTGCTGATTAAATGTGCATTGTGCAGACAATTAATTAAATCCGTCCGACAGATACGCTGTTTCATTGGTAACATTGTTTACGATATAAGCTAGTAATAACTATGTACACTAACCGAAGAAAATTATTAACAAGCAACTAACTTCCAAGCTAAAAATTAAAGATAACATTATTAGATTATTAGAGGTATTCTATAAAAATTAAAGTTTAAAAAACCACGTTTGTACATGTTATGAAAAGAAAATAATGCTGAAGAAGAAACCTTTGATGAAAGTCTCTCACTATAATGCATTTTTTTTTGTTTAGATCGTTTATTATATAATTTATGCTACAAAAACATGTGAGCAAAAATGATGCTAATTTAATAATTATATTTTGTTGCTCTATTTCCACATTAAATACGGAAAATATTGGTATTTCTTAAATAAAACTTAAAAATAAATTAGGATTATACTTGATTGCTTAAATATTTACTAGAATGTTTGCTAAAAATTCAATATCTACTTTTACTTCTAGTTTTGGGTTGAACAGCAGCACGTTCAGGTAGTTGAGTACAGTGCTCTTGGTAATCCCCAATAGATCTCTCAGTTCCCCTCTGTTAGTTTTGTGCCCTAGAAAAAAGGCACTATCCTCCTTAGGAGGAGTTTAACTACCCTTGTAGGATCCAATAGTCGCTTCCAAAATGTTTCTGTCTGAGTACTTTCAGTTCCTCACAAGTGCATATTATATGAAGGCTAGTTTCCTCCTGTTTTTCACATTTCCTACACCAGGGCTTGCTAACCAAGCCCAAGCTCTACATATGCTTCCTTAAGAGCCAATGTCCGGTTATTAACCCGGTTCTAAAAATAGAATAATGATTGGTCTATAATTACAGATGTCAGTGTTATCACCCTTCTTAAATACAGGACAAATTCTAGCAATTTTCATAGCTTGTGGGAATGAAGATGTTTGAGTAGATAAACTTAAGAGTTTGGAGAGTGGATGAATAAAAATATTGGCGCAATCTTTAACTAAATGCGTGGGAATATTATCGTATCCAGCAGTATGTTTACTCTTCAGTTTCCCAATTGCCTCTATGATATCATGCTGTGTAACACAAGAAACGACGATGAGCGTATAACTACTAATAGTATCGTACTCAAGTGACGCATCATCAGAGTTTTAGGAACATAATCTTCTGAGAATATAGATGCGAAGGCGTTAGCAATGGTTTGTGTTTCGGTATATTCTTGATTATCAAAATGTAAGTTACTTAGAATTCTAGACATGTTGCGTTTTAAATTAATGAAAGCTCAGAATTGAGTCGGATCATTAATAATGTTTTCTTCTATTTCTTGTGTATAACGTGTACAGAAATTTCTGTTTTAGTAATTCTTCAAATTCTTTGAAACTCTGATTTACAATAATCATTACCAGTATTTTTCCACTTCCTATGATAATGAGGCTTCAACAGAAGATATTTCTTTATGGTCTTAGTAAACCACGGGGGGCTTTATAGTCTTGTTTGAGAAAGATCTTTGCACAGGAACAGAAAGGTTTAAAACAGAATAAAGTTTGTCATAAAAAAGCAACAAGACACTCGTCAACATCAATATAGCTATCTAGGAAAGACCAATTAATTTGAAGTAGATAGAATACAGTTATATAAAATTAGCATTTTTAAAGTTATATCTAATATTATTATTATTTGACAGAAATTGACAAATACGAGATGCGAACATATTCATAACATCAAACCATAATGCAGGATGATGTCTGCTTCAACAACAAAGGAGTCAGAATATCCAACCAATTACGAAGTTGCAGTGCATGTTTCATAGTATCAGGTCCAACAGCCGATTATTTGCATTGGTAATATCGTTGAACTTAGGTTTAAAGATACCATGAATGAAAGTAGAAGCAAATTCGCATCAGACTCCACACCAGGTTTGCCAAAATTCGGAATATTAAAATCCCCCACAAGTAAAATATTTTTCCCAGTAATAAAGATTTCCAGTATGTCGATGAAGAGTTCAGAGTGTAACTTTAATTCAGTGGAATATAAACTAGTACAAGAAAATATGAAAACCTAATGTTTTGGCAGTTACAATAATGAACTCTTTTCTTCATCTTAAAATATCATACGTTGTGACAGAGTTGTACAAAATACTGGGAGATCTTTTGGTGGTGGTGTACTTATTGCTTTTCGTAATGAAATTTAAATCGATCGGAAGAATCGTTGATCTAATGTAGGCGCGGCTCGTGATGACGTATTTGATAGGGCATGTACAATGATGCGAGTGCCTCGTGTGTTTTCGGTGTTTACTAAGAAAACGCTACAGTTACTACACGAGAATACACGAAGCACTCGCATCATTGTACATGCACTCCCAAATACGTCATCACGAGCCGCGCCTGAATTCCAATAGAAGACACATTAACTACTTTATATTTAATTTCATTACGAAAAGCACATTACCACCAAAAGATCTCCCAGTATTTTGTACAACTCTGTCACAAAGTATGATATTTTGAGAAGATGAAGAAAAGGGTTCACTATTGACTGAGTCACACGACCACGTTTCAGAAAGTAATATCATGTCATATGGAACGGAAAAACTTAATTTATATAAGAGATCTGCTTTACCACGTAAGCCTCTAACGTTCTGGTAGTAAAAGTGGGTAGATTCTCTGTTGGGCATGAACTAGTTTTGAAATTCTCTTGTATTTTATTTTAATGTTAACCTCACCTATGGATAATTATAATCGATCGAGTAGCTTGCAGTATTATAAAGTTTGGTCTGAAACGGCGTTTAATCGCGAGAAATAATCACAGCAGAAAACTTATCGGGACTATCTCAATTGCCTGCTTCTCTTTAATAGCTTGTAAACGTCATCCACAGAAGATAAACATGTCTTAATTGGAGTCTTCGAATCAGCTTTGGTAGTATCATATCGCTTAAATATAGCATATATGGATTGAGAAAATTGTTTTTTGAGTCATGTCATAATTCTGTATCTTTATTAAAGGCCTGCGATATGTCAAGAAAGACATCGGAGCAATAGTTGTTTCTTTCTAGGTCCTATTGAATTTTTTTACAATTCTGTGAACTTAGTCGATCTTTCTTGCATATAAGTGTACCAAAAGCAAAATAACTAAATATACAGTGTGATTTTTTTAAATCCCGATAGAAGTTTAAATGAAAAAATAATACAAAACCTCGAAATTTTAGTCAATATTTTGTTTATTTTAAAGATGGCATTAACATTTGAAAATTATTTTGGGCATACAGCCACATGTTCGCGACAACGCGTATTCTGGAAGTCCAATTTTGAGTCACTTTTTCGAGCACTGCTGGCTGCATGTCATAAATAACATCAACAATGTTGGTCTTCAAGGTGTCAATTGTTAGTGGTTTATCAGTATAAACCAGTGACTTCACGTAGCTCCATACATAATAATCGAGACGTGGTAAAACGCACAGCCTTGGAAGCGAAATTGCTGATCTATTTTTCGATATTAATTTATCTTGAAATTTTGGTTTCAATAAGTCAGTGGTTGCGGTCGCCATATTGCAAGTAGCGCCATCTTGTTAAAACCGCATCTCGTTTCGATTAATGTTAACCATATTTTCAAAAAAAAAAATCATTTACCATGGGTACGGAAACGATCTCCATTGACCGCAATGAGTGATCCGGCATCATCTTCGAAAAAATAAGATCCAATGATCCAACCAACATGTAAACCGCATCAAGCGGTACATTTTTTTGAATATAATGGAGTCTGCAAGATCTCTTGTGAATTGGTCTCCCTTCATATGCGGAAATTTGGCTTATTAATAAACCCATTCAGCCAAAAATAAGTCTCATCGCTGAATGCTATTTTTCGATAAAACAAAGAGTCAGTTGACAATTGCTATAGTGTCCAATCGCCGAAAGAACGATTCATATCTTGTGCCTTTAATTGCTGAATCAACTTGATCTTCTATAGGCGCAGGTTTTAGGCCCATATAAAAATAATTACGTAGCTCTTTAGGCAAAATTTGCCATGTAATAAATGGATAAATTTAGATTATCTCCCACACTTTCGTTTCTAGTGGCGATATTCTCTTCAATGAATCCATAATTTGACAGAATATACTGATTATAAATGTAAAAAAAAAGTGAGCGCAGTATAGCAGATTGTTTGACAGTTAATCCTTTAGTAAATTCTATCCAAGAAAAAAAACATCCGTTGCTAGTGAGAAAAACATATTAAAAATGCAAAACTTAAATAGAAACGTAAAATCTTATATACTCCAAATCACGAAAGATGATCCCTGCGTCATTGATCTATAATTCTATCAACGACATTCAAAGAATAATCGCCACATCCGAATAACAAACAGTACCGACTTGTATGACAAGGATAGCTTAAACGAAAGTATGTGTTTTCTAGCAAAGACATACGGCTCAAGCAATTTATTTGAGTAAGACAAAGACGGGATTATTACCTACTCCGTGATAAATACACACATTTCCGCTTAGTAGTTCTGTCGTTACTCGTTGACATTTTGGACATTTGACAACATACATTCGTTGATATTTGATGGAATTGTTATTTATTTTCTTTTTATAAATACATATTTTTTGAAATTTATTTTTTCAAAACTATAATGGCAGCAATCACGACGACTTGTTTTAAATTCCTTGCAATATTTTGAACGAGAGAAAAACAATGGTGTGTTAATACCTATTACATGTGCACATAATATATTTAGATTTTAATAAACCTTTTGTTTAGCGAGTGGCAGATGCATTGTGCTTGGGATTAGTTACATTAAAACGCATTAAAGCTGTGTAGCAGCAGTTTAAATCGTGTACTTCACAATATTGGATTTAAATATAAAAAGGATAATAATCATAGAGCATTAGTGGAACGATCCAACATTGCAGAGACCAGATTGACATTTCTTAGGAATTACATAAAGAATTTGAGTTGTTCTGTTCAGAGAGAAGTGGTATTGCTTGATGAGACCCGGCAAGATAATAATCTGCAGAGTGTGCGTAAACCTTAGGGTTACGAGGGCAAGCGATATGTTGTATTACATTGTGGTTCAAAATTATGTTTTGTGTCAAATGCTTCTTTATTATTTTCAAGCAAATCACAAATAGAAGATTATCATGGTGAAATGAATGGAGAAATGTTTAAGAAATGGATCGATGAATATTTAATACCAAATTTGGAAGAACCGGCACAAATAGTGATGGACAATGCACCCTACCATTCACTAGTAGTAAAGAAACATCCATCATCGGCTTGATGTAAAATGATATTATTACATACTTGTCGAAACATAATATATCTTGCGAACTCTATTTAAAACTGACCTACTACCTTTGCTAAAAATTTGCATAAAGAAAAACGGTATCAAGTAGATGAATTGCAACAAAGTCATGGACATGAAATATTGAAGATTGTCTCCTTATCATTGCGAATTTAATGCTATCGAAGTTATGTGGGACCATGTAAAACAATATTATAATAAACATATTTTCAAGGATGGACATGCAGATGATAAAGTTATAGCTATGTGGAAGTAATCACTAGAGCAGTGTATGGAAGAAATTTGGAAAAATTGTGTTATACACAAAAGTATTATAAAAAAATGGTATGATAGAGAAAATACATTTACATTGTGAAATCAATGGCTTTATAATTAACATTGATGATTTAAGCAGCAGTGAAGATAGTGATTAACAATACTTCCTATATGACCGCAGATAAAAAAACTGTTAGCTATCCCATGTTTTTACTTAATCTATATTATAACCCAAGATTTAAGCCAACGTACGTGCTACACGTCGTTTTTAGTTCACGCCAAATATATCAAATTTTCTTGTGTTGGCAGTAAAAGTATCAAGTATTAGTATACAGCTGATTAGTTGTTTATATAATGTTAGTTTCTACTTTTAGTAACTGATTTTTTATGCAAGAAATACAATGATATTAATACAAATAATCATACAAAATGTTACACATGCAATTGCCAGACTGTGGCCACAATTTTTATCTAAATATGTCTAGAAAGGTAGAAAAATTACAGAAACAGATTTTATAAAGTAGCTAGATTTCCTAATGTACTAAGTAGAATTGATTGCACTCACATGAGAAAATAATCTCCTAGTGGTAATAATGCTGAGCTGTACCGAAACAGAAAGGATATTTATCATGGGATATTCAGGTAATAGGAAATTTTCAATTAAGAATTTGTGACATCGTAGCCAGATGGCCAGGATCTACACATGACCAAACAATTTTGAATCGATCGGCAATACAAAGAAGCTAAGAAAATGAACATTTCAATAACCCAGTTATACTTTGTGATAGTTGTTACAATATTACAAAATATTGCAAAATATATATCTAGCAAATCCTCAAAGTCGAGCAGAACAATTGTACGATGAATCCCATTTTAGAACCAGAAACTGGATTGAAAGATTTTTTGGTGTCTTAAAAAGATTTCCAATCTTATTACATATATGGTATGAAGGTTAATGTGGAACTCTCGAAAGCAATAATAGTATCCGTTCATTTTGCAAATTTATTCTAATATCGACTATTATACTATCTTCTAAATATTTTTTATATTTCCTTTTTTTTTGTATATATACTCATGATAATTTTATTATTAAACAAATAATAAGGCAATTTTGTTAAATGATTACATATGTATATTAACTTATTAAACAATTATAATTCCCAGTTACATTGACAATTTAATATATTGAAGTTTTTTTTTAATTGGCTCCTTTTTCTTACTGCGTATTCTTTTTCGTTGCAATTTTAATATTTGGAGTTAAAAATACAATACATATAAAAAAAACGTATGTCCAATTAAATACATTTGAATGTGTTTTCATCTTTTTGTAGCAAGTTTTTGCAAGATACACTAGTGAAATGTGTTTCGACTGCCTTATTTGATTTGGTGTCCATCAGCTCTAATCTTGAGGTGTTAACTTAAAAATTTTTAATATACACAAAACAAATTCATACAATTTGACGAAAACAATAAATAAAATAACTATTGTTTGTATATATTATATAAATCTATAACTTATTGCAAGTAAAATTTTTTGTTTGCTCAATTTAATTTTTGAAAGTTCAATTACTAAACTTTTTCTTTCTTGCTCCATTTCATGTTCCTTTTTCAAAATTTCTTTCTGCAATCATACAAGTTCTATTTTACTAGCAGTCAACAAATAATTTCAAAGCAAAAAAAAACATTTAACAGCAAATAAGTTTGTATGAATATGTTTTGTTTATAATGCATACTGCGATTTCAAATATTTATACCGACCTTTGTGCAAAACTCAACTTATCTATTATGGCAGTGTTAAGTTATATTGCAATATATTCCAAATTTTATTTAAAATTAGGCACTGTAGAACGTTTAACTAATATCTAGGGTTATTCTATGATATAATTGGGAAGATAATGTTTATAAAACTGTCATAACAGTGAATATGTAATTACAGTTATACAAAGTAGATACTCTGGTCTATTGTATAATTTCAATTCCAGTATTAATGCTTTTACAACTAACTTGAAACTGTTTGGTTTTGCCATTCATTAAAATGATTAAAGAATTACATAATCTTATAATGTTGACTTAAATGTTGTAAATTCTTGATAGTTCATTTTATTTTTCAAATGGTGTTATAGTTTAATTTGATTTGCTGTTTACGCAGCTTTGTTCAATTTATAGTAATTTTAATATAACTTAAGATGTAATTCCATTATATATGTTCATATAACCTACAAATTCGACCGATTGTGTCAAATATATTTGGCCCGGAAACGAAGTTACAATCCATATTCATTTTGCAATTTACAGTATTTAATAAGACGCCGAAGTACTGATTTGAATCATACAATGTTTATTGATGACGCAGGGATCATCTCTCCTGACGAGGAGTATACCAAAGAAATTTGACTACATCAATACGTTAAGCACGTATTACGCATTTGTTACAATTGAAACAGACATGCATTACACACACCTGTATTTGTACACATGGAGATACACCTCGTATTTTCCAACGTTTACTTCAGCCAAAGACACGTGTTTCTGTCTCAATAGACTTCATCAATTTGGCTAGTGAAGTAAAGCTTGATGAATCGCCTCATAGGTATAGCAAATTTTGTCCTATCAGAGACGAGAGAAAATCGCTATTTTCAGCGTAGTCTCTTTTGTCCGTCAGATGTCACTAGATTATCTGGTGTCACCTGATAGGACGAAATTTGCTAAACTTGTATACCTGTCAGGCGATCCATCAAACTTTACTTCACAAGCCAAACTGACGAAGTCTATTGAGATGGAAACACGTGTCTTTAGCTGAAGTAAATGCTGGAAAATACGAGGTGTATGTCCACGTGTACAGATACAGATGTGTGTAATGCATGTCTGTTTCATGTTGTAAAGTTTTTTACCTTATCCAAAACATTCTGCTCATGTGCAAGTCATAATTAAAAATTATCGACGTTAAGATAAAATAATCAGAATTCACATTTATTAACTAATTATAAATCTGTAAACATAAGAAAACTGACGTGAACTATAATGCGTTATAATTCAATCTCAAACAAATTTATAGTTTCAGTACTACGTTTATAAATCGACAAACTCATAAATATTATAAAATATAATACGTCTAGAAAGTATATGGAATCAAATAAATGGGGGTAAATTAATATAATATAAATTATATTTGAATGAATCCTAATATTTTATATGAGAGAAAACTCATTTTACTTACTAATACACTGGTCATTTGACCGTAAACATTTGTTAATTTGATGAGGAATACCGACAATTAGGTTGTATGCGTAATTCTCAGTAGTAACTTGCCAGGTTTCTAAAACGGCTCTCACTAACTCAGGTCTATTTCGTGGTGACGCATGTTCTATCTCGATTTTCATGAGTCCCCAGATATTTTCAATCGGGCTTAGGTCTGCAGAGGCTGCTGGTCAAGGAATTGTTTCGACTCTATTCTCTTGCAACCAATTTCTTGTATATCTGGAGACTTGGCATCTAGCGTTATCTTGTTTAAACCTCCAGCCTTCGGGGTACAAAATATTGGCTGTTTGAAGAAGGGGTTCGTTCAAAATGGTGCAGTATTGTATGCTATCTATTGTACTGGCGATAATACACAACTGAGTGAATCCATCGTGTGAAATTGCTCCCCAAACTATAATTTTTGTAGGAAATTTGAACTTTTGTACTATAGATCTCTCTCTACTTATGACCCTGAGCCGATTATCACATAACTGAAAGCAGGATTCGTCTGAATTAAACACATTTTCAAAATTGTCTTCCCGAAAACCATTTCAAAATCTTATTCTTTGTTGAATCTGAAACTCTGTAATAGCTGGTATCTTCCTAGGCACTCTTGCTTTATAGCCACTGCGTATAAATGCCTCACGAACGGTTTTGCAGCAAACCTGTCTTCCTTGTTGTCTGGAATATCTAGTCACTAATTTCTCCGATCCAATTGCACCAGAGCAGCCATACCGTTTCCCCGTATTTTGCGCGGTCTACCAGAAACTCGCCCATATTCCATCCCCATGCTATTCCTTATCCGTTTTAGCCCATTATATACAGCCGACTTACTCATTCCTATCAACCAATTCGGACATTTTACTAACGCCTGCTTCAAATAAATGTGGAAGTAGTCGCCTTTTTGCTAATTGATTCATTCCCGAGATTTCTTTTAAGATAAGGTAAGAGTAGTAAAATGTAACAACCTAAAGTACTTGTCAAAACAACAATTGCTAAATGCCATTCAAAACAAACTGTAAAAAATGTAATTGGAAAAAATATCTAATAAAATCGAAACCCTCATTTTAAAATAAAATAATTATTCCACATACATTCTATACGTACTAATAATGTATAATACAATGTGTATATAATTATCTGAAAGTGTAAAAATATTGTCATGAGTCGTTTCGGCCGGCATTCTCAACAATGTGAAACGGGCGTTTCTATTGTACCTTTCAAAATTCAGAATTTTCAATCTCTCAAAATTAAACGCTTATTTAAGTTACAATGAGATCGGCAGGCAACTTTTAAATACAAATAAATGGAGGAGAAAGAAGAAGATGATGAAGTAAACGAGATGGCGCATATTCGAGAGGTGTATATATACATTTATATACACATTGAAATGACCTTAAATAAAGTTGAAAGGATTCAATTTACAAGTCGCCCTCCGACAATCGTCGTTAACTTCCCAGAAAATGAGGCCTCCTCCTATGAATGGCATGCCGAATGTTGGCATGTAAGTGTATGCGCGCGTGTATGTGTGTGTGGAACATTTCGATTACCGGTGTTGGGTACAGTGGTGCGACGGAAATAGTGTTTTCTATGTGTAAATTAGAAAAAAAAGTAAAAAACGAACGCAGCTGTCGAATAAGAAATGATTACCGATTCTTTATGTTTTTTTTTGTGGTATTGTCCGTACCAACCGAAAACTATTTAGTTATAGGAGTCACAAATTGATTTTTACATTAATAGTCTATACGCGAACTGTCGACAATATAAAGTATAGTCTATACACAAATTAAAAGCAAGTCAGAAACACAAAATAATATGTACATGAACTTTACCAATACAAACAATGCACCCTACAGCTAATATCTAAGTATCCCCTCATCATTTTTGTGTATAATCTTCAAATAACTAGTCTTTGCTTGTTGTCATAAGTAAGATAAAACGGTTGTCATATTGTAAAGATATTACGACTTAATTGTGTTATTGTTAAACAATAATGAAACCTGAGTTTTCGCTTCAAAATTACACAATATTTTCGAATGAATTGGTATTCTGTCCTTGGAAAGGCCAATCTGTTGCCACTGTTCTCCTTCTTCCAAATCGTAAAAATCCAATTTGTGGTAGTTGTTTTCTTGCATAACCTATCTCTTGAATTTTTCCTTATCTTCGCTTTAAAGGTGGATAGAGATATTTTTTCCGTCATATAGATTTTCTGGGAGAAGGCATAGCTTTCCGAAACCGTTTCATAGTTTAGGTATTCAACCATAAAAACGTCCATCACTATACATGTTTGATCAATCACTAGAGTCGGCAAAGAGGGACAAGTCTCAGTGCAGTGCGGAGAACAACGTGGAGGGGCCGTATCAAGGCGAGCGTTCAGTAACGTTTACGTACTCGCATCGTTTACGTTCGTGACTTTCATGAGTGATCATAGGACGCATGAATGTTTACATATAAAATAATGATAAAAATATATTATATAATGTGCTGAAACACTTACTGTTTTAAAAAGATTCCCTGAAATCATAAACTGCGCGGCATCTATTAAATATTTGAATCATTAAATATGTTTCCACACTTGTTTCAGTCAAATGATTACGGCGTGCGGAATAAATATTTTCCATTGATGAAAACGACCGTTCCAAATCGAGTGATATTATACTTTCAAATTTAAAGTAATCCTTGTGACAACTTAATGGATCTTTCGACGCACCTCAACAAATTTGTCTTACTATGAGAAAATCAGAATCCTTGTCAATAACACTTTCAAATTTTCGTATTTCACACTAATTTTTTTCGCCTTTCGCACATAGGTGTGAGTGAAAATCATCCACAATTTGAACAGAATCCACAAACGACATCGAATCATTTTGTAATTTTTAAATTCCCTCCGCTAGTCCATAGTAGTTCTTGCGAATGGTGTCTAAATCACTTTTTACCTGACTATCTTGAAATATTTCGGTGTGTCTCGGATCGAATTGTAAAACTACCTTCTTTACATCATCCAAATGTTCGCAGTAGTAAAGCGCAGCCTCTAATCATGTTCCCCAACGTGTAGTAATCGGCTGTGGTGGTTCAGGCACTTTGGGACACAGTTCGTGAATTTTTTTTGTACGTTTTGTAGAAACACTGCCTTCGTATGAGCTATTAAAGCATTTACTCGTGGATAACATTTAGGTATCAATTGCGCCACAAGGTTTAAAGCATGGATTTTACATGTTACGTGTAACAGATTGTCGCTCTCTCCTTTAAGAGATCGGCCTAAGGAAAGCATGTTAGCGGTACCGTCACTCACAGACATTAAAAGTTGGTTTGTTGAAACTTGAAATTTGTTCAACGCGCTCAACATCACTTTTAAAATTTTATCGCTAGTACATTTTGCAACTCTTTTGGAAGCAAGTAAGATAGAGGATGACGCTTCAAATTCTTCCATTGTACGTACCATCACATTCACCGCAGAATTTTTTTGCCGATCGGTTGTTTCGTCCATACATAACCACAATTTCTTATCTTTCAATTCTGTTTTAATTCTTCTTTCAACATAGTCACGAGCAGATGGAATAACGTTTCGTATCGATGTCTTATTTGGTAATGGTATAATCCGAATACTTGCTCCAGAAGGAGACAAATGGTTTTTGGTCTAGCAAAGTGAACAGTAGATTACATATAATAAAACAAATACCTATATCAAATGTTAATTGTTCGCTGTATCGTTTTCCACGGATTGCAGACAAGTGTTTTATACTTTTTAGGTGGCGTTCACACTTGCTCGCCACCTGCTCGTACACCTCAAATAGTCGTCGCACCTTACACATTTAATTCTATCGCCTTCGTATTATAAATCAAGCTATTACGTTTTCTAGTTTCTTCGAAATACGTCGTTTCCGAAATGTACCTAATGCGACATTTTCTAAGTATGTGTGTACTGACATGCACTCACAACGACCAGTGGAATAATACTGAACAAGTGTGCTTTGATACGGACGATTGAGTTTCCGTGCCGCGCGCTTCTCCTCTCTACGTTGCTCTCGGCACTACACTGGAAATTGCCCCTCTTTGCGGAGTCTATCAATCACTGTTGACATTTTTTGTTGGTGATCACTTAATATTCCCACAAACTATGTATTTGGGGGGAAAGGGATTAACATAAAAGGACATAATGCTTCTAGATCATGTCAGTGTTATTTGTACAGGAAATTTAAAATTGTGAATAGTTAAAATTTTGGTAATGGTGTTGTTATGGCTTTCGAACGGCTTATACTTATTATAATTCGACTGATTCACACTTTATTTTGTTGTCTGAAACATGACTTACTCCAGATGTATGTAATACGGAACTTTTTTATTCGACTCGTACAGTGCTGAGAGTGGATAGACGTCATGGCAGTGTTGGAAGATCTACGGAAGGTGGAGTGTTGATTGCAGTACCTGAATCCGTGTCGGTTGTTTCGTGTGATACATCTCTTTGGTTGACATTATTACTTCAAAATGCACTATTTCTTTTTCTGTTACCGTTTATTTTGTTGTTGTATATGCCCCTCCCGACCTAACTAATGATGATTATCAATTTTTTTTCATTCACGAGGATTAAGTTTGTTAGGAAAAAACATCATAGTGTCTGGCGATTTCATAATGCAGTTGATAAATTGAATGATGACAGAGTTTATATTTTACAAAACTTTGCGAATACAATTAAACTTAAGGCAACATAATCATATTCTAAATTGTGATAATAAGTTATTAGATTTAGTTTTTACTAACACCAATTGCGTGATCAATGTCGCGCATAATGCCGTACCATTGGTGCCTGAAGACAAATAGGTTGGACTCACCTTGCAAACTTGTACAAATGTTAATATTGCAGCATCCTACTTTGATTTAATTAAATTGGTGAAACTTAAAGAATACTATTTCAGAAGATGGAGGACTTCAAGCTCTGCGGCTGATCATCGTAAATTTCAGAGATTACGTGTGCTAACAAAAATCGAAATAGTAGAAACGCATATCAATCATATTTATTTTCTCCTGAATGCGGAATTGCTAGAAATGCCAGGTTGTTTTGGCAATATATCGGTGGAAATACTGGCAGGTGGATGCGGATATTAGGGAACCAAAACAAATAGTTGAGGTATTCGTTAAGAGTTTTTCCGAAATTTATAAGCCTCGTTCTGTTACCTGTCTCAACGCTTCCTGGGATTCCTACCTGTTTGAATATTGATCCAATTTCTGTTGATGAAGTAAAATCTGCGATGAACTCAAGATGGAATAGATTGCTGGACATCAAGGGTTTCCAAATTTCCTTATACGAAGATATTCATCGTTACTATGCGAACCGCTATGTGCTATATTCAATTTATCTCAGTGTACATCTGTGTTTCTAGAGGTTTGGAGGATCAGTAAGATAAATCTGGTATTCAAGAAGAGTGATAGTAATGACATCTCCAACTACCAACCTATTAATATTTTGTCCTCGCGTTTCAAAGTATATGAACAACCAGTTTACAGGAGGCTATATAACAGTCTCAGGTCTTTCATGTCCGCAAATCAACATAGATTTATGAGGGGAAGTTCGACCCTAGCAAACTTGGCTGAAATAACTCAGTACCTCATCACATCCCTAGATAGAAGGTAGCAAGTGGATGACTCGTATACAGACTTTGCCAAAGTATTCGACACCATCGATCATGGAAGATTACTTTCCAAATTGGACTCAATCGGCTTTTCCTGCCGAATTACCAACTTGATAGATTATTATCTGGAGAACCGATCCAGTTATGTGCATTACACCTTTCTGTTCTAACACCTTTACATCTACTTCGAGGGTTCCTCAAGGCTAAAACCTGGAGCTCTTGTTATTCAATGTCTACATCAACGATCTGCTGCTTCGACTGAATTGTAGAGTACTTGCCTGCGCGGATAACCTGAAAATATTTTCGAAAATTGCTGATATGTCGGATTGCCGTGGCCTGCAGAGAAGCCTTAATACTATCAACAGCTGATGCAATGATAACATTATCGAGCTGAGTATTGCCAAGCGTGCAGTGTTGACTTATCAAAAATTAGCTGTCCGATAATATATGACTACTCTTCGGATGTAGTGTTTATACCCAGATATGATAGTTTTAGGGATCTGGGTGTTTTATTTGATCCTTACTATTCACCAACCATATCAATGCTGTTTGTGCCTCTGCATCACGTTCGTTAAGCTTTCTCACAAAGTCTTGTAGATGCTTTTGTAATGTGTTGATTTTTAAGACACTGTTTTATGCATTTGTACGCCCAAAACTGGAATACGCATCTATTATCTGGAACCCATGCTATACTTACCAGCAGCTGGCTTTGGAAAGAGTGCAGAAACTATGTTTAAAATTATGTCATACAGAGTCAGTAGTACTTATCCGCAGCGTGAAACCGATTATGAATACCTACTACACTACTACTACTAAACTAGTCAACAACCGAATAGACTCTGCATATAATCTTTCGGAAGTGAACTTTCTAGTATCGGCATAGGCTACACGTTTCATAGATACCATCTCAGTAATCAGAGCTAGAACGAATATATTGACCAGGCACCACTAACTCATATGTCAAAAAATGCCAATATTCACTTTCCTGATCTGTTCCATATATAGTCAACTCTCACCTTTACGTTGCCTCCTTTTATTCATTTCATTCCGTTGGCAAACGTTTTTATTGTTTGCATTGTACTTTTATTGTACTTTTGCATACATTTACGAATATTTGATTCATTTGTGGTTGGTGTTCATACATGCTATATTCTGTGTACTTAGCCTTAAATTTAAGTTATGTTTAATTTTCATTCTGTATAGCACAATCAATGTATTTGTATTGTCTTTTTAGGGGATTCGTCTGTTCGTTATAAAAAATACATATATTATAAAACAAAAACTTTTTTAGTAGGATAAAAATATTATTAAAAATCGAGTGTGGAGAACATAATACAAGTTCAAATTTGTGCGAAAATATATTTCCAGACATGCAAACACTAGTTTCATCTTACTATAGAATCATCATTTGGCGTTCGTGAAGTTGACATTAGTCAATGAGAGGCACTGAATATTTTTTTACGCTTTGTCAGGATGACTTTTGTAATGTTGTAAGGGTATTATTTATGATGAAAGTATCTTTCCAGCAACATGTACTGATGACTGATCACAGCTCAGATCATCGCATTTATTCAGAAAAAAATATTTTTCCATTAGGATAACACGGCTTCTCATTCATCTGCTATAGCAACCGCTAAATTTATCGAAATAGGATTCGAATGACTGCCTTATCCACCACATTCATCAAATCTGCTTCCAAATGATTTTTTCCTGTTTCCAAACTTGAAGAAATGCTTTGGTAGAAAGGGATTGGAGACAAATGATGAGACGATAACCTTAACCTATCTTGAGAAGCTTCTCAAGATCTTTCAGAATCTTCTGAAAGATTACTTTTAGATGGGTAAAAATATTGAGAAGTCATTGGGCTAACTGTATAGAATCGGATGAGAATATACTTTTTACTCTAAAATAAGTGTTTCGTTAAAAGTCTCTCAAATCATTCTCGGAAGTTTCGAAAGGATACGAAACGTAATTAGATTTTAGCACCGCAAGGAGTTGTTTAGACACGCACCTGGATGGATACGAGAATTAACAAAATCTTCAGAAAATTAACGTGAAATTCAAAAGAACCAAACGAGCTTTAAAGGACAGCAAACTTTACAAGAGTCATGGCATACATAGAGTATCTATTCTAAGAGTGTTTCCTGCAAAACGAGACTCTTTTTGTCATTTAACTCTTTCGTAGATATTTTCGTAAATCTCGATGACGTTGGAAAAATTATTTAGTTAAAGTAAACACATCAATAATCCGAGATATAGCTTTTTGTTGCGTTTGCCTTATAATTAAAGCTGGGAAATTGCGCAACGTACCAGGGGCATACTCTTGACATGAATTAGTAAGGCGCCGCAACCGCTACAACCTTCGGAATAACTTCAGCCGGGTACTAGAGCTGATATATGTGAAGTGTGCTTTGTAATAATTTATACATATAGGCTGCCATAACTATAACTTTATTGTTATGCGGTTGCTCTAAAAATCTCGCAATTATGTACTTTGCGAAAACGACCAAATTTTGCTAAAAACTTGATTGAAGATATGACGGATTTAATTTATGATGGCGCGAATGTGTAGTTTGTAATTTGCCTCTAGTGTGTTGGTCAAAATGGGATTGTCAAAAGCGGACAGCATTCTTATAAAAAAAGTGTCGGACGAACCGATGAATTATTTCAATTTGATTTATGTGTATATAATCTATCGTTTACTTTATTAGACAACGAAGCATTTGTGTCCTTGTAGAATAAATAGCCGTACTGTAAATTAAGTCGGAAAACGTTATGAAATTTACTGCTATCTGTTTGTGAACATATTCAAAAAATAATTAAATTTAAATCGAAAGTTCTAAAACTGTGGTTATGTGTGGACGAAACAACAGATCGCAAAAAACATTTTGTTGTTAGTGGCACGCGCAATGGAACAACAGCAACCGTCATTATATCTTACTTGCTACCAAAAGGGTTGAAAACTGCCGATGGGATTTTAAAGGTGGTGTTGAACTCATTGAACAAATTTAAACTTATGATGTATGTGCAAACAGGATTTCCTTAGTCCGAAGAATGTCCTGTTAAAACTCTATTCGAAAGAATCTGCAGCTATCAATAAAAGCTAGACAAAGTTGACAAGATGGTCTGGTTAAAGCAGATTTTCAAACTATTCGGAACAATTACTTGGGAATTGTGAAGGGAATAGAAAAATTACAAAATGTTTCGATGTTGTTAGTGAATTCTATTGAAATTGTGAATGATGTTCACGCACAGTTATGCGCTCTAGAAGGTGAATGAAATTAGTGTTCAATAGAAAAATTTGAAAGTGTTTTAGACAAAGATTCTCCTATTAAGACAAATTTGTGAAGGCACGTCTAAAAGTTAATTAAGATGTTTCAAAAATTATTTTAAACATGTAAATATAACATCACTAGATGCAGAACTGTCGTTTTCAGCATTAAAAACATTTATTCTGCATGTCGTACTCGCTCGGCTAAAACAACTGTGGAAACATATCTAATGATTGAAATATTGTAAATGATATCCACTTTGTAACTTCACGGAAGAGTCTTCATAAGTGTTGCGTTTGTTTTTTATGTTTTAACTTAAGCGCCTGTCTCTGATGCGTGGCGCAATCTACCTGCTCTACTTATAATAAACAGAAAAAATAAATGATTTTCTAAAATAAATACAAAATCGATATTTTCCAAGTTCCTCAGATGTATTTTTTTATCGAGATAATGTTTTCGAAACGCCTGTACCTTCTGAAATTTCATACTTATTGCACAAAGTATTTACCATTGATGTGAAACGTGTCTATAGGGCAACGTTTTGTATATTACAAGTCATGTAGGATCTAGTAGTTGCTAACGTTTGGTCGCGTAAATATGTTTACTGGTTTTGCGCGAATATCTGGATAACGGTTAAAACTATGCCGTAGAGTAGGGACGCTTATGAAAACACATCACATGGGTACGGATAAACAATACGAGACCATAAACATATTATGTAAGCAGTACAGAACTCGAGGGAAATTATCCAGAGGTAGCGGCAACTGTGAGAATCAACGTACAGAAACTTGATACTGACAACACAATATCTCGGAGGAGTGTCGCAAGGATATTTCTTCGAGTTGGATCAACTTTGTGTACACAACTCTAGCATCATAGTCTGACGTGTTATCAGAATTCATAGTTGCTTAGGCGTCCATTTCGGCGATAACAATATATTACAATATTATAAGTACTGTGTACTAAAGGTTAAATGCATAATATAATTATTAAATTGAATCTTATGTATAAGAATAGATTAAATTTATTTATTATTAAAGTATCAGAAGATTGCTTAGTTAGTTTTTATAGACTTCTTTTCTTTATTCTTGTGACGATAGCAAAATTAAATTTTGAAATAAGTGAGAATAAAATTCAAATTTACGTTATAAAAAAGGTAAAATTCGAATGATAATTTGTATTCAATATACTATTAAAGTATAGCTATAATATCGATTTATTAAACGTTTTATTTATTTAATTGACCAGGACACCAGATATATCTTTTTGTCAACCTCCATGAAATGAAGTATTTGTATCCCACATATGGTCGTTCGAATTTATTGTTAACCACTAATTACAGTTTTCTTAGGCGTCCTTCTCCTTTGCTTTGCAGTAATCATCTCTAGTTCGTTCCTTTCAGAATTGTATTACCGTCTTTTCATTCCTTTCAGATTCCGTGGTATATGGAAAATTTATTGAATTGAATTAGCGTCTACCCCGCAATATACTCGTATTTTACATTAAATGATGAATTTTGAAATGTTATTAAGGAATTTAGGTATTTTATATTAACGACTATTGACATTTTTGAAACACTTACAATAAATTAATTTACTAGCTGCGGATTGTGAATTTTAACAACAATTTTAAGCCTTGTGCTACCTTAGGTTAAGATTTTTTTATCTCGTTTGGATATTCTTCTATTTGGGTGTGTATTGAGAATTAAGCGCTCAATATTCTTCTTCTTAGTCATCAGTAAATCTTTCTACCTCTAAGCCTAAACTAATGAAGTTGAGTCTTTATCTTCTTATATATTTCTCTTCATTTGTATCTTTCATCATTTTTTTTTATATTTTACCATTTAATAATAATATAGTTTATTCCGGTTTCTTTCTTATTTTGCCATTCCACATTTTTCTAAATCTTCTTTACTATTATTTGACTGTGCTTTTGTTTCATGAATTATTTTTGGGTGTCTTTGTTCATGCGACAAACATATTCTAATAATTAAAATTGTCTTTCAACCATTGTGTGTACTATTAGTTTAATATTTAGTTGTTTTCCAATAGTTTCATTTCCTATTTTATCTTTCCTTGTTTGTCATGAAATACTTTTTAGAAACCTCATGTATTTACTTTCGATTTATGTTTATCTATTATTTTCCACATTTCAATAGCATATAAATGGTCTATCTTCTTTTTAGATTCTGTTTTGGATCTCCTGTTTTCCTAAAAATCTTTTATGTGTATTGTGTATTTTTCCTTCCTACTCTTGAAATTTTTTCACTTACTTGTTCAATTTTTCTTTTCTTTTCAATAACTTAGGATAATTAAAAATTACTGAAAAGCCAGTTCCATCAACGGGAACGTACAGACGCGTTTCGCTCTAATTGAAGCTTATCAATGTACGGTATCTCGAAGACAGACATGGCTTTTCAATTCTATACTTTGTGTATATATAGTTAACATTCTGAACTTACTGCAAATGAGAATTAATGAATATTAATTCCCATTATTAATGCATCACATAAGGCGACATTGACATGTAAAAATTGGAATTAATATTCATTAATTCTCATTTGCAGTAAGTTCAGAATGTTAACTTTTCAATAACTGTTATGGTATTGATAATATAATTACATGCTTAGACATGTGAATGTCATTTTAATATCCTTTCTCTTGTTTCTATCAAGCAAACAACATAGGGAATAATAGATTTTCTGATAATTGGTTACCGATGATTTGGGCTTGGCAAGTGAAATTCAACCTCATTCAACAGATGAAATCTTCCGAGCGCTACTAATTCACACTCTGGAACATTGTGGCTATTCCTAGATTACAAAATTGATCGTATATATATTGTCAATGACCTTATATACATTGTCAGTACCAGTAGGCGTCGAGGTATATTTGTTAATTGTCAATTTCCCTTTACAAATTTTCGCTATTTTCTTTGGTTCGTGGTTAATCATTCATTGGCGTTTATCCACTATTTTTTTTTGTCTTAACAACTTCGCTTACACTATTGTTCCCTATTTTTTCTTAGATTTTGTCAATTTCATTTCCGCATTACATATCCTCCTTGCTTATTTATTTTCATTCGTTTGAAACATGTGACCAATCCATTTTAATTCCTTCTCTTTTATTTTGATTTTTAAGGATTTTACTTTCAGTTTCTGTTTAATGTCTCCATTTCTTTTGCTCCCTTTTTTCTAAACAAAAATAAATATACATACACCACAAATACACTAGCTTCTAATTTCACCTGTATTTCTTTATATCATACTATTTATTTTTTGTCTTAGTCCAGCACTCTTTCATAATCCTCTTCATCACATTTACGAATAATAAAGGACTAACGTCTCTCCCTGTCTCACTTCATCATTATTCTAAGATTTCTGAAGTTATGTTTTCCGTTTGTATTTTAATTGTAGTATTTTAGTATACGCTACATATTACCATACTTTTTACACCTTTCGTAAACTATGCCATATTTTTACTCTGCTGATTGTATCGAATGCTTTTTCATATCCAGAAATGCTACAAAAATTCGTTCGTTTCTTTTTTAAAAGGGCATTTTCTAATATTTACTGTAGAATCTCCCTTTTTCGTCCGCTATGCAATATTTAGTATATCTAACATTTCTTTTTTGTCTTCTAAACCAATATACTATAATAGTTCCATATCTATTTCTTCTGCGTTATTTTCTTTGTATTTTCTTCTTCTAAGTTTGAATTTTTAGGGTTTAATAACTTTGTAAAATATTCTGGCGACCGTTAGATAATTATTTCTTCTTTACAAAATTAGTAAGAGTAATAAATATTATCCTACATTTTCTTACTCACATTCAGTATAATCGTATTTTAACTAGGTCCCCGAAACTTTAATATACTTTACATCTATCATTTATATACGGAATTATTTAGCATTTCATTATACATTTTAAAACATTGTAATTTTATGTAAATACGTAGATTTCTTTGGTTATTTTCTTTAAATTAAAAATATATATTTTATAAATATTTAAATACGAATACATAATATAGTGTGTTAACACACTAAATTTATGTTCAACAGCGAAATAGTTCTTAATATATTAACGACAGTTTTCTACTACTTTTTTTATATAATTAATTCTAAAAATTCAATTATTTAGGTTTATTGGCATCATTTATCCTACTATATTATGTCAAAAAATTATAGAATATAATGGTGCCAATTATATTCTATAATTTTTTGATTTATCGACCCCAAACCTTTACATTTCGGCTGGTTACTCCTATCTTAGATCGATGGGACGTGGTATTCTTACAAGTTAAACAATGACACATATATCTAGTAATATAATGTTTGATAATTAAATTACTTTTGTATTTCATATTTAAATACTTTTCTATAAAGCTTCTATATTATTGGGCTATATCATGCTTTTCTTTTCTATCTTTTTTACATGGTCTATAAGATTTATATAAGTTGTTCTTCGTATCCTTTGCTCCACATTTTAAATTTCTTGTATTCTTCTCTTGAAATGTTATTCATAGCAATGTATAATCAATATAGTATTCTTCCATATCCAGATCTTCAGGTGGATTTTGCAAGAGGATAATCATCTGAAGCATAGTAGTAGGTACTATACAAAAGAGTGCAGATACTAATTCAATAGAAAGAGCGTTGCCAAATTATTTAGGAAAGGTTTCGTATTAAATGTCGTTACATGGCAAAACGACACTATAGATCAACAGAAAATATGACAACATTGTGAGAATAATTTAGGTATGCCAATGTGATGTCTATCAGCCAATTTCTCTATTTTCAGTTGCATTAGAAACTTTTCACGGGAAATTTATAGAAACAAACAAACAAGTTTCTGAGTAGCAACGTCTATTCAAGGAAGGCAAAGAGGATGTGGATGATTGACAAAACATTCAGGTCGATTAATTGAAACGCTGACCATATAAATGTGCACTTTGGTCAAAATTTCGATAGAATCTCCAGTAACATTCGATGGAATTTGGAATACCTTAGGAAATAATTTGTTGTATTTTAACTGGACGCTAAATTCTAAATTCGTTCTACATCGATTAGAGGATATCCAAAAATTGTTTCGAATTGGGTATTGCAGAAGTCAAACGTCAAAGTGTTGTTACTTTTAAAGGTCATAGACTACAAACGCTTTGGATAAAGAAGTGTAAAACGTCCAGGAAAAGATAAATATAAATATACGATCGTTGAAATATTTTGGTAGAAACACTGTACATATTAGGGTTTCCTGTATTATTTCTGCACAAATAAATAAATTACAATACATTTAGGATGAAATCGCTGGCAAACGGAGATTGGAAACCTTAAGAAATACAGCACCTATAAGGGCTTCTGATGTACGATGGTATATCAAATTTCAACGGGACTGATTTTTTTAAAAATTCCACACAGGTCGGTACACGGAATGGGTTGATTTGTAGCTAAGGTGGGAGTTTAGTATAGGGTATAATAACGAATCGAATTCTCTCAGGTCACCTTAGTACTTTTGGCCAATGGTGGCATTTGGTGTGAAACCAACGGAAATTTTGCTGAGATTACAAGTACGGTTCGGCAACAAAACCTTGTCACGAACCCGTGTTTTTGCATGGTACAAGGAATTTTCTGAAGGGCGTGAAAATATTGAGAACCAGAGCCACAATCGCCGCTCGAGGACAAGCGTGACCGAAGCCAATATTGAGGCGGCAACAACTGATGAAGGACGACAGGTGCATACTGCTCTGGAATATTGCCGAGAAATTTAGTATTAGTTACGGGAGTGGTCAGCATGTCGTGATACTGGACTTGGAATTCCACAAGTGTCTGCATGATGGATTCCGCAGCTGCTGTCGAAAGAACAGAAACTGCATCGGATAGAGGTTTATCAGCGTTTGATAAATCGATTCCGGCAAGAGGGGGGCATTTTTGTATCGAATCGTAACGTGCGACAAAACTTAGGGTCTTCATTACACTCCCGAGTCAAAGCAGGCGAGTATGGAGTGGAGAAAGAGAGCGGTGAAAGGGCTCCGGTGAATGCGAAGACTAGGTTGTCAGCTGAAAAAGTTTTGACAATTTTTTCTTTTTTTTGGTCGGGTTGGCGCTGTGCACGTGAATTTTCTCCATGATCGACGCACGATCAATGCTGAATATTATTGCAAGCTTCTAGATGCTACAAAGCTTCCTTGCGATGAAAAAGGAAGACAAAATCTGATTCTTCTTCGTGACAATGCCAGGCCTCATTCAGCAACCATCACAAGCCAAGCCAGGGCTGGGAAGTAATCTGTGTGGTAAAATGCGTTGCTAAGGCGGAAAATTATTAGGAAAAAGAATAAATTTTTGTAAATACTGTAGAATAAAGCTCTGACTTGAAAAAAAAAATCAGTCCCGTTTAAATTTGATATATCCTCGTATATATTAGTTACATATTTTCTACTCATTTAATGTGGTGTCAAACCATTCTAGACATACAGGCTATAATGTTATTATTACTTGAAAAAAAAATAAATCATATTAGAAAAATAGCTATTAAGGAGACAGTATTAATTTTAAGCTAATGGATAAATTATAAGAATATAAGCTATAGTCATTATATTTTGTTGAAGCAATGTGTTTGTAGTTTTTGTCGGTTAGTTTTTGGTTCTTACCTTTCACCAGCCGGGAACTTTTTCCTTAATATTGTTTAGTCATATAAAATATGTAAGCATAAAAGTCCTGCCCTAATTATTGATATTGTTACTTCTTATTCAACGAAGATACGTAACAACAGGCGCTAGATTGAAAGCGGCTTTCCATCAAAAATAAATGAAGTGCGTGCAGAGGAACGCCACAGAGAAAAACCGCAACGCCACAATAACAAGACCAGGAGCCAAAAAGCTGCTCAAGAATTAAATACTGTACAAAGTTGTATTATCGTCTGTATGTCTGTATCTCTGCCCGTACAGAAAAGAAAAGGCTGGACGTACAGGAGTTTATATGCATTCGTTCTCCATTCGTTCCGTTTGTGTGTTTCTATCTGTGGGTTTCTTTTTTTCAACTGGATCCTCTTGATACAATACCAGGCAATCATCGAATAATAAAAGGAGAAATATAATAATTGATATTTGAGAAATTTTAATTGAAAGCGGATGGTATATATTTGAAGTGCTTGCGTCCGTAATAGGTTCGGTATGACTCTGCGATATCCGTCGATAATAAGTTTCATTCGACCTGTGACGACTCACGTATCTAATTAAACGGACCTCTTATGTATAAGCCTCACATGTGTATGTATTAATGACGTTATTAGACACGCGCTAGATTATTATTATTATTATTGCTACCATTACCGATGATTTAGAATTATGGCAAACCGCGTTGGAGTCAAAAATATACATACATATACATACATAGGACTCATATACATACATATAAATATACAGTCAATTACAAAAACCAAAAATGAAAGTACTGTTAGTTTTAACTGTTTAAGAATAAAAAAGCCGATTAATTAAATACTAAAAGACCTTTCTTCCACTCAAAAGGTTGTAGTAGTAAATTCGTTTACTTTATGCTAATAATTGTGTAGTAATTATTAATATAACGTATCTCGTGTTAAAAAATGAATAATTTATGATATTAGAGTCTCCCAGAAGGAAAGGCATTTTTACAGGAACTTTAAATTATCAGGAAATATAGGAAATCAATCAATTACGTTATAATTATAGTAAATGGAGAGAAGATAAGTCAATTATTTATTGCTAATCCACGAGCACAGATAATTCAATTATGTTGCTTTAATTTATCATAACATGCGGATAACATTACGTAAAGTGTAGTCCCAAACATATATTTAGTGACAAAAGGACGAATCACCCAGTAAAAGAAAGTATTTTTAAACTAAACTTTGTACAAATGTTTAGTGTGTTGAGAATAATAAATTATGAAAGTAGCAAGAAAACAATAAATTATAGTGTTTTTTTTTTGCTGAACTTTAACGAAAAAAATAGTTTTTCTTTTCTCTATTTCGGATCAGTTTAGTTCAGTTATTCGATTGCAACAGTCTAGCGCTGTTAATTAATGTATTAAAATGCAAAGAGTTAAAATGCAATTAAATTATCGCGATTTTAAAAAGGGTCGTATCGTTAGTCTACGTGAGGTGGATATTGTATTTTGTGAATTCGCTAGATGAATGCAAATAAATATTGTTACAGTTATTATACTGTTATTACAGTTGGCGAAATTGGTCTTATGACTTCAGGCAACATCATAGTAGAGAATCTGGAGGATCTAGAAGAATAATCGAATGCGAAGACTTGAGACCGAAATTACTTCCTCTAAGGAATCGGCATGTTTAAAGTCTGTGGGAAATACTTTTTGGAAGTGATAGGCCTTAGAATAACAATGCGTTCCATACATCGCTATATTTGTTCTTTTGGGTTAGTCTCTTATAGTCAAAAGCTAATACTGCTTCATACCAATTGACATCGGCCCCTCTTCTTCTTCTTCTTCTT